>LPNX010044434.1:19747-30023 GCA_001517045.1 Pseudotsuga menziesii
TAATATTGATGGGCCTCTAACTAGTAATGAGCTATGGATCCCCGCCCTTGGGAATAAATTTGATAAAACCTAGATTGAGTTGATTCCTAGTGAGTGTTTTTTAAGAGAATTTGTGTACACTCGTAAAAGACTTGGCCCTACAAACCCCAAAGTGACCTTGTATATTTCATCAGGGAAACCATTAAGGCTATATTCCTTATCATCTCCCATCTCATGAAGGGTTGCAAATATTTTATCAAGGTAGAAGCTAGGTCACATTCTCTCCTTTCCTCTTAAAAAACTTTGAAAGGAATTAGGTTGAAGAAATTTTGATTAACTTCACACATAGCCTTAGTGAGGCCTTGAATTTGAAAAATAACTATGTAATTTTCCATGAAATATCCCTTTGATTAGTGGTATTACCTAACATGGTATTTAGAGTGGAGTTATTTTCATTGGCCTCCTTAGTAACAAAGGAATTAAAGAGGTCTTTTTGTGAGTTTATTACATGTTTTGAACCAATACAATCGTGCATCTCTTACTTAGAGGACAAATTCTATCTGTAAGTTTCAAAACTATGAAGTGAAATAATGCATACATATTCTTAATCAAAACATAGATTGAACAATGGCACAATCACAGTACACAGATATTTACCCTAGAAACCCTTATCCAAGAAAAACTAGCAAAACTTAAAGCCCCGCCTCTATCTTTCTCATTTTGTTTTTCTTAACCATTCACAATACAATATTTAGGTATTATGCAACATCCAAAACCCTAATCAATTAACCCATATTAGATTGATACCCCAATCCCTTAGCTGGCATTAATTACATATTTTCCAAAAAACAACTCAAAAATTGGGGTTATTTCCCTACACCAAAATTCACTTCGCGGAGCAATGGGGGTGTCAAAAAAACCCCCACCAATGCTACACCATGCACAATTGCTCAAAACTTATGACAGGACACTAGATATAGAGATATCATCAAGCGATGCAACCCGCATGCAAAGGATATAACGCATACCCAACATTCTCCCACTTGGTATTTTCTTTGCATAAGAGTATACCACATACTAATAGGATCACAAGTTCGGGGAAACAATGCCCATAGATTCTTAATACCGAGAGAAATTCTCAATGAGTCTACAACACTGTTCAAGGTGTCAACCTTTTCCAACAACATCATCTTCCCTTCAACAATATCTCTCAAAAAGTGGTAGTTCACATCAATATTCTTCGTTTTTTAATGATAAGCAAGGTTCTTTTCTAGGAATATTGCTTTTTTACTATCGCAAGCTAACCTTACAATTTTCTATACAAACCCAATACCTAAAAACAGTTTATGCAACCATACATCTTATTTAATTGCATGAGTTGATGTCATGTATTCATCTTTTATAGTTGAGAATGCAACTAAAACTTGTATCTTGCTCATCCAATTGGTATCTCCTCCAAATAGGTTAAACACATAACTTGTATATCTGGTGTGATCAACGTTTCCAACTCGAACTGCATCAAAAAATACTTATACATATATTACTATGTCTATTCTAGGTCTTCCTTGTATCAGATTGTGTAATTTGTGGTTCCATGTAAATACTTGAAGCCCCTCTTTACAGCAATCCAATGCAATCCGAACTGGAAGGGGAACTTTAGCAACATACACACTATTCAGGAAGAGGAAACAGTTAGAGATGTGGTAAATGAGATGCCCAGAATAAATGCAGCTCTGGGGAACTGACAGGAGGACCACCAGACTTCCATGGTGGAAGTGCATGGTATGATACAAAACCAGTATGTTTCCATCCTGATTGATCCGGGTGCTAGTTTAAGTTATATATCTCCTAGCATAGTGTAAACGTGCAGCTTATCTTTAAAAATGTTTGAAAAATCCTAGCTGTTCCAGTTAGCTACAGGAACTAAAAGAAAGGTGGTCAATTATGTTGAAAATTGTAATTTGCGTATGATTCAGTTTGAAACTCAGGTGAAGTTAAACGTATTAAATTATGATCTTATGATGTCCTAATAGGAATGGATTGGCTGGAAAAACACCCAGTGATTTTAAACTATTTTCATAAAACGTTTACGTGTTTAAATACTGAAGGAGAAAGAATTACTGTGAAAAGAATACCTAGGAAAATATTTGTTAGACAAATCTCAGCCTTGTAGATGAAAAAGGCTGTAAGAAAGGGTTGTAAAGTATTTCTTGTACACATAATAAAAAATGAAAAAAATGGTAAATAAGATAAACCAAGATTTGAGGATATTCCGATCCTGCAAGATTTCATGGATGTATTCTCGGAAGAAATTCCAGGATTACCTCCCAAGAGTGATCTGGATTTTACAATCGAATTAGTACCAAGAGCGGTACCTAATTCGAAATATCCCTATAGAATGAACATCTTCGAGATGAATGATTTAAAATTACAATTACAAGAATTAATAGACAAACATTATGTAAGACTAAGTGTATCCTATTGGGGAGCACCGGTCCTTTTTGTTAAAAATAAACACGATACTTTATGTCTATGTATAGACTACCATAAACTTAATAAAATGACAATTAAGAATATGTATCCTGTTGGAAATGGGTTGGGGTAAGTTTTGCATCTCAGAAGACACCACGCAAGACAAAGATGGCGCGATAGGCAGAAGATGGACTATTTTTATATTATTTTATGTCATTTTTTGTACTTGTTGACCCTTTTTTGTGGATATTGGTCATTAGTCAGTTAAATTGGTTAGGAGTTAGTTATAATTGGAAAATGAATGTAAAGGAATAATCCTATATATAGAAAGAAGAATTGTGAATGAATATATCGATAGATGATTGTTATAGAGATCAAGTTGATCATTGACATCTGAGGTATCGGTCTGGAGATGAATTGTTATCTATTTTGATTTGTGTTTGATTGCATAGAAGTAATGTGATAAGACTGATGTTGACTTGAATTGTTGTTATCTTTTTCTTTCATTATGTTCCTGCAAAGTTAAATGACGAATGTTAAGTGAATCTGAAATATGGATCTATGATGCGATGGTTACTGTTTATGAATGTTGCTATCTTTTTAGATCTGTTTCTCTATGATAGATATGTTAACATTAAGAATGAATGATGTGCAATGATGAATGGTTCTATTAAAGAATTTGATCTGTTTTGGTCGTTAAGCTAATACATTGTCGATTCCCTAATCCTCTTCTATACTGTGGAAACTTGGTTTCATAATCCCTCCCTTGAACATCTCAGGTGAGACCTCATCCTCTCTGTGGGTGTTGATGGACATGGTAAAACTTGTCTGGGCCAATGCTTGGAGAGATTGCGGCGAGTCGAGTGTCGACAGAGTGGGACCCTTGTTGATTGGGTTTTGTTGGTTGAGGTTTGAGCCAACAAATGGTTCCATTTTCGGGACCTTGTTGTGACTAAGAGGAGGGGTTGTGGCATCCGGCGTGATAAGAAACTAAATAGAGGATGTGGCATCCGACGCAACCAGAGATTCAAGACTGGTTTGATTAGAAGTTGCGAGAATTTGCTGAAGCAAAAAATCAAAACCGTGGACTGAAAACCAACAAGTAGTTGGAAAATTACATACACGACGGTCCTCATGAGTATTTTTCTGTGAGTTTCCTATCATATTGTATGAGTGGTTGGCGCAGTTCACATATAAGAAGACAAATTTCCAAGGAGGATAACCGACATCCTGGACCCCTGAATTAATACAGGAGCTGCAAGAAACCAACAACAGAGCGTCGTGGGATGTTGAAGTCTGGCTGGATAGTATCCTAGAAGGATATATTACTGAGTTCATAGTCGACACTACTAAGTCTTACAGTGAAGCAGAAAGATAATTCTTCAATAGACCCAGAGGTAGGTTCCTATTATCGCTCCAATTATCAATTAAAATGCTTGTCTGCGAAAAGGGCATACTGAAGATGCACCTAGAGTAGTAGATCTCTGCTGTGCGGAGGCAGTGGATACCACAAATGAAGGGGGGAGACAGATGGGAAGATAAGGGGTAGATGGGTGTAAGTTTTGATGAGACTGTGAGGGAAGCTGAGGATGAAAGTGGTTGTACAAGGGGAGGACTAAGGTTTCGACAAGAGAAGAGGCAAAGGACAGGGGAAGGTCCTGCTGCGATCGAAACACAAAACCGCGAAGGACAACCACATGGGACGAAGCGAACCTACAGTGATGAAGAGGATGACCAGACCCGGACTACACCCAGGACCGTAGTAAGATCAAACCCCAGTAGCACCATTCCCACGCCTCTGCACACTACTTCAAACTCAGGGAGAAATAAAAATTCCACGTCAACTTACCTGACGTGCCAACAACAATCTAGTAGTAGGTCAACATCTGCAGGAAGAAGACCCAGGATGGCGAGCAAAGATACAAAGTTACCATTGTTCCACAGCAATGGCACTAACAATCCCAAGTAGTATTGGTTTCTCTATGAGGTAGTATGGACTGTTAGACAAGCCACAGATGAAAACGTTAAGAAGGTCCGACTAGTGACTACTCTGCGGGTTCGTGCACTAGATTGGCACATGAACTTTATACAAGTTCCTACGAGGACCCTTGCAAAAACATTGGATGAAGTTCGGAAGGGACTGATCGAAGAATTTTGGAAGCCTAAATCAGAGGCGCAATACATTACTGAGTTGAAAGAGATCAAGTAGTTTCCGAATGAGACTATTTGGGATTTCGATCAAAGATTTAAGATGTTGATGGCATGGGTCAGCTTGATATGAGCGATGTTCAGCATAAAGAGTGGTTTATCGCAGCCTTGGTACCTCATATATGACAACCACTGATGTAGTAGAATATTGCAATACAGAACAAGGCTCTTTAGATTGCGATGAAGTTAGAAGCTTCACCTATTGGAGAGAATGCAATTGGTATGAATCAAATCTAGGCACAGCTGGAAAATTTAATGCTTCAATTACAAGAAATTAAGAAGGCGAAAGAGGATCACGATGATCTTCGGTGCACTTGATGTCATGCAGACGGGCACACCAAAGATAACTGCCCTAATTTCTGAAATTATCTGGTCTCAAGAGAGTCAAACCCATTAAGTTGTGGCAGTGTACCATGGTGTCACATATGTCAAGTCTATGGGCACCGACATGAAGAGTGTAGCTACATGCAGAAGATAGTGTCAAAACTAGCCCACCTATATTGTTACTTTTACAGATCAGTGGGACATGAAGACAAAGACTGTCGTGCATATGATTTGCTGTAGGAAAGAACATATGATTTATACTTTTTGAAGGATGAATATCATCACGTAGTACAGAAACCGCAGCCTCAGGTGGTATTAAACTCTCCACCTCAACCACAGTATACACCACCACCGCCGATGCAATTTATACCTCCACAGCCGCAACCGCAATACCATCATATGGTGATGCCTCAGCCATAACCACAATATGTTCAAGCTGCACAGTATGTTCAGCAGCAGCCGAATCCCCTGCCGCAACAAATGGTTCAGCCACAGTATCACTAACAGGGTGGATTTCGTGGAGGATTCCGAGGAAGAGGAGGCCCGGACAAGGTCACGGATCAGTCCATTGTTATAATTGTGGGGTATTTGGACACTACCAGAGGGACTATCCACACTTGCAGTGCTCATGTACATATTTCACGGTGATTAATCATACTATAGAAAACTTCCCACCGCTAATCACAAGATGACAAGCTGGGAACGTTCCTCAGCTACAGAACTAGAATCAGATACAGACTCGAAATCAGCTGCAAAACTAGAACCAGTTGCAGACCTAGAATCAAGTTCCAATCCACAATTAGTATCTGTCACTAACTCAGAGTCCCCCATTGAACCTGAATCAAGGGCCGACGGTTGCGAGGATCTCACTAGATCCCAGAACAACAGATGTTGACGTTTTCGTTGTCACCCACGCAAGATCCACAATAGGAGAGGATGGGTCCCACCCATAGATTCGACTGGCTGGACAAAAGAAGACACTGTTTGATATTGCAACTGAAAAGGAGACATTTTTTGGATCCTAGGATGTGATCGGAAGAAATCTTGGTAAGTCACCTGTTTATGAAATGCCTCCCGCTTTTGATTCTACACTAGAGGCAGGACCATCGCGGTAGCATGGTACCTTGCAGCACTTCTTTGAGAGTTTCTTATCGACGGAGAGAGATCCAGACACTTTAGCCGTGATTGAAAATTTGTTGCACCGCACGGGTAAGGAACGAAAGGATTCCGCGGTGAATTCTTTACATAAGAAAAATACAAGCAAGGAGATGCATATGAATATTCAGATTGGATACTATGAAGTCGACTCGGTCATTCTGGATCTAGGGTCAGATGTAAATATCCTAATAAATAAGACATGGGAAAATATGGGGAAGTCGACGTTGGGATGGTCCCCTATGCAGTTGTGATTAGATAATCAGGCAAAGGTGCAACCAATTGGACGGGTATCTAACATGGTCGTAGATGTTGAAGGTATGAGGACTCATGTTGATTTTGATGTAATTGAAGTTGTTAATGGTGAAGGATCCTATCCCGCACTATTGGGGTTCGGATGGGATAGCAGTTATTAACTTCAAAAAGCAGATGATGACTTTTGAAAACCAAGATATTAGGGTCTTCACGGCTACGGATCCCAATGAAGGTATGCGATACATTGAACCCGTAAAGGATGAAGTTGTCAGGGGGTGGGATCATTCCTACAACATCTCTGGATATTATATTCACCCCACTGATGACGGAGAACTCAATTGGCGCAGCGCTAGTTCTACATCTTCTGATTCTGAGGATGCCTTATAAAATTGGCAAAATCACATGCATGAGGTGTCATTTACAAAGTGTGGATTAATCATGCAGTCACTATGCCATGTCACGATTGACATGGTAGAATTACTAGTTTATGAAGGGTTGCCTGAAATTTCTGCATTCTTAATAGAATTTTAAGAAAAGGTCTCGGAATCACAGTGATTGTTGGAAATGGAGGAAGCACTGAAGGCTACTCCAGCACGTTGGTGGGAAACTCATAAAAAGACAATTATTGGATGGGAACAGTGTTGATGCTTGATGACAGTTTATGTCAGCAACACATAGGTATACCACGCTGGGAGGTATGATGGACAGAATGACCCCTAGCAGCCATTTGATGGAATTCCAAGCATTGAGGGCATTGCGACCAAAGGATGAATGGGTACATGCCTTTATTCACACCCTAGATGAAATTCCAAGATCCTGGTATGTATCAGCAGAACTGCATAGGGAAATAACCACTTGGGAGTAGCTGATGGTTTGCTTTTCACATACCTTTAGTTTTTTAGATGCTAATTATGACATCAATAATGCACTTCAGATCATTCGGGATGTGGTTCTAAAAGTTGTACCAGTTGCATATCCTGTGGATCCACATGGGTAGTGCCACATGCAGTTGATAATGGAATGCTATAACATATCTTGCGAACCTGAAGATGATGATGAGCTACAGAATATCAATATTCTAGAGACAGAAGGAAGTAGGGACATTGCAACACCATATGTACCAACTGATCTCATGAGTCATCCGTTGAAGATCGGAAATTTTAACATTGGGACAGAAGAGAACCCAAAGTTCACAAGTGTTGGGGACTATTGGGACAAGGAGACCATGGAAAAAATCACAGCCCTGCTACATGAATTTCAAGATCTCTTTCCAACAAAGTTTTCAGAAATGAAGGGGATACCGAGTGATCTAGGAGAGATTAATATTCCGTTAAAACTAGATGCAAAACTAGTACAACAGAGGCCATATCGCCTGAACCTGCGATACAAAGAAAGAGTGAAGGTTCAACTTGACCGAATGTTGGATGTTGGAATCATTGAGCCAGTCAAATAATCTGAATGGATCAGTCCCATGGTGGTCCAAGACAAGAAAATGAGTGAAGTTTGGATCTATGTCGACTTAAGAAAATTAAATGATTCTTGTATGCATGGCCTGTTCCTGATGCCATTCACATATGAAGTACGCGAGGGAGTAGGCGGTCAGGAGATGTACTCGTTTACAAATGGATTTTCTGGTTATCACTAGATCAGAATCGCCAAGGAGGATTGACATAAAACCACATTTGTCACTGAGTGGGGTTGCTTCCAATACACGGTGATGCCTTTTGGGCTAATGAATGCACCTGCAATATTTTCTCGATTTGTTGTCGCGGCATTTAAATATTTCATTCAGAAGTTCCTACAGGTGTATATGGATGATTGGACAGTGTATGGTCTGATCAAGGATCATTTGTCCAACCTTTGACTGATGCTGGAAAGGTGTCGGCAACATCAAACCACGTTGAACTCCAAGAAGTGCATTTTTTGTGCACCATTTTGGATATTGTTGGGTCACATTGTGTGCAAGAAAGGATTATTGGTTGATCTTGTGAAGATAGCGCTCATTTTGAGCTTGCCACTCTTGACAAATGTGAAGATGCTTCGGGTGACACTAGGGCACACTGCGTACTCCAGCAAATTCATTAGATCAGGATACGTTGCAATTACTACCCCTATGGAGAAACTACTAAAGAAATATGTTGTCTTTATATGGATTCCATAATGTCAAGGTAGCTTCGACACACTAAAGGCCAAGATGGCTTTGGCGCCAATACTTGTGTTCCTTGACTGGAACAAGGAGAGTCCATGTTCATGTTGATGCCTCTTTTGTTGCGCTCGGAGTAGTGCTTTTGCAGCCGAGAGAAGGAGATATGGATCACCTGGTTTCTTTCGCCAGTCATAATTTTTCCTTTGCTGAGAGGTACTACACGACCACAGAGTGTGAAGGTTTGGCAATGGAATACGCGTTGCAGAAATTCAGACATTACCTTCTGGGTGGTCACTTCAAGATGTTTACTAATCAATATGTATTGAATTATTTGGTCAATAAGCTTGTTTTGGGGGGGGGAGATATGTCATTGGTTGCTTCTCTTTCAGGAGTTTGATTTTGAGGTAATTGTGAAGTCGGGTTGCTTGAATGTTGGCCCCAATCATTTGTCCAAAATTGAGACATGTGAAGAAACTACTAATATTGAAGATGGAATTCCTAATGCGCAGTTATTCCAATTTTACATGGCCTATGACCATTATGGTCCAATAATCTAGTTTTTGGCAACGAGAGTCGCACCAAAAGAATTTTTCATAAGTCAAAAGAAGCAGTTCATAGTTAAATATTCTGATTATCAGTTGATTGTCGGACACCTCTATAAGCTAGGGCTAGATGAAATCTTGCAACGATGTGTCCTACCACATGAACAAGGGAAGATGTTAGCATAAGCTCATGCGGGAATCACTAGGGGACACTGTGGTAGGTGCGCAACAACAAGGAAGGTGCTTCGCACAAATCTCTGGTGGCCTTTGTTACACAATGATGCGATAGATTATGCACAGACCTGCGACGTCTATAAACATACTGGGAAACCATCACGACGAGATGAAATGCCACTAGTACCACAGGTAACTTTGCAACCTTTTGATAAATGATCTGTATATTTCTTGGGTCCAATCAATCCACCTGGGAAAAGAACAGGTGCACGGTACATAATCACAGCAACAGGATTACTTAACAAGATGGGCAGAGGCTACACCAGTCATAGATTGCACTACTGTGACCGCAGCGAGATTTATATTTGATAACATTGTGACACGATTCGGATGCACAAGGATATTTATGAGTGACCAAGGCAGCCATTTTATTAATTGCACAATAAGAGTGCTGATGCAGGTGCTGCAGATACAACATAAGAAAATTACACCATATCATCCGCAAGAAAACGAGACTGTAGAAGAATTCAACAAAATCTTAGAGCATGCACTTACAAAGGTATGTAATTCTAACCAAGATGAATAGGATTTGAAGATTCCAGCAGTGTTGTGGGCGTATCTCACCACCTGCAAAAGGTTGACGAGGCAAACACTGTTCAAATTGGTATATGGGAAAGAGGCAGTCATGCCTATGGAGTACATTGTTCCCAGTCTATGCATTACATTAGCAACCGACATGGATGATGACGTGGCATTAGAAGAGCACACAACACTGTTTCTATAGCTTGAAGAAGATTGTTTTATTATAGGATTCCATCAATGTGTCGAGAAGGATTGACAGAAGGTGTGGCATAATTGCCATATAAAAAACAAACAGTTCTAGCAAGGAGATTTGGTGTTGTTATATGATAGAAAGTTCTTGATGTTAATTTTTCATATGCTTTACTAAGACATCAGTATATCATTTCATTTTTCATAATAAAAGCATATAAAGCAGGATCACTGAAAGAAACAGTATCAC
>LPNX010044434.1:36287-70739 GCA_001517045.1 Pseudotsuga menziesii
CAATATTTCAACACTTGAAGCATCCAGGTAAGTTAAAGATGCACTGTTTGGGTCCATATCTCATTAATTATATTACCTCTAGGGGTACAATTCAATTGCAATAGTTAGATGGGGTGGTACTGCCAAATCTTATGAATGGCAGCCACTTGAAGCCCTATTGGACAGGGGAAGAACCGCGCAATGCCTGAGGCACTGCCCAATGAAAAATAAGTAATATATATATATATAGGTAGGATAGATAGAAGGAGGAAGGGTGCGCCAAAAGGAAGTGGTTTCGCAATCATATGGGTCATTAGCGTAGTTAGGTAGATAGATTGCAACAGCCACAGGGCTGTGATTTAGTCAAATCAACAATAGATACGGGCAGTTAAAATCAGTTAGTCAACGATGCTTGTTGAAGAGACGCGCGTTTATGGATTATCCGACCGTTGGGTTGGCAGAATCGACAATGGATCTGGGTAATTAATGTAGGATTTAGTCATGATGACTACGACTGATTTAGTAATGATGAATGATGGATTTCTCACATGCTATAATAATGTGCTCGACGCAAGTCAAAATCACCATTGAGTTGCATTGAGTTGAATTGCAGAGAGTGATTGAAGCAGAGCAACTATGGAGGGCAGTGTGTGAGTTGCAGAGTGAAGCGGAGGGTGTGTGATAGCTAGACTAGTGAGGTGTATTGGTGTGGAATGCTGAGAAACCTTGACACTGTTGTTAGAATAATGAACCCATAGTTACCCATATTTGACATTAATTAAATCATTTTTGTATTATTCCTAGATTCCTAGATTCTCTCTCTATGATAGTTGACTTCTACATGCTCCTAGAAGTCAATACTTGCTAAAATGGGTCATGGAGCGCTTTGGAATCATCTTGGAAACATATTTATCATGTCTACTTTATTCCTGGTTCCTTAAAGTACATATTTTATTTTTCTGAAAGTTGGCTTGCTTTACAACAGTTTTAAGGCATAAAGGAAAAGCTAGTATAGGGGAACTTGCCTTGTTTTTTAACCACATCATACTCCTTCCTTTTCTCCATACAAAATCATGAATTATTTTTCTTTCCACCACTTATTATATTTCCCACTTGCTTTAGCTAATTCATGAGGATCTTCATGGATTTGGAAAGTCCTTTTTGCACCTATGCGGGATTTGACTTGCTTTAGTAAGCCTGCTTTTTGACCAATTCGAATAGAAGCCTAGTGCTTTCAAATTTCTCATATAATTATATATTTGAGAATCCTATTACTTCATATGTTTGGGTAATGTACACTTATTCAATAGAGGATTAAGTTATGCTCCAATTTCAGTCTCCTTTTGTGTGAATTTTGCATGTTTGATTAGCAATTTTGTGAGTGTAATTGATCTATATCTTGGGTTCAATTTCCACATGGTATCAAAGCCTTTGTAGATCGATTTCTATCCTTTCAAATTTTTATTGCAGGTTCGACATCACTAACTACGAGTGCATTCTTCTGAATGAAGGGAACAGGAGCTGAGATATGGACCAATCTCAAAGGATCATCTTGACTCCATTCAATTTCTTCGAATGGAAATCTAAGATGGAGATATTTTTGAGAGAGAAAGGTCTCTACAGGGTTACCATGGCTACTGAGGTAGAGCCCAAATCCACTACAGAGAAAATAAAATGGCACAATAGTAGGGATAAGGCCTATGGTCTTTTGTGTCTGAGTATTTCAAGAGACCTCCTCTTTCATCTTGATTCATTGAGATCTCCTAATGAGGTGTGGGGGAATCTTGAAGAGATTTTTGGAAATACAGATGAGACGAGAGGACATCAAATCAAGAATTAATTGATCTCCTTGATTCCCAGTAGCTTCGTATCATTGCAACTCTATTTTACCAAGTTTAAGGCCCTTATTTTGCAGTTAAAACAATGTGGGATTGAAAAGAAGGAGGAGCAACTAGTTTTGACCATTCTATCAAATCTTGGTCCTGACTATTCAGTGTTTTTTTTACCTTCTATGCCACTAAATTGACAACTTGAACGTAGAATATGCCTAATCTTGTTGAGTTCATGGAATCCCTCACTTAGGAGCAAGATAAATTGGTGATGATGGGCACCATCAAACCTTCCAAAGAACAAGCTTTGGTTTTTGGAGATTTGAAGGTGGATTCAAAAATAAATAAAAAAGCTAAAAATCTACCTGAGAAAAACAGAGACAAGGCAAAGTCTCAAGAGGAGTCCTTGGGCTCCAAGAAGAACCCCCAGAAGAAGAAGAACAAAGGAGAAATGAGAAAGTGCACATACTGCAGTAAGGGCTATCATCCTGAGAGCGCTTGTATGAAAACGAAAATTGACATGTTGACCCAAATCCTGGAGAAGAACAACATCTCCCTTCCTAATTTCTCAAAGAAGAGGGAAAGAGGATCAAATTCAAAAGACAAGGAGAGAGTACATGCCTTGGTTGCTGGCACCTCAAGCTCACCTAACTTCATTCGATGATTCTGGAGCTTCAAGACATATGGTTTCAACAAGGGAGATATTTTCCTCTCTTGACATGTTGAAAGGTCCACCAATAGTTTTGGGAGATAACTCTCTGACTGACAGTATGGGAAAGGGTAGGATTGATATTGACCATGGTAATTTCAATAATGTGTTGTATGTTCCAGGTCTTTCCTCCAATCTCTTGTCAGTGTATCAGATGACTCACACTGGGTCCCTAAATAAATTCATCTTCTCCCCCAATGAAGTTGAAATCACTAAGATTTTGAATGGTAAAGTCATAGTAAACGGTGTTGTTTATCACACTTCAAAGCTATACACGTTTTCCCATTTTCTACCCTACTCAAACCCCTCTGTTCTTCTTACTCATGCTAATGAAGCAAGAAATATGTGGCATGAAATATTTGGCCATATTAAATACAAGTATATTTATGATTTAAGTGACAAAGACATGGTCATAGGGTTACAAAAGATCAAGTTTTCTAAGGGAGTCTATCAAGATTGTATCCTAGGAAAACACTCAGAGCACAAGTATGAAAGAGCTAGTCATGAGAGAACCTTTGCACCTCTTGAGTTCATCCACGGTGACATTGCTGGTCCATTCCCTCATATGTCTATGATTCAAGCCAAATATGCACTCACCTTCATAGATGGATTTTCCAGGTATTGTTGGGTTTACTTCCTAAAGCATAAGTCTGAAGTTTTTGACCTCTTCAAAGTATTTAGAGCCTTGGTTGAAAACCAGTCTGGGAGGAAACTCAAGATCCTCAGATCTGAAAATGGTGGTGATTATTTCAAGTCTGAGTTCATACAGTATTGCAAATATGTAGGTATCTAGATGTAGCATTCTACTCCTTACACACCACAACAAAATGGTGTTGCTAAGAGAAAGAACAGATCACTGAAGGAGATGGCAACTTGCATGATGGAGGCTAAAACTTTGCCACCAAAGTTTTGGGCCGAGGATATAAAATGTGCATCCTATATCCAGAATAGGGTGCCACATAAGCATCTTGATGGTATGACTCCTTTCGAATCTTGGAGTGGGCACAAGCCAGATGTGACCCATTTCAATATTTTTGGCTCAAAGGCTTGGGTTAGAATTCCAACTGAAAAGAGGAAGGCTTTGCAAACCAAAAGCCAAGAGTGCCTATTTGTTGGGTATTCTGAAGATTCAAAAGGGTACAAGCTGATAAACTTGAGTGCTAACAAATATTTCATTGAAAGAAGTGTTTAGTTCGAAGAAGAGCCTTTAGTAGCAGTTGAAGTTGGAGAGTCCTCTTCACCACCACAACCATTGATTGTAAGTGAAGAGAATAATGAGTTTTCTAATTATGATATGTCTAATAATTATGAATTAATTTAAGATCCCAACAGCCCTACAAGACCAAAGTGGGCAGCAACGACCATTCATTGAGCTGGGGAACTAGCTCGAAATCCTAATGACACTAGGAGGACTAGATCTCAGTTTGAGAGTGCCCTTTGTGTGAAAGATCCACTCTTTGCTGAGAAGTGTTATTTTATGATAGATTCTGATCCACAGACATATGAAGATGCAGCACATGATCCAATATGGAAAACAGAAATGAAAGAAGAATTCAGCTCGCTCCAGAAGAACAACACATGGGAACTGGTTGATCTTCCCCTGGGGAGAAAGCCTGAGTGAAGTGTAAGTGGGTATTTAAAAATAAGTTTGATGCTGATGGTTCACCTTTTAAATATAAGGCAAGATTGGTAGCCAATGTCTACTCTCAAGTACATGGTATTGATTACAATGAGACCTTTGCACCAGTGGCAAAGATGGACTCCGTAAGGCTAGCTCTAGCCATTACAGCTTCAAAGCAATGGGAGGTACATCACATGGATGAAAAGTGTGCATTTATGAATGGAGATCTGAATGAAGATATTTATATGCAGCAATTAGAAGGTTTTTTATCTAATCCATCTTTAGTGTGCAGGTTAAAGAAATCATTGTATGGGCTCAAGCAAGCGCCCAGGGCTTGGTATGCCAAGATTGATGGCTTTCTGCTGTCACTGAGTTTTGTTCGATGCAAGTCTAATACTAATGTCTATTTGAAGCTGATTCATGGTTCTTTAATGATTATTGTTCTCTATGTGGATGACCTATTGATTACAGAAAGTTCAAAGAAAGAGATTGCCTCCTTGAAGGATGCATTGAACCATGCCTTTTCTATGACAGATTTGGGATTGTTGAGCCAATTATTGGGTCTCGAAATTGCTCAATCCCAACATGGAATCAAGGTTCATCAGTCAAAGTATGCTTCATATTTTCTCACCAAGTTCAGCATGAAATCTTGCAAGCCAAGAAAGACTCCATTCCTTTCAAGAGTTAAGCTTGAAGAAGCATGTTCTTCTCCTATGGTAAATAATACACTGTATAGGAAGTTGATTGGGTGTTTGCTTTATCTTACACATACTCGACCTGACTTATCTTATGCATTTAGCGTGGCTTAGAGATACATGGATCAGCCTCATGAGATCCATTGGAGAGCAGCCAAGAGGATCTTAAACTTTGTTCAAGGAACAAGGACTCATGGGATTTTCTACAAAGAAAAATCTGACTTAGAGCTAGTTGGATTTACTGACAACGATTGGGAAGGTGACAACACAAATCAAAATTGTTCCTCAGGATATGTGTTCATGCTTGCAGAAGGACCAATTAGCTGGCCAATTAATAAGAAGAGTTCCATAGCACACTCATCTACAGAGACAGAGTATAGAGGATTTGTAAATCCAGCTACTCAATGTTTATGGTTGCAGGGGATACTTGGAGAATGTGGTTTCGAATCAGAGTTTTCAATAGTCATTTATTGTGAAAATCATAGCACCATTCGAATATCCACTGATCCAGTTCAAATAAAAAGAACCAAGCACATTGAGATCCATATGCACTATATCAGGGAGCTTATGCATGATGGTACCATTTCTCTACTCTACTGCGCATCTTCAGAACATGTAGCAAATATCTTCACCAAAGTATTCTATGAGAATACCTTCAGTAATCTCAAATTACTGCTAGGGATCATTGATCATGTGGTGAATAATGATTGATAACAATATTTCCAAAATTTTATTTCATGCCCATGTTTAAGGGAGGATTTTCCCATTGGGTTTTTTGCCTCTTTCCTTGGTTGTATGGACATGCAGTATGTAAAAGGGTGACTAAGCCTTCTTTCTAGGCCCTATAATTTTATGATATTTACTCATAAAGTAAAGCTTAAGGAGGGGTTTTAGAATAATCAACCCATAGTTACCCATATTTGACATTAATTAAATCATTTTTGTCTTATTCCTAGATTCCTAGATTCCCTCTCTATGCTAGTTGACTTCTACATGTTCCTAGAAGTCTATACCTGTTAAATTGGATCATGGATCACTTTGGAATCATCATGGAAAAATAGTTATCACATATTCTTTATTCCTGGTTCCTTAAAGGGCATATCTTCTTTTTCTGAAAGATGCCTTGGTTTACAACAGTTTTAAGGCATAAAGGAAAATCTAGTATAGGGGAACTTGCCTTGTTTTTTGACCACATCATCGTCCTTCCTTTTCTCCATACAAAAGCATGAATGAGTTGTATTTCCACCACTTATTATATTTTCCACTTTATTTAGCTAATTTGTGAGGATCTTCATGGATTTGGAAAGTCCTTTTTGCACCTATGGGGGATTTGACTTGTTTTAGAAAGCCTGCTTTTTGACCAATTCGAATAGCAACCTGGTGATTTTGAATCTATAATGTAATTATATATTTGAGTAGCCTATTACTTCATATGGTTGGATAATGTACACTTATTCAATACAGTATTAAGTTAATGTACACTTATTCAATACAGTATTAAGTTATGCTCCAATTTCAGTCTCCTTTTCTGTGAATTTTGCATGTTTGATTAGAAATTTTGTGAGTGCAATTGATCTATCTCTTGGGATAAATTTCCACAATTGTGGAGATATTGAGTGAGTAGGATTCACCGGTTCAACCAACTACCATTGTAGAAGAAGTCATGAGCATTCCATTCGGATCATCATCAATTCCACAGGGAAAGTGGAAGGACCAGAAGCCAAGCTCCACGCTGCCACAGAAGCGACAGATGAGAACTTCCATCAAGAAGCAAGGGGAAGGAAATTCCTAGATGGGGCCCTCTAGCTCTGGAGCTGTCGAATCAATGGTTTGCACAATGGTTTCTGTGAAGGATATTCTAGGGTACATTTCTCCCACCCGACCTGGTGCGAAACCTCAGTGCTTGACCAAGAATCAGAAGTATCAGCTGAAAATTCCACCACTAGTGAAAGGGATGGTGTGCACCACCGACATTGTCCCTACATTGATGAAGATTAAGTATGGATATCACAATATGTTTCTACTGAAGGATGTAGCGGATGAGCCCTAGGAGTCATTTCGTTCGGCTGTAGGAGGAATGGTAGTGCGTATTCCTCATCCATGGGCACAAGGGCTGGATAAATCTGGATTGCTGGGGCTTATCAACATGTCGCATTTTGGGTGGCTAAATGAATCCAATGCATGCATCAAACAACTTTTGGCATGATTCCATGGCGGAACGTTGTGGTTGGACACACCAATCACACTCACTGTTGATTTGATTTCTAAGATTACAGGGTTATCGAAGGATGGGCCTGACTCATCACAGTATTTCAAAGGATGAGATAATGATAAGTGACTAGCAGCATAGTTGAAGGAGAGATATGATTTGCAGCACGATGGAAGAGCCTATTGCATCGACAGCATTGATGACAGAGTAGTGTGTATTGGCGCATGGATTTTGGCCAATAATATTGTCAAGAAGAATAGCCCTATTTAGTGCACTTCAGGGGTGATTGCATGTGCACAGAAATGCGTTGAGGGAGTCTAGATGAATTGGTCCCTCTTTTTGTTGAACCAATTGACTGAGGATGCGGTAACAGATCAGGATGAGGAGTGGCCTTTCACTTATAGTTGGCTATTGATATTAATTGCGTTGGTGGATTGGATGGATCGAGAGGATTACCAAAGAATGAAAGTTGAAGCTGTTAAGGTGTGCAAAGGTGCAAGATATCAAAACTTGCGGTGGGTAGAGGAGCCCAGTCGGCAAGTGAATTTTGATATCCACTTTTGGGTCTACTGGGAGGCATTACAAGCAGAAATGATCAAAATTCCAAGGTTATTAGACACAACAGAAGTGAAATATCAGCGGATTATGTGGTTCACCATCGGGCCGCATACTATTCAAATCCAGGCTCGGTGCAACCCTTACAAGCAATGGATTCAAATGGGATATAAGCTGACAGATGAAGAATTGGACACAGCGGTCTAATATTTTCCTGTAGACTATTGTGAACCAGTAAGCGTAGAAGAAGTATCGACGGGGCCACCAGTAGACATCCCTGAAGACACCGCGGGATCGAGATGGTGCGATAGGAGGAAGATAGACTATTCTTTTATTCTTTTATGTCACTTTTTGTACTTGTTGAACATTTTTTGTGGATATTGGTCTTTATTCAATTAAATGAGTTAGGAGTTAGTTAGAAGTGGACAATGAATGTAAAGGAGTAAGCCTATATATAGAAAGAAGAATTGTGAATGAAGATATCGAAAGATGACTATTGTAGAGATCAAGTTGATCATTGACATCTAAGGTATCAGTATGGAGATGAATTGTTATATGTTTTGATTTGTGGTTGATTGTGCAGAAGTAATATGATAAGACTGATGTTGACTTGAATTGTTGTTATCTTCTGTTATCTTTTTCTGTCTTTATGTTCCTGCAAAGTTCAATGACAAATGTTAAGTGAATCTGAAATATGGATCTATGATGCGATGGTTACTTTTTATTTATATTGATATATTTTTATATTTGTTCTTCTCTGATAGATCTGTTACCATTAAGAATGAATGATGTGAAATGATGAATGGTTATGTTAAAGAAGTTGATATGTTCTAGTCGTTAAGCTGATAAATTTTTGATTCCCTAATCCTCTTTTATACTGCGAAAACTTGGTTATGTCAACCCTCCCTTGAACATCTCGGGTGAGACCTCATCTGCTCTATGGGTGTTGCTGGACAAGGTAAAACATTTCTAGTTCGATGCTCAAGGATATCACGGCGAGTCGAGTGTTGACACAGTGGGACCCCTGTCGACTAGTTTTTGTTGGTTGAGGTTTGATCCAACATATCCTCTACCCCGCATTGATGATCTATTTGATCAGATACGCAGAGTGACGATATTCTCAAAGATTGACTTAAGATATGGGTATCACTAAGTCAGAATAAAAGATGAAGAAATCTTTAATACTGCCTTCAGGTCAAGATACAGGCACTACGAGTTTGTGGTTATGGCCTTCGGGCTGACTAACGCTCCAACAACCTTCATGTGCTTAATGAACAGTTCCCTGATTAAATCGTCTTTATAGACAACTTATTAATTTATTCTAAAACAAAAGAAGAGCACGATGAAAACCTATGGATAATACTACAGGTGTTAAGAGAACATCAGTTATATGCTAAGTTCAGCAAATGTGAATTTTATAAAGATACGATACAATATCTAGGGCATGTAATATCTGAAGAAGGGATATCGGTCGACCCGAATAAAATAAAAGCTATAATCCATTGGCATGTTCCTAAGGACGTAACTGATGTACAATCCTTTATGGGAATAATAGGTTATTACAGAAAACTTATACAAGGATTTTTAAAATTGAAAATCCTATAACCTCATTACAGAAACAAGGTAAGAAATTTGTTTAGAATCAAAAATGCGAAGAAAGTTGTAATAAACTAAAAGGGTTATTAACCACTGCACCCATTCTAAAAATAGTGGATCGAGACAAAGACTTCGCCGTATGCATTGTTGCATGAAAAGAAGGTTTGGGTGGAGTACTGACACAAGAAGGTCATGGAATTGTGTATGAATCAAGAAAGTTGAAAACTAATGAAAAGAACTACGCAACTTATAACTTAGAATTGGCTACCATAATCCATGCCTTAAAAATGTGGCGCCATCACCTAATAGGCAAAATACTTTTCTTATGGTCTGATAACATAAGCATAAAATATCTATTTGATCAACAAAATTTAAACACAAGGAAATCTAGATGGATATCTTTCCTTAGCGAGTATGATTTCGAAATAAAATGCATTAAAGGGAAAGAAAATAAAGTGGTTGATGCCTTCAACAGAAATGTAGTAAGAAGTTTTGTAACTGCCATTAGCAGTTATAAAAATGATTTAGAAGATAAATTGGAAGAAGGAATAAAGCTAGACCGAGAATACCATAATTTAAAAGAAAAGGTAACTTGGAATGTATCTGAAAATATAATTACAGATTACAGTTTTAATGAAAAAATTATAATACTGTATAAAAACATACTTTATGTGCCAAATATATCGAGAGTTAAACTGCTGATTTTGAATTAAGTACACAAAACTCCTTATTTCGAACATCTCGGGTATCAAAAGATGATAACAATGTTAACAAAAGAGTATTTTTGGCCTCGTATAAAAAATGAAGTTGCTAAACTTTTAGCTAGGTGTATTGAATGTAAGCAAGTTGAAGTTGAACATCAACACCCAACAGGTCTCTTACAACCATTACCAATTCCAAATTGGAAATGGGAAGTCATCAGTATTGATTTTGTAACGGGATTACCTAAAAACCAGAAACAAAATGATTCAATAATAGTAGTTGTGGATAAACTAAGTAAGGAACCACACTTTATACCTGTTAAAACAACTTATAAAGCTACTAACATTGTTGACATCTTCATGAAAGAAATCTTCCGCTTGCATGGAATTCCAAAGGTAATAATTTCTGATCGAGATCCTAAATTTATTGGTAATTTTTGGAAATATTTATTCAAAGGGATAGATACTAAATTAAACTTCAGTGTTGCTTATCATCCGCAAAAGGATGGACAAACAGAAAGATTTAATCGAGTACTAGAAGATATGTTACGAATGTATGTTAGAGACTATCCCAAGAAGTGGAAAAACTATTTTCACTTAGTTGAATTTGCTTATAGTAACCATTATCAATATTTCGCAAAGCTTAGTCCTTTTGAAATATTATATGGTGGAAAATGTAACACTCCTATTACATGGAGTAATATAGTTGATCATTTGATGTGAGGACCCGACTTGTTAAAATAACTAGAACTAACAGTGAAACAGGTACAAGGAAACTTGAAAAATCCTGAGGACAAACAAAAGAGTCATGCCGACCTTAAAAGAACTCCGAAGGAATTCCAAGTAGGTGAGCATGTGTTTGTTAAGGGGAAAACCAGAAAGAGCTCCTTTAAACTAGGAAGTTGTGCTAAATTAGCACCTAAGTATTACAGATCATTAGAAATATTGGCAAAAGTGGGGCCAATGGCATATTAATTAGCCTTTCCACCTAATCTTAGAATACATAACGTCTTGCATGTTTCTTTTTTGAAAAAGTATATACATGATGCTACTCATGTGATTGACTGGAATGTGATTTAGGTAGAACCAGAAGGAGATTTTCCCATGGAAATGGACTATATTCTTGACAGGAGGGAATTTTTTCTCTGGAATCGCACCATTGGACAGGTAAAGGTGCGATGGAAACACCTCAGTCCAGTTGAAGCAATCTGGGAATTAGAGAGTGATATGCAGTTGGAATATCCAACTCTATTCTAAGAAGACTCGAAATAACTTAAGCAACATCGAGGGCGATGTTGAGCTTAAGGGGGGGTGTTTGTAACATACTCAGAACTAGAAAATAAATATTTATTATTTATTTCAGAAAAACATTACATTAAATTTACTGTAAAGTTTATGACCAAGTGGGTCAAAGATGACTGTAAATGAATATTTATTTATGTTAATAGTTAAATAAAGGAGACACCTATCCAGGGGATATTGTTAAATCAGTGTTCACTGACCCACCAAGAGGAAGGAGAAGTTGTAGAAGGTTGGTTTACAAGTCGAAGCACTAGTATTTCACTTTCTAGTTGTTGCAGGAGCATAATCCCTAAAAAAATGCTCAAGTTCCCTGAGAGGGGGAACTAAGCTAGTGACTCGTTTAATTCCAAAACTGACCCAAAGACCTAGGAAATCTTATATAAACCATCAATTGAGTAGGAGGCTCACCACTCATTATGAATTCTAAGTGAGTGAACCTTGTGACTGCTGCAAACTAAAAATTCAGGCACATAAAGAATTTAATGAGGGGATAACTAAAGTGATTTGTTGAGATAACTCTGCTACTGATTGCGAAGTTGCAGCAAGTTTGTTGTGTGGGATATATTCAGGGATTTTTTTTCCTAATGGCTCAGTGAAAAGGATTGAGGGTCCTAAGAAAGTAATCATTGGCTTCTTCGAGAGAAGGTTGGGTGGAACAGTCTCCTTTGGGTATTTGTCCCCTTTCTGCATTCTATCCAGGTTCAATTGTTATTTAATTCCTGAATCCGTACTTTCATTTAGAATATTCTTATGAACTGTAATTAGGATGATTAGATATATTATAATCTCTTTATTTGGATGTTTTCAGGAAAACTACATCTATTAGTATTCAATTTAAAGGATAGATCTACTAGTTTAGTATTTTTTTGTAAAAGTATTTCATAACCTAAATGATGTTCTTTTTGTATCAGTTTTAGATTATTTCTACTGGTATTACAATCTAGTGAAATGTTAGTAATAATGATATGATTTTCGTAGACTAAGATTAGAATCAAGCAAATATTGTATCACAGTAAGGACTTGTAAAAGTCCCATAGTAAACAAAACACAGATACCTACTATAACATAGATATTCAATTATGAGAATATATATATATATACTTTAAAATAGAACCCTTTTACAACACTGTAAACTAATTAGGGTTAGAGCCTAAAATAATATTTATACAGAATTAAGCTTAACCTGGAACTTATAAGACATCTAATGTTTAGATCCAAGTTTCCTCTTTAATACATTAGCTTTTACAATAATATTTCTAGGATAGGGTCCTATCTCCTTAAAATAAACTCTAGAACTAATTTAGAATAATCAGGGTTTTAAATGAACAGTAATAACTAAGCTAGTTTCACAATATTTCTTTATAAGGGCATCTTAAGCCCAATATCTAAACTATTAAATTGGTTAATAACACCAAGTCGAGATTATCGACAAACTGTGTCACTGGTTATAGACTTCAGGTCAGGTTGGTGTTGTTATCTGAAGTATTTTGCTTGCAGAATAAAGTTACAAACAACATTAGGGATTAATAATAATTAATTCTGAAACAGTATTATTAACTAAACAGAGTTTAATTCTTCTAAAAAGTGGTTCTACTTTGATTTAATGGAGAAGGTTTCACAGCCTAGACTCTGTAATAGAGTGATTATGGAAGTTCCCTATGATCTCATGGGCTATTAACAATACAATAACAAAGTTAAATACTCAAAGTAAAATCCCTCATAGGATCTCACCAAAACATTTATAAGAAGCAATTTAAATAGTAGTTTTTATTAACAGAGGCCTTACGACCCTCTCCCCAAAAGCATGTGTTCAAGATAAACGCTTCATGATATTTTCCAAAATGTTTAAATAAAACGATAAAACCCCAAGATCATAACTGAATCTACACAGTCATACTTTTAACAACTGGCCTCGTGGCCCTTTTATTTTTTATAAACTGAAATAGTATCAAGAGAGGCCTCACGACCGAATCCATTGTTCTTATAATATTTTTCTCAAAACCATGCTAAGTATCAAATGAAGGAAAATGATCGTGTAACAATTAAATTAATATCTAAAACCATATTCACAAACACACCATGCTATCAACGATAGACAGTAATAATTACTGTAAACATTTGGCTCTATATTCTTTAAGATATCTCATAGCCACTTTACAACATTACCTAAAAATGACGCAGAATTACATAACAGTCAAAGTCGTTTGACAAAGGCCTTACAACTCTCATCAAAGCACGACAGTAAGGTTTCACAACCTTATCATGCTACACCAAAATGTAAATAGTAAAAGGAACAACTATGCAAGTTGAGAGAAAGAAAGTATGAACTACCGTGATATGGAAACAAGAAACCATTTACAACTCTTTAACATTGCTTACAGATAGCCCTGACAGGTCTTACAGAGATGTATCCATTACAATATCAAACTAGTAGAAAAACTGCGTTTAGGTTAACGAGAGTGGCTTTGTAATCCCAAAAACAAATCTACAAAGTAAAGTATCACAGCCACATTGCTGGGCACTGTAAATCAATTAATCTACGAAGCCCTCACGAGTCAAACAAACTGAGGATCTGTACTATATAAATATAATTGGTAGATTCAAAATAGAAGTACTTTTAAACACCATATCTCTCAAAATAAAGTGGCATAGTCGCAAGACTCCACACGCAATTATTTATTTACATTTATGGAAATATACATTTTGAAATAAATAGAGTGGCGGTATCGAAACCCTCATAGGTTCTTACAGTATCAAAACAAGTTTTAGAACCAAAAAGATTATACAAAAGTGGCATAGTTGTTTATGACTCCACGGGTGATAAAGAACACCCTTACAGTAACGATTACATTTTATACCAAAGCATGTGTATCACTTCCACATTGATAAACCAACACAGAGTTGAAACCCCAATGCCATGGGAGGAAAAACACACCACAAGTCCCAGTTTGTTTCCACAGAGCCACGCAAGGTAAAGACACGGGTCTTACCAGTTAAAAAGGTTTTCGCGGCCAGTGTTCCATCCATGTCCTAGTCATAGAGATTAGTTATGCACATATAAATTGTTAAAAGAGTTTAAACACAGTTTCTTTTAACTGGTGCAAAGGAGAAAAACAAATAAAGGAATTACAGTTACCTTCTCGATTTTTAGAGGCACACAGACACTGCAGACCCCATCAGCAAACAAATCAGACTCAGTTAGTTTCTAAGAGTGACAAAGTTCGAGTTTTAGAACTCCTCCATATTGTTTCATAGACAGAGGAAAGGTGGAATCAAACAGTCGAAGGCCAAATGCAATGGTAGAGAAACAACTAACAGCGAAGAAAACCCCATTCAAATGACGGACATGACCTCCCATGTGCATTAAACCCCTAGGGTGTAGTACTTTGCTCAGTTGCCGCTAGCTAGAAATATTAATGCCATCACATGGTCCGAAAGGGAGCAACTTTATTCCTTGTACCTTATGCCTTTCCCTCACCATTAAGTCGACCAACGCATCAATGTAAAGGTCAAGTACCTTGTGTATTTTCTCCATGAACGGAGTGCAAAGCACATTAAAATCCATAGTATATAGTTCCAATCTCACATACAAAGCATTCTCATTGTTTTGAGTCTTATAGATTATGGTATATCATTTCTTGCTTATAACATATATCTTAACCTGCATGAAATGGTTGGTAGTTGGAAGGTACTCTTGTTAGAACCTTTATTTTATTTTTATGTTAAAATATAGATATGGTTTATGATCATCAAAACTAGATTAAGGTTTAGGTCTTAGGATCACCTTGTCCTTGTCACTTGTGGCATTATAGCTTAGAGCACATATTTCATTAAATTTGGAATTAAAGAGTGGATCTAGAATTGCAAAATAACAAAAAAATTCAATTCTGGCATTGTTCTTGTAATAAAATATTTCCAAATTTAATGAAATATGTGTTTTAGAGTTGTTCTTTAGTTGTGATTTTGAGGTGACCTCACCCTCCTCCACATTGGTAAAATAGAAATTCATGTGTTATTCATAACAACTTAGTAAGACCATGACCTATCCCTTTTGCATCCCATGAGTAGAATCAAACAGAAGGAAACGTCAAACTATTACATGACAACTAGTTCAACAAGAGTCCTTTTTAAGGTAGATAATTTTGTCACAAAGTAATGTCAAGACGATAGTTCACAAAATACAGCAAACTAATAATCACATTGTTACATAACTCTTGCAAATAGCTAATAAAGTCATTAGCACTATGATAGGAGAATTTATGAAATATAACATCTCTCAGAATTTTCTTAGGAATTTCTTAAGTTACTTGCGGTAAATCATTTTTTAATTATTCATGAAATATAGGGATGTTGCATGTGGTATTAGAGTGAGTTTCCAAACACTAGACTTGATTGGCTCACTCTCATATAAGTAAGAAAATCAATAAACTAATTTTATTTGCATTTATTTCTGCACAAAAATATAAAATCTGTTTTGCGGGAAAATGGAAATACATTGAAATGGAATAAATATGAATTCAAAATAAAAATAAATAAATCTGATTTTAAATTATAAAGAATATCAAAGAGGATATAAATAAATGAACAAGGTTTAGGAAGACACACAATGCTAGCCCTAATATTGGATGGATGAAATAATGTTGAAGTGAATTCGAAGGTGACTGTGGAGGTTTTTGTTAATCACTGTGTGAGCGGGGTTGGGAGGACCCTTAGTGAATCTACACACTCTGATTGTGCTAAGGGTATCTCTTCCTACAACCCCATTTCATCTCAAGGGTCCATGGGGAAGGAGAGTACCCATTGGAATGGTAGGGAGGTCAACCAGTGGATCTCTTGTGATTTGGAATTTATCAACGTTCATGGGAACCTAACGAAGATCGTGGTGCGGCATCCTCGGAAGTAACTTGGCATGAATCTGCACAAAGAAACTCAGGTTTTTATGCATTGTCAATTTGTTATTATAATTTCATTGTTGAAGTGCATTTATTAAAGATTAATGAATTGGTATCCGCATTTTATTATAGATCTCACATATATATGAAATTAATGAAATCTTAGTAATGCATTTTATTATAGATTAGCATTATTTATATTACAGATCGATAGAATTGGTAGTGATTTATCCCTTTAAGGTAATCTAGCAAGATCCATCGCTCAGGTTCAGTAATTGACAGCTTGACTTTCAGGCTGGTAGATTTCAGAGTTATCGGCTGATGTTTTAATGGCGTGAGGTGGTGGTACTAAGATGACATTATTCAAATTCAATCGTTTAACATTATTCTCCACATTTGAATATGTATAAGACCTCCTTCTTATTAGAGTTGGACCTAGCAATATAACTGTCGTTAAATTATAGTCACGTCAAGAAAGATAATGATTGTTTCTCTCTGTGTTTCAATGGCCAATCCTTTATCTCAGGCGATGTTTTTCCTTTGGCTTCAACATGGGAAACGATCAGCAATGAAGTTAATCCAGAAACTTATTTATGCAGTCCAACTTATTTATCCAAACGTTTTTATTTCAGTCATTCATGGATTTAATTCAACAGTTAGCCAAAAATGTTTTATTTTACAGCCATTCAAATATTTAATACCAACATTCATCCAAATGTTTGTATTTCAAGTTATTCAAGAATTTAGTTCAATTTTCAGCCAAAAATGTTTTTATTTTATTTCAAGTTATTCAAGAATTTAGTTAAATTTTCAGCCAAAAATGTTTTTAATTTACACACTCACTCTTCCTCTCTATAATAATAAATCTCCCTTCACTTGCTCCTCAGTTCATTATAACATGATAACCGTGCCAATTTGCTCGCCATAATAGGTCTTACTAACTGCTATGTTTGTGTTATGTTTAATGATGTTAACGTTTTAAATGATAGGATCTGAATATTCAACAAATCAAAGAATTATCTATGGTTTTAAATGTTTTAACTTTATTCAAACGGTCACGATGCTAACCGGGAAAAGTCATTTTGCATGGTTTACACGACCTACTTTTCATGAAAGCGATTATATGTATTAAATATTCAACTAGCTTACATTAGAATGTTGAAAAGCAACAGAAAGATATATAAGGTGAGGTGAGATGGAGCTTTGTTATTTTATTGCAAAGAAGAGTATGTCATTATCAAATTCTTTAAGGTAATAATTTTAATGTTTTTTTGTAATGGGGAATATAAAATGATATAGTATATGATCTATTTGTTGTGTGGATATTTAGTATTAGAACTTTTATGTGAATGTTAGTTTAAGTATTTTAAATTGAATGTATTTTAGTATTTTTATGTGAATGGGTTAAAAAATTTAAGTGCAAGTGAAAAAAAAATATTTGGTTGTAAGTATGTTGAGTTCAACTAATTTTAATCATGGAGTTTGTCAATATTTGTTTATGATTTTAAATATTAGATTATTTGGAGGGCATAAAATAGACCAAATTCGACATTATCAAAGAACAAGAACTCTTCAAATATGAGTGTGGATAGGCAGAAACAAAAATATTTTTTTGGCATTGTATGCCTTTTTGTTCATAAGTCAAAGTTATTTAACTTTGCATTATTGAATTTCATGCTATAAATTTTAATAAAGTTTTCTAATGTTTCAAAAATATTTTATTAAATTTAATATTTAAAAAAAAAATAAGCGTAGCTGTATTTTTCCTTGCTACTAGACCTTGGGTTAATGGGGTGTTACATATAGTATCAGAGCATGGTTCTAACTCTAGGACCTTGGGCTCATTGTTCTTTAAGTTATTTTTTATTATTACTATGTAGTGTTTGGAAACTAATGCATGACATATTCACCCTGGAAACTGAGGAAGCATGGATGCTAGTGGAAGAAGAGGAAGGAGAGATAAAGGAGCTAAGGGATGTAGTGCACCACCTCCTTTGCAGCCTTCACCTCCACGTGAGTCCACCATCAGTGGAAGAACTGACCCATATACCTGCAAGTGAAGTAATGAATATGATGTGTTCATTCTAGAGGATGTCTGATGCATTGATTAGTCCGCTAGACTGAGATTATAGAGATGTCTTAGCACCTGCAGAAGGATTGCAACAACCACTGAAGGAAAGTGCTCAAAGAGAACTTGAGAAAGTGAAATTTTCAAAATTTTGGGGCGCACCTAATGGAATTGCAGCCGAGGCATGGCTCGAGAACATTTCCATGTGATTTTCATTACGTGATTATACTTCAAACATGAAAGTGTGCATGGCTATATTTCAACTTAAGGGAAGTGCATTGCTATGGTGGAAGACCTTGTTGAAGCAGCTTGGAATTGAAATAATAGAGGTCTCTTGGGAAATATTTGAAGAGCGTTTCTGTGAACGTTACCTTTCTAAAGATTTTACTGAAAGGAAATTGAATGAATTCAAGTCCTTGAGACAAGGAGGTCAATCAGTCCTAGAGTATGAATCTAAATTCATGGAACTATTGAGATATGCTCCACATTTGAGTACAAAGAAATTGCAAGTTAATAAATTTGTGTATGGACTTAACTTCAACATCAGGGAAAAAGCACGTATTTTAATGCCACGTACCTTGCACAAAGCAGTGCAAAAATCTATCATAGATGAGGAAGAACTTGTAGGAGGTGGGCAATCTCGACCACCTCGATCTTTAGGAGCCATGGTACAAAGACTAGGAGTGCATTCAACTAGTGCTTCGAGACCAGTGACTAGACGTCGAGATTCATTTAAGAGTCCCACAATAGGGAGTCAGAGACGTGCACTCAGTGGACAAAGATCACCGTATAGGCCACCAGCAGTGCAGTCACATTATCAGAGTGGAAATGCAGTAGTGAAACACCCCCAGTATAGTAGTGGATCTATTTTTACAAAATAGAGTGTCTAAAGGCAGGCCCCAAAGGGGGGGTGTTGGACTTATGGAGAACCACATTTTCGGAGAGATTGTTCACAAGCCATCAATGATTCTAGTCAGGGAAAGAGACATACTATAGTTGGGGACTTGGACAAGGCACACCAAATTCATTCCACAGTCAACAACTGCCAAGTAGAACATTAGTCCACCATACTAGAGACAATAGGTAAAATAAATGGTATGAAATTCTCTCTTTTAGTAGACACTGGAGCAACTGAAAGTTTTATTTCTTATGAAGCATTGTCTAAATGTAAGGTGATGGAAATCAAGCAAGATGATTTCGACGTAGTCGAAATGGCATCAGGTATTACTTAAAGAGTAAGAGAATTGGCCAATGATTGTGAAGTGGAATTGGGCGTGTGTGTTATAAGAGTATCCCTTTATGCTATGGCATTAGGATCATATGATGTTATATTGGGGATGGACTGGTTAGAAAATCATTCAGCTGTGTTAGACTGTAAGGAGAAAAAGCTAATTTTTATAAATGATTTAGGGCATAACAGAATCCTAATAGGGACTAAAAGAGGTGTATCATTAAGGTTTATTTCAACATTGCAATTGAATAAAAGCATGCGTAAGGGATGTGAGTTGTTTGCAATTGTATTAATGAATAATAACAAAGACAATGTCGATGTAAGTCAGCATACCATACTATCCCAGTTCTCTGATGTATTCCCTGAATAATTACCAGGATTACCACCTAAGAGGGAGCTTGAGTTCACTATCGAACTTAAGCCAGGAACCGAACCTATATCTAGAGTACCCTATCGTATGACAACACCAGAGTTACAAGAATCACAAATACAACTTCAAGATATTTTAGATTTAGGTTTCATTTTCCCTAGTATATCACCTTGGGAAGCAACAGTGATATTCGTGAAGAAGAAGGATGGTTCTTGGAGAATTTGCATTGACTATCATCAATTGAATAAAGAAACAGTAAGGAATCAATACCCCTTACCAAAAATTGACGATCTATTTGATCAGATGAAAGAGGCAATGATATTTTCAAAAATAGATTTAAGGTTGAGATATCATCAACTAAGAATTAGAGAAGAACACATACCAAAGACCACATTTAAGACACGATATGGGCATTTCGAGTTTGTCATAGTACTATTTGGGTTGACGAATGCACCTGGAGTTTTCATGAACTTGATGAATAGTGTATTCAGAGAGTACTTGGATAAATTCATGCAAGTGTTTTTAGATGATATCCTTATTTACTCAAGGATGCAAGAAGAGTACGACAAGGGTTTGAGACTGATGTTGCAATGTTTGAGAGAGCGCAAGCTATATGCTAAACTATCAAAGTGTTCATTTTTCCAGTCAGAGATTCATTATTTAGGACATGTTATAACTAGGGATGGAATAGTGGTGGATCCCACAAATATTGAGGCCATTCTTGAATGGTCAACACAGACAAATGTGCATGAGGTGCATAGTTTTATGGGATTGGCAAGGTATTATAGAATATTTGTAGAAGGATTCTAAAAAATTGCAAGCCCAATTACGGAGTTACATAAGAAGAACAAGAAGTTCGTATGGACAGACCAATGTGAGGAGGAATTCGCAAAGCTTAAGAAATTGTTGAAGACGGCTCCAGTTCTTAAGGTACCAGATATGGTTCAAGATTTCTTAGTGTGTACAAATGCATCGAAAGAAGGAGCAAGTCGGTCAGCTGACTAAGTCGATGAGCCGACTTAGCCGATCAGCTGACTAAGTCGATGGACCGACTTAGTCGATCAACCGACTAAGTTGGTCGGCTGACTAAAACAAGAGATTAGGTTGGTCGTCTAAAGTTGCATCGGTTCACCAAACCGACAGGTAGTTATTTTGTAACCGTCTGTAAATCATATATATTAGGATGTTGAGCCAGACGAGAACTCAGTTCAGTTCTCTGCATTGTATGGAATCATTGTAATAATATAATTTGTTCTATTTCTATCTGTTCTTATCTTTTGTCTCTGTTTATGATTAATATATGTTTTAGTGTGTATTATTGGTAACCTTATGTGATCTGTGAGATTACAACATTGGTTCCGTTGCCGGTAGTACATGACTGGAATGTATGCCAACAAATGATACTAGAGCAAGAGATTAAGGACTGGTGGAATCGTTAAGTTGCAAAATACTTGCAAGATTACGAGCGAAGGAATAGATTAACAGTCGCACAAGCAAAATAAAAAAAATTCACAGCGACGCATGAAAAGTTTGTCGAATCAGTGCCTCAAATTTTGAAGAAATTACTAGATGAGAAAATCGAACGGGATTAAAGAACAACAGTTGTTGGAAAAACTGATCCATGGAGGTAGAACAAACTTGTCCGAGTGGTTTGAGAAAATCGCCGACGACTTCTATGAGGAACAAGCAGTCGAAGACATAACTTCGGTAGAAACCGTGAAAGAGAAATTTTACACAGATCTCTTCGAACAATTTCTATGTTCCCTACCGACCTTGATGTTCAAAATTTTGATCGAGAAAGGAGTAGCACATATCGTTGAACCTCGACCATCACTTCACGAACTGCCAACAAACTCTAACTGGGCGGAGAAGCAGAGGAAGTGGGAAAAATTCATTGCAGAAAGGGAGTGGGAATACTTCCTAAGCAAATAGACCGAACTATCCGGGCTTTCTAAAAAGTGTCGGGTAGGCTGTGGGGGGTAGCTGGTAATATGTCGAAGATAGAGTATAGTGGATCCTAGTCGGCTCGAGCCCGATATCAGGCACCAGTAATGAAATTTCGACTAAAGAGCACCTCAATAGAATAGTATCCTACGAAAGTATGACGGAAATTCAGAAAATAGAAAGGGAAGAGAGACACCAGAGAAGGGAAGTAAGACAAGAAAGGGCCTTAGCGCTGCACAGAGGACAAAACCCTAGGGAGAACGACCAGGAAGAGAATCTGTCGACGTTGGTTCATGACCGACATGAAGAGGGCATTGAACAAGAAGCGCCCCTTAAGGAGGAAGAATTGTGGATAGAGCAGCTAGAAGCTCTCCAATTACGAGCTCCCAATGAAGGAACAACCCTTTCCCCATTGAATCCGCGTACTTGAATACAGACTATTGTCGAAGAAGACCTCCGACTACGAGCTGGTGACTTCAGTATATGGATTCGACTAGGCAAAGAACCGTACCCTGGACGACACCTTATTATATGTCGACTAGTGGAAGGGAACTGGCTGACATTTCAAGCGGCATCCTCCCTCCGTAGTATCCACTTTCTCTTACCGACACATGAAGGAGAACCCCCCCCACTACATACAGCTTTAGAAGAAATCGAAAAATCCAAACTGTGAACAAATAATTGCAGTGGACCATCGACAGTAGAAGTCGACATCAAACGACTGCACGTCGAAAAAGAATCAACAATCGACAGGAACGCAAGTTTCGTCGACCAGAATTCTGCAGGCACCGATACATCAATAACCCCACCACCCTCCTCACCACCCCCACCTCCACCGCTGCCACCTTCTGAGAGTAGTAGCAGTGATTCAGACATGGGTCATGGATCGGCTCACATCCCCCTATATGAAGGAGATGAAGACCCCAGATGACATTGGCTCGTCTGCAAGTCGACCTGGGATGCCAACCAGGTTACAGATGAAGATAGACAAATGGCATAGTTCGCAGGAGCCTTATGGAAAAGGGCATTGACATGGTACATGACCTTTTCGAAGAGACAACCTAGAGCGACAAAAGCTTAGATTAAGGCGCATTTTTTGTCATTTTTTAAAACTCCAGATGCTAAGCACCTGGCCGCAAAGAAGCTTAAAACCACATCACAAAAGCCAAGAGAATCCGTCTGCGATGACGATAAGCGTTGGAAGGACTTATTGAGACAATTGGATTATGTTATAGATGAACAGTTACTAATTCAATGGTTTCTTGCAAGACTATCGCAAAAAGTACGCCGACACATTAGTCTGGAGACATTCAAAACGTATGAGGATGCGCTAACGAAAGATATTCAGGTAGAGATGTACGAGGATATACCCGTTTACCCCACGGACCATAGATTGGAACAACGGCTCGAGAACATTCAGAAGTCTTTGAAGGAGTTAAGCCTCAAGAATCAGGATATCTGGCGCACCAAATTCTCAACAAATGGCCACTCAAAAGATAACTGTCGACAAGAATATAGCCAACAAGACATCCGATTTGTACAGACTAAAACCTTTTGCGACATTTTCCAGGAACAAGGAGATCATTCTACAACAGACTGCCTGTTTAACATGAAGAATGGCAAAGCTTCCTGGTGCACCATCTGCGAAACCAAAATCCATAACACGGCCGACTATCAATTAAACCTAAAGAACCGACAGAACTATCAGGCAGTCTACCAAACAAATGCAGTGGCACAACATCACGAGCAAAACAATACACCAAATGATCAGAATGGACAAAGATACGACAACCGGCGATATGAGCACTGGTACGATAATCGACACCAAGGCTACGGAGGAAGAGGTCGATTCCCTAGGAATTGCGACATACGCCCGCGTCGACCCATCCAGTGCTTCATCTGTTACAAAGAAGGTCACTGGTATGCAGACTGTCCATACAAGGACAGGACTGATCTCAAATTATGTAACCATTGCGGAGTAGGCGATCACTCGCTTGAGGATTTCCCTACTATGTTAGAAAAAATTAATACCAAGAAAAATGCTAATGTCTTGTCTTATGTGCAAAAAAATGATGTAATAACCACTAAAAATTTACATATTGTAACTCGACAAGGTACAAAAACAGGACCTGATAACCCCTGAATTAGTAAGATTAAAGAAACAAATGTCTATCCTGACCCACGACATGAGAAACAAACATATACAAAAGCAACCCATGTCTTTCAAGACATTGCACGACAAGAGGACATTGATAATAGTGGACCCAACACAATAAATCAACTAATCCAACTTGTTCAAACAGACAAATTAGTTTGTCAATTCATTGACTTATGCACGACATAAAAGGTACAAACCCTGAAAAGCAAACAAAAAACATCTGCAGCTTGAACCAAAAAGACAAAAGTGATGCCGACCCACTAGTCGACCTGGAAATCGAAGGTTACCACATCCGACAAGTAGTACTCGAATTCGGGTCACAAGTCAATATCATAACTCACGACACTTGGGAACACATGGGATGACCTCGACTATATGAGTCAGGCATATACCTGAAACTAGCCAACCAAGGCCTAATTGAACCCATTGGAGTCTGGAAAAACGTCGATATGACTACCAAAGGAATCCCGACCAAGGTTGATTTTGAAATCATCGATCCAAAAGACGGAGCCAGCTCCTTCCCAGCACTAGTCGGTCGACCTTGGGGTAGGAAGATGAAAGCATATATATCCCTTGACAAGGAACGAATCAAATTAAAAGGAAACGGTCAAAAGGTCATCGTACCCATTCATCCATCCCAAGGGGAACCTTAGATTGAACCTATTGATGAAGAAGTCGATGTCAGACAACTTTACCAAATCCATAACAATGTAGACTACACAAAACCAAACATCCATGGAGAACTTAACTTAGGTAACCAAGACTCAATTGGTTATAACTCAAATGCTGAATTGTACAACTGGGAGATTGAGAATTACGAAACACAAGCAAGAGGGTGCTGGACTATACAAAAAGTGCAGAAAAATCCCACCCGACAGTGTTTCATAGTATCCATTGTCCCAAAAATCTTCGAAAAGAAAATAAGGGAACGCCCTACCTTACAACCAACCAACTTAAATAGTACACAACTACCAAGGTATAAGGAGAGGGAATCCCCAGTCATGCATATTGAGCAAGTATCTAAAAATATTGGTGAACATGGCCGACTTCAAAGCTTAGTTGAAATGTTTACAGGACAAGCAGCTAGATGGTGGGACACCCATCAGAAAAAAATGCAGACCTGGACAACTGCTTCGACCTACTTTGTCGAGAGGTTTGGAGGAAGGAATTTAACCCAGCAAGTTCAGATTCCTATATTTACTCAAGGTCAAAACCCAGAAGAACATATCAAAACCTGTGAAAAGGAGTGGAGAAGACTTGGACACAAGGATGAGTGAACTTGGCCACATTTGTTCCCCTCAACCCTAGCCAACTTACCAAACAAATGGCATAAGATGGAAGAAGCTAGAGGTGAAAATTTCTTCTGGCACGAACTTAGGGAAATTTTTATTAAAGACTTCAATTTCATACCTCAAAATGAAAATCTGACTGAGACAGCAAAGCAAATTAAACAGTTTATCCAACCGACCGAAAACCAACCCTTACGAGACCATCGACAGATAAAAGACTGTAACACCCTACAAACCTGGGAAATACCGCAGTCGACCCGTTTACAATTAGAAAATGAAAACACAGAAGGCAAGAGCTTTAGATGGAAATCCAACCACATCGAAACAACAAAACCTATCCACTCGATTCTGAAAATCACATCAACTGACAATCAAGATACTGACAGAATGACTGTAGCCGACTTCCCTGCCACATTCTCACAATTCAAAGAAGGAAGTCGACTGATCAATGAAGCTAAAGCCCCAGAGTGGCTAGATGCCAAAGTAAAAACTAAATAAGTCGACATCTCAAACGATGACCGACCAAAACTAGCAAAAATTGGTGACTACTGGAATGAACAACAGACCACAAAGATAGTGAACTTACTAAGAGAGTTCCAAGATGTCTTTGCCAGGGACTATAAAGACCTAAAAGGATTAGTCCAAGAAATGGGAGAAATGAAAATTGATATTAAACCTGATGTCCGATCTATTAAGAAAAGACCTTATAAACTGGCTCACAAATACAAGGAAATAGTAAAAAAGGAAATTGATAACATGTTAGCAGCAGGAATCATTTACCCTATTGACCAATCCGAACGGGAAATTCCAATGGTCATTTAGCCCAAGAAACGTGACCCGATCAGGTTAAGAATTTGTGTCGACTTTAGGGAACTCAACAAAGTAACACTAACAAATCCATTCCCAACCCCTTACGCCAATGAAATGTTGAATGAAGTTGCAGGACATGAATGCTACTCATTTACAGATGGATTCTCAAGCTATAACCAAGTACCAATAGCTAAAGAAGATCAAAAGAAGACAACATTTGTCTGTGAATTTGGTTCCTTTGCTTACAAAGTTGTGCCCTTTGGATTAAACAATGCACCTGCAGTGTTTTCTCAAATTATTGTCAAAACATTCCAAGAGTACATATATAATACCATGGTAGTATACTTTGACGACTGGTCTATATACTCCACCTTAAAAGATCATTGCAAATGGTTCAGACTTATGCTCGAGAGATGTCGACAGATTCAAATCTCCCTAAAAATTAAGAAATGTATATTTATGACTCCCATAGGGATACTATTAGGACATATTGTCTGTAAAGAGGGTATCAAGGTTGACTTTGCAAAGATTAAAATTATCCTCGACCTGAAACCACCAGTAAACCCTAAACAAGTCAGGGTATTACTTGGCCATATAGGCTATTATAGAAAATTTATCAGATACTATTTAGATATGACCTATCCTCTCGAAGAACTATTAGAGGAAGATAAAGAATTTAATTGGACAGAGGAATGTCACATCTCATTTGAGAAATTAAAATGAAAACTAGTCAAATCCCCCATCCTAAAGTTTCCAAACTGGTCGATCAAATTCCATGTGCATATCGATGCATCAGGAATAGCAATAGGAGCAATCCTCACTCAACTAGGAGATGACGGAATGGACTATCCCATAGTTTACAGCAGTCAAAAATTAAATAAGGCTGAAAGAAACTACTCGACTACAGAAAGAGAAGCCCTAGGTATGGTCTTTTCCCTCCAAAAGTATCGACATTATCTGTTAGCCAACCCCTTCATATTCTTTTTATGTAGACCATCAAGCCCTCAAGTACCTTGTCAATAAACCACTCCATCATGGAAGGATTTGTCAGTGGCTACTTCTTTTCCAATATTTGAGTTTGAAGTCATTGTCCGACCAAGAAAGCTAAATGTCGGGCCCGACCATCTGTCCCAAATAGACACAGGAGAGGAACCAACCAGAGTCGAAGACGAATTACCCGATGCACATTTATTTCACATAGAAGCAGTGCCACCAGAAATAGAAGAAATAGCTCAGTTCTTAGAAAATGGACAGACACCTGAAGGTATGAATACCAATAAAAAACAAATCTTAGCTATGAAGGATGCACCATACAGCCTCATTAATGGATTTTTATATAAAATGGGATTAGACGACATCCTCAGAAGGTGTGTATTCGAACATGAATGAGACCAAATCATGCATGAAGCACACTATGGACTTGTAGGAGGACATTTCCAAGCAGACACAATTGCAAAGAAAATCCAACAGTCAGTACTATGGTGGCCGACACTCCACAGAGATTGTAAAAGTTTTGTTAGTCGATGTGACAGATGTCAACGACTTGGTCGACCCCTTCCTAGTACAGAAATTCCCTTGATATCAGTAAACCCCAGTCTCACATTCAAAATCTGGGCTATAGAATTCATAGGCCCATTTCCTATCCCAGCAAAGAGATCAGGTGCAAGGTATATTATTACTGCAGTAGAATACGTCACTAAATGGGCAGAATTTGAACCCGTCGATACATGTTCGAGTGACATATCCGTTAAGTTTATCTATGAAAACATCATCACTAGATTTGAATTCCCACTAACCTTGATTAGCGACCAAGGGACACATTTTATCAACAAAACTATTAAAACCCTGACCGACCAATTCCAAATCGACCACCGACGGAGTACAGCATATCATCCTCAGTCGAATGGAGCGATTGAATCTTTCAATAAAACATTACACAAGGGTTAACCAAAATATGTAATGCTGACAAGGACGAATGGGATGTGAAAATACCTGCAGTCTTATGGGCCTACAGAACAGCCTATAAATGGTCAACTGACCAAACCCCCTTTCGACTAGTCTACGGACAAGAAGTAGTAGTCCCACTACACTTCCGACAACAGATGCCCACTATCGCAAAAATCCTACATGTCGATATCGAATAGGGAAGGAAGGATCAACTACTTCAACTCAACAAGCTAGAAGAGCACCGACTCATCGCCATACAACACCAAGAAATTCAGAAGCAACAACAGAAAGCATGGCATGACCGCAACCTCAAGAACAAAAACCTAGCGGTCGGTGACTTTGATTTACTCTACAATAGTCGGATCAAAGGAAAACCTAAGAAAATCCACACAGAATGGATGGGACCTTACATTGTCGAAGAAATACATTCCAACGGATCAGTCAGACTAAGGATAGTACAGGGCCAATATTTCGGAAACTCGTTAATGGAGCCCGACTAAAACATTACAGAAACTAAAAGTCTTAAAAAAAAATCATATAACGACCATAACTGGCCACCAAAATACATACAAAACTAAAAACTCCAAAAACAAAAAAAAATAATAACCCACAGACACAAACCATGACAGGAAATCACCATTTCAACAACCGACATCATGACTCTCAACCATATTCATCGACCATTCCTGTTGACCATTCTCAGCATTGACACCAGCCAACGACCTCGATAGTCCCATCACGCATTCATGAACTCGAGCGTCGAACACAAATAACCATTAACTCACACTTGCACACTCCAGCAGGAACATCATGTCTGCCATTAATACAGCCATTGTCACATCCAAACACAGCATCGCCTATAAATACCAGACCACTGAAGGTTCATTCACCGCAACCTTTACACCCAAAGCATCCGAACACTCAGTCGACCAAAAATTGAGAACCTTGTAGTAACTTCGACCAAACAGACACAATGGCCCCCAAGCAAACCAGAGCATCGACCAAGGAAAAAGACATACAGGCTACGGATACACCTTTGGTCCTCAGACTGAAGAACATCAAAAATGCCAAAGTACAGGAAGGACCATGGCAGAAACTATGGGCTGAGATCCAAGAGTGGGCCTTTGTCAACAAAAAGGCCATGCAAGCCGCACAGAAAATCCAACGCAGCACTCTCTTTGGCTACGCCAATGCATCGCCGATGGCTAGCTTTGGTGGCACGAAGGAAGCTGCAGTGAAATTCATCATCATTCGGTATCACAACGGCCGGTTCTACTTTGATGAGCCGATCGACATTTCTGGAGATGTCATCTCCAAACTGATTGGCTTGTCTAACAAAGGAGATCCTGTACCAGTTGGGGTCAAAGAAGGACTGGTCGAAAGACTTACGGGATCATCTTCCGGAATCGAAAGGGTTGATGATCGGCCAAATCATAGCTCGAATGCCACAGATTGTGGCCAAAATTATCGCAATCACACTTACATTAGTAGGTCGAGGTAGAGACCTCAATTTAGAAATGTTGGAAGCCGTCGACACTATTGCCACCGACAGCCGACTCTACAGATGGGGAGATTATGTCACCGACATGATAAAAATCGTCTGTGAGCGATGCCAAGAGACGAGGGGAATAATCAAGTTCCCCTCCCTCATCTTATGGATCGTGATGTACCACATCTACCCAGAAGGAATCCCAATCTTTCGGGAACCATCAAGGTTCGACATGTGGAGGTTTAAACCCTTCTCCCAGAAAGGAACCCCGCACGAACTAGGGCAAGGGAAAGTATTCCTGGAGAACTGTTTCCAACAACTGAAAGTTCACACGACTAGATGGAGGGTGCCTCAGAACATCCGATGAAATCTACCCACGAACTCCCACATCTAGCTGGAGCTCGACCATACCTCCGTATGGTACATGTAGGGCAAGGCCTCCAACGCCAAAGCCCTCGACTACTATCCATCTGTCGACCAAATTTTTCGAGAATTGTCTCGACAGACTAAGACAAAGATACCAGTGCCAGAAGCAGCAAAACAGGTCGACTTCTCAATCGAGGAGCCACTCACCGATCAAGAGAAGGAGGAAGACTACGAGCTCAACCTCTACATTAGCACATTCGTGTCGGAGGATACACCGGCCGAATAGACTGGTCGAATACAAATAACTATCAAACCTCCGACCACAAAGCAAGCAGTATCATAGCCTGCAAAACCAAAGCCACAACCACAGCAATAAACAACTCCTCCAGCTCCAGCAACTGCCGACCTGACTCAGGAACCGACGGGCGAAGTCGAACTAGATAACCCGGAGTATGCTATTACAAAAGGCATCATTCGGAAACTCGCTAAGGAAATAGTAGCAGCCAGGAATAAAATAAAAGTGCAAGAACAACAACAAGGCAAAGGTACGCGCAAACTTATCATTGCCGAATCATCAGATGATGAAGAGGAATTGGTAGCTGCAGCCCTTGAAATTATAGAGGATGCCACCACAAATAAGGTGCCAGTCGAAACACATTTCCAGCGTTTTGTCGAAGCAGGATCCCAAGCAGGATGACCAAAGAAATCAAAAAGTACAACGACGCCCAAAAACCTCATCAATCTTGTGTCGACACCTCCACCCCCATCACCAACACAAATAGTTGAGGAGCAAGCACCGGCACGACAGTCAGTCATCCCCCTCAACTTATGCAAAAGCAAAATGATGGAGACGGTGAAAGAAAAATTTGACAAAGACACCGACTTACAAGATTTCTTTGAGACATTGCCTGTGCTATTTCAGTCGGCCCATAAAATTTCTACCCAAGTTCCCATGTATACAGATAACAGAACACAACCCGCAGTAATTGAAACCATCACGTCGACCTTCACACGACAACCGGACAAAGAAGGCAATGTGGTTGGACATGTAACCTCTACTATTGAACCGACCAACCCCATACCCCAAGACGACCTACCAACCACTGCACCTCCGGGAGCAGACATACCTTCCGACATAAATCCACACCCTACTTCCCCTAAACCCATCACCCTCGACCATTCCCCCACTCCATCACCCCCACCACCACCACCCCTTGAGTTAGAGACAAGACCACCACAACGGAGTACCTCGACACGACCAGAGGTAGCTGCCATCCCACCACCCCAATCTGACAACCCATCACCTTCTAAAACCCAAACCCAAGACCCTGGATCAACTGTTGCAGGTACACAGGAGATAGAAGCTGGAAAGCACAAGAAAAAGAAGGAGCATCATGAGAAAACTTCCAAAATCCAAATTACCTTGAGGGACGCAAGTTCCTTAACCGACTCAGAGATGGGACAACTCCTCAAAACCCTAGAGAGCAAAGCAAAGTCAAGGAGTGCAAGAAAAAATAAAGAACTGCAGGACAAACACACAGACCAGATCGAGTTTCTCAACAGATGTAGGAATTTGACCCAGTCTGCCCTGCCAGGCCCCATCGAGATCGACAAAGATAAGCCACTTGAAATAGCATATCAGCTATTTGAGAGCATGGTGTCGGCCCTCCAGATGCACATTCAGGAAACTAAGGAGGAACAGAAAGAAGAGACTGCCAGACTGCTACTAACACAACACACTGCATTTTCAGAAGCATACAAAGTCTTGCAGGACCATCTGGAGGAGTCTATCATAACTGAAGAAGTACTAAGAGACTGGCCTACTCACTATGGGAAAGTTTATCAGCAGACACGATAGACTCGGCAAGGGATTCAGGAATTGGAGAGTAGGAAAACCACAGAGACAACACTTCGACCAGCAATAGAAGATCAGATCGTGCTGGAAACCGCCAAAATGCAAAAACTGGAACGAGAAGCACATCAATGGGTGCAACAAGCTCTCCCCAACTTAGAGAAATTCGACATCATATTCCCACAGATGAAACGACTTATCGAGACTGTAGAAGAGCAGAACCAGTTCATGGGCCCCAACTTCGAAAGGATAGCTGAAGCCCCTATCTCGAAAAAGATGTCGGTCTTGTCAAGCTTAACCACACTGACCATCGATATCCAGAAAGCTTCGCAAAGTTGGAAAAATTTCCAACATCACCTCGCCATCACAGCTCCAGCCATTGTTGAGATCTATGTACAGAAATGACCAACTATTCGTCTTCACAGCCCGCCACAGTAAACTTTTGAAGGACCAAAACAAACAAATTTTGTGTTCCTCCCTGTTTCTTCGGGATGAAGAAACGTTTTGTTCGTGGGGGAGATGTAGAAGGAGCAAGTCAGTCATCTTACTAAGTCGATGAGCTGACTTAGTCGATCAGCCAACTAAGTCGATGGGACGACTTAGTCGATCAGCCGACTAAGTCGGTCGGTCGACTAAAACAAGAGATTAGGTTGGCCGTCTAAAGTCACGTCGGTTCACCGAACCGACAGGTAGTTATTTTGTAATCGTCTGTAAATCATATATATTAGGCTATTGAGACAGACGAGAACTCAGTTCAGTTCTTTGCATTATATGGACTCATTGTAATAATATAATCTGTTCTATTTCTATCTGTTCTTATATGATTTATATATGTTTTAGTGTGTATTATTGGTAACCTTATGTGATCTGTGAGATTACAACAAAATGCATCGAAAGAAGGTCTAGGAGGTGTTTTGATGCAAGAAGGTAGGGTGATAGCTTATTCTTCAAGGAAACTTAGACCTCATGAGGAGAATTATGCAATGCATGATTTAGAGCTTGTTGCTATAGTTTATTCTTTGCGTTTATGGAGACACTATCTGGTAGGAAGGAAATTTGAATTAAAGACATATCACCATGGGTTACAATATATTTTTACCCAAAGTGACCTCAATGCTAGGCAAAGGAGGTGGTATGAATTAATGAGCAAATATGATTTTGAAATATCATACATCAAGGGGACGATGAATAAGGTGGCAAATGCTCTAAGTCAAAGGCCCTGTATCTTTTCCATCATGCCCTTAAAGACAAATTTATGGGAAAAGATATTGAAATTACAATTGGAATATGAGTGGTGTAGAGAGGTTAAGACCGGGTTAGAAAATGAGGCAATGAAGATCCCAAAGTATGAAGGGTATGTGTTTGAGAAAGATGGACTATTGAGGTATAACAAGAGAATTTATGTACCATCCAATGAAGAAGTTCAATATTTGATCTTGTCAGAGTCTCATAGGGCTGTGTATATGGTTCATCCTGAGGTTAAGAAGATGTATGCATATTTAAAACCGTTATTTTATTGGAGTGGAATGAAGAAAGATGTAGTTAGCTTTGTGGCAAGGTGACTAGAATGTCAATTGGTCAAGGCTAAGAATAGGCATCCAGTGGGATTACTACAACCACATGTAATCCCAGAGTCAAAATGGGAAGTTATATCAATGGATTTTATAGTTGGGTTACCAATGACAGCAAGAAGACATGACTCTATTTCTATGATCATAGATACCTTAACAAAGAGTGTGCATTTTGTTCCTGTAAAGACTACCTATCAAGCACCATAGATTGCAAAAGTATTTATAAATGAAGTTGTGAGGTGGCATGGTGTACCTCGCAAGATAATTTCAGATAGAGGGTCAGTGTTTACTGGAATATTTTGGACAAGTTTCCAAGAATATTTGGGGACACAACTAAATTTTAGAACAACATATCACCCTAAGACAGATGGCTAGACAGAAAGGGTGAACCAGATCTTGGAAGACATGTTACGTATGTATGTGATGGATCAACAAAAGTGTTGGGAGGCATATCTACCATTGGTTGAGTTTTCTTACAACAATAGTTATCAAAGCTCTATTAAGATGGCATCATTTGAATTTTTATATGGGAGGCTATGTAGAACCCCGTTAAGTTGGGATCATCTAGAAGATAGAGTCCTTATAGGACCAGAATTGATTCAAGAGATGGAAGAACCGTATGAAAACTATTCTTGCACGGTTAAAGGAAGCATGGGATAGACAAAAGAGTTATGCAGATGCACATAGAATCGATCGGAGTTATGAAGTCGGTGATAAAGTATTTCTACGGGTCAGGCCACAAAAGAGCTCAATTAAATTTGGGAAAGGAGTTAAATTATCTCGACGATTTGTAGGACCATTTGTGATACTTGAGAAGTTGGGACCGGTTTCCTATCGTCTTTCATTGCCATCATCATTGATTCGTATGCATAATTTCATGTTTCTGTTTTGAGTCATTATATTATCCTTCTCATGTTATAAATTTCAGTAACTTGTAGATATCAGACGATGGGGTCTCGATGGATGAATTGATCTGTATACTAGACCGACAAACTCGAAAGCTTCGGCACCGTTTAGTCAACCAAGTAAAAGTCCAATGCGATAGCTATGGTTCCAACTCAGTTACTTGGGGGGATGCATCTAAAATGGACCATCAGTTTCCTTACTTGTTTTGAAAACTTCGGGACGAAGTTTCTTGAAGAGGGCGTGTATGTAGTGCCCCATTTTTTTAAACTCTTTTATTACTAAATTATATTATTGTTTGAGGGAATTTTATCGCAAATGATCCAGTTAAATTTTATAATCTGAAACAACATATATATATATATA
>LPNX010044434.1:70882-91358 GCA_001517045.1 Pseudotsuga menziesii
TTAATAATTATTTCGATTAATTGTATAGTACAATTAATGCACATGTATTTCATGTGTGCAGGCACATGATCATGATTTCTAATCGATCCACAAAAGGATGATGGAGTTGTATGGAAGAAAGTACCAACATGATTAGCACATATTTTCGATGCAGCTGGTTGAAAAGTGAGAGAGGCTTTTACTTGCACAAGGCATGTTGTCGTGAAGGTAGGACGCAGACTCGGTCACTCACGAATATTAACTGAGGGGCATGCAATGAGGTGTTTTCCTTATTCCTCGCCATGAGTCTTTCCACATTTGAATAATGGAGTAATCTAGTTGATCGTTTGATGGTAGGACTTTACTTGTTAAAAGAACTGAAACTAACAGTGAAACAGGTACAAGGCAACTTGAAAACTGTTCATAACAGACAAAAGAGTCATGGTGGAGTCATGTCGACCTTAAAAGAACTCCGAAGGAATTCCAAGTAGGTGAGCATGTGTTTGTTAAGGTGAAACCCAAAAAGAGCTCCTTTAAACTAGGGATTTGTGCTAAATTAGAACCCAGGTATTGCGGACCGTTCGAAATATTGCAAAAAGTGGGGCTAGTGGAATCTCAATTAGCCTTACCACATAATCTTAGAATACATAACGTCTTTCATGTTTCTATTTTGAAAAAGTATATACATGATGCTATTCATGTGATTGACTGGAATGTGATTCGAGTAGAACCAAAAAGATATTTTTCGGTGGAACCAGACTATATTCTCGACATGAGAGAATTTTTTCTTTGGAATCACACTATTGGACAGGTAAAGGTGCAATGAAAACATGAACAATATATTTGCGGTAAAGGTTTCCGTCGAGGAGTCATCCAATCAAATAATTAAAGGATGCTAACAACTAAACGACTTCGAGTTGGCCCAAATGCAAATGGTCAAGTAAATAGCTTACTTGCATAATAGTGGCTTGTTATCACCTTAAGAGTTTATTTAAAATCGTAAATATTGTCTTGAACGGTCATGGAAGTGACAATTAAACGAAGTGATAATTCTACATTCCATGCCTTCGGTAACAATCGTTGCAATCAAGACAATTGTCTTATACTCTTTTGGGAAAGAACATGGCAGCTCGTCATTTGTTAAGTTATAAAGATAATTGAAATGCATGTTATAATGCTCAGAATTTTCGGAATGTAACCTTTATAATGTTATAAGATGAAGTTTTAATATGAGCACTAATATTTGTATAATTAATGAATTATATAAGATTGTTATTATTTAATATGAGTGGATAATTAATGAATTATATAAGATTGTCATCACATGTTTAATGTTTTATACAAGTATAACATGGCTTGTGTATAAGTAAACAAAAAAATTAAAAAGGGCATATGCAAGTATGTGTGGGTGATATGGTTATAATTAAATAGTTGTAAATGGTAGTAAGGTTTGGAAATTATGAATACATTGTGTAAGGTTTTATATTTATTTATTATTGTTGAGAAACAAAGTAAACATACACCATGTTAGAATAAAAATATGTGGTAATAGCTACCAATTTTGTATAATATATTTAATTGTATGATTATATAATAATAATTTAAAAAGTAATTAATTATGAGGTTTAATGATAATGTGATATTTTAAGTTCAGAGGGTGACACTATATTTATACAAAAATATCTAAGTTAATATATTATATATAATATTTTTATATAAAGGAATTGATTTATACATAGTGAACTTAACTAAGACCGATCACCAGTCATCATTCATTCCATCAATTGGTAGATACAGACACAATATCTCTCATTTCTCTTAGCAATAGTTTACTTATTACAACAATTAACAAGATGCAAACTGTTCGTATGATTTCCATTACAGAAGTTGTATACATTACAGACTTGTATGACTTACAGACGCATATAAGAAGATCGCCTTCGGACTGCGAAGGTCGTCACTGCACACACAAAACCCTAGACCAAACTTCTGGTGTGATGTTATAGCATGAAATCCAACTCACAGAGCATACGCTATGGTTTACAGACGCTAACTAAAACTTCAGAGCGTTCTGGTGCAATTTTATAGCTCGAGAGCCAACTTGCAGAGCATACTGGCCTGATTACAGATACTTACAAGACTCAACACACAGAGGTTCTGATGAGTTCTTATAGCTCTAGCCCAAGACTCAGAGCATACTACTCAACTTATATAGACTCTAGAATTAAAAGCTGAGCGGACTACTTGCTCAAGACTTACGACACTTTTTGCAGAGTTGCAGAGCGGACTACTTGCTCGATGCAAAGACTTCCCCCTTATAATGAGGCCTCGGGCCTTTATTTATACAAACTCGAACCGGTCTTCCGGTGAGAAGAAACCGACAGATATAGGTCAGTCGGTGGATCCGATAGACTAAACTGGCACTAATAATTCAAGACCGAATCATCCGAGGCGACAAGTGGGGACTACCATTTGTCGTTATCTCATCCCTTAACTAGCCAGCGGCATTATGGGGACCCGAAATCTTCAATAGTGACAGACTGACTCTGACGACTTGTACAAAGTGGAGCTAGACTAGCCCATGTCAGTTTATTCCCTAACTATTACAATGTGGAGCATTCATCCGTCCCACGACGGATACAATGTCAGCAATACTGGCTGACTCAGCCTTCAAGTGATGGTCCACCACTACTTCCAACTAATCCCAGCCATCGCGGCCTTGAAAGCAAGCACAATCATGATAACCATCCATGTCTAAACCGCCACAGGTACAACCTCGCATTTCATCATAGTCAGAATCATAGTAAAATTGTGAGTCTTCCATATATGGGGGTTTTTCATTTATTGCAGGAGGATTATAAAGCTGGTCACCAAAACAGCATTCAACATCGGAGCCATGAAATAATGAATTAGCGAGATAAAGGAATTCAGTTCTGTAATGAGATTCAACTCTAAAATTTAAGGGTGTTTGTCTGGTTATGATTTTAGAGTGTTTATCGTTTCCTTTCTCATCTTTCATTACAAACTTCTGTGTAACATATATTTCATGATCTAATGGCTTGTAGGACCCTCCTTCATGAACTAGCAGAAATTTGAACCACTGATGGTTCTGGTCTGCTACATGCATATCCGCTTCGAGGTGTGCAATGAAGTTCGCACGCCTATTTGTCCAATCAGTTCTTGGACAAAATCTATCCAGAAGAATTTCTATCCAACCTGTCCACTTCTTGCATCGTAGGAGTGCTGGGTCAGCACAGATTACAATCTGACCTTCTTCTCTGTAGAACTGGAGAATGAGGCTATAATGGTACCATGATAATCGGCCTTCTCCTATGTCGACATACCAGACATCTCCAGTCAGTTCTAGATTGCAGTCAATCCAAACATCTCGATCCTTTATAAGCTTTTCTTTAGCATTGTGAAAGCTAAGGAAAGCGTTCTTTTCCCATCGTTAAAGGATGTCCAATTTCAGAGGTGAAGACTGGATTCTCTGGATCGTGCAAAGCTCAAGAAACCTTTCTGCTTCTTCTCTCGGCGTTTCTTCGAGCATCTTGATTCTGACTGACTCTGGCAGGACATATTCCCATGGATATAAATAGACTCCTCCGGCTGGTGTGGGAAGTATTGCTGCAGTAGGTTGGATAGATGGAGCTTTACTTTTGCCTAGTCTGGCGCTGGAACTGGAAGCTTCTGAGCTGAACATGTTCAAGGCAGGTGGCTGCTTCTTATCTGTTTCTCTAGTCAACATATCAGCCAAACAATTTAGATAGCTAGGTTTATATACAATTTCATAGTCAAAATTACTTAACCACAAGAACCATTTTAATATCCGGCTATTTTTTTTTGCCATTAAGTTTTCATTTTTCATTATTCCAGGCATTATCTTTAAGTATGTTCTAATGGTAAACTTAACAGGTTTCAGGAACAGACGGAAATGCACAACTGTCTTTTTGACAGCCAAGATTTCTTTATGGCTGGACGGATAATTTAATTCGGCTGCTTTAAAGGAACCTGATCTGTAGCCACAAATGTGTTCTCTGCCAAGAATAGCTTCTAATAGGACTCCTCCCCATGTTTGTGAGGAAGCATCTGTATCGATGATTAAGCTACCATTTCCGGTTGGCAGGGACAACGGCAGGAGCTCTAGGAATTTCTTTTTAATTGTCTGAACTGCTTCAAACATAGCTGCTGGCCATTTTGGTGGATGCTTTTTCAATCTTTGCTGCAGGATAAATATATCAGCGGCCTGACCCTTATAAAAAGGTCTGATGTAATTCAGAAATCCTAGAAATCTCTGCAACTGAGTCTTATCAGTAATCTCATCAGGAAAATGACTGAAACATTTTAATACATGATCTTGGAGTATAACTTGACCTTTGACGATTCTGAATCCAAGAAATTCAATTTCAGTTTTTCCTATCTCCATTTTTGTCTTGGATAAGACTAAACCATGTTTAAAGACCAAATCATAAAATTGCTGCAAATGTTTATAATGTTCCTGTAAATTCTTTGAACAAATAAGAATATCATCAATAAAAACCAAGATCCAACTGAATTCACGGAATATATCCTCCATCCTTTTCTAGAATTCAGAGGGAGCATTATTGATGCCAAAAGGAAGCACTGTCCACTGATACTGACCATGGGGGATGACGAATGTTGTATTAAAACGATCTTTAGGTGTGATGCCTATCTGATAAAAGCCTGACTTTAAGTCAAACTTGCTAAAGATCGTGCAACCTGCAATGTGCTGCAGCAGGCTTGCTTTGTCAGGAAGAGGGTATCTTACTTTCTGCAGGGCTGCATTGAGTGGCTTAAAATTAACCACTAATCTGGGTTTGCCTCTCTTCTGTTCTGAGTGTTTGTTTACGACAAACGCTCTACATGCCCACAGACTCCTGGATGGCTCAATCAAACCTTTTTCTAACAAGTATTTTACTTCAGAATCACAGAATTTTCTTTCAGACGGAGACATTAATGCTGCTGAAGCTTTCATAGGCTTGATAGACTGCAATGGGTCATAAGGAAGGGATACAAAGTATTTATCCCTAGTCTAGAAGGAATTTGGACTGTCAGAACAACAATCCTTTTCTATCTTCTCAGAAATTTCTTTTAATAGCTTTTCTCCGTGGATTTCTGAGTAAGTTTTACTTCTGTCCATTTTCATTAACTGGGCTCTATTAGGAATATATACAGGCGGTGGCGCAGTTATTGGAAATTTAGCGACAGCTTTAAAGGCTAAGGGCAGAGTGACAGTTTTACCATTCAATACACAGGTAAACTTCATTTTTTGATGATCTACAAGATAAGGACTCACTCTATGCAAAAATACAGAACCTAAGATAACATCCTCACTTAGGTTATCCATTCGGTAAATCGTCATCTTAGCTTTGGTGCCATTAAAATACACAGGAAATAATTCAGCTTTGGCTTGCAAAGGAAATGGAGTACCATTTATGGAAGGTCCTCCATCTACTGTGGGTTCCCAGTAATAGTCGAGTAAATCTGAACCATGAGCCAAATTAACTTGACAACCTGAATCTATCATACAACTAAGTGAATACGGTTTATATTCAGATGGATTAAACTGTACAGGAATAAACAACTTTGGTCCAGAGAGTAATGACAGGCTAGGATTAAAAGAGAGAGTTGTAGGAGGTGTAGGAGGTTCAGGAGATTCTTCTCTTTCTTCTCTTTCTTCTCTGGTACTTACCATGCTGAATGCACTCTCATACTGTTTGCTCAGATCTTCATCTGAAAACTGGTCTCGCTCTGTCTGTACAACTTGGATAGCACTTTTGATATCTCCAATTTCTGCACATAGCTGTCTAATCTATTGTTGCCTCTCTCTGAGCTGTAACCTTAGTTTAGCTTCTCTGTCACCTCTAAACTTTTGTCTTTCAGAATGTCCAGAAGGATAGTTCTGATAGAGATCTGATGGGCTGTAAGACAGAGAGGTTACATATTCAACCTTATGCTTACCTTTCATTTGCTCAAGTTGCCTAAGCAATTCTTTCTTGTCCTCTCTGAGGTTTGCTCTCTTTTGATATTCATAGGGCTCAATAATAGAAAGCTGGAGATCTATGGCTGCAATTTGATTGTCTATTTCTTGAGGCTTTGGCATTGTAAACATACTGAAATTAAACATATGTAGAGCAAAATCAAAGTCTGGGATCTCATACCCCCCCAAATTTGGTTCGGACTCTGACTCAGAGGAAGAGGAAGGAGCAAATTTGTTCATAACAGGCTGAGCGTCGGACGCAGAGACATCGTCAGAAACAAAAATATCAGAATCTTCAGATGGAAGATACAGAACTTCAACGTCACCAGAGGGTGCTTCTTCAGAATCTGGGCGATCCCACCATCTAGGGTCCAGATTATCACAGAAAGCAGCTAATTTGGGCTTGAATTTATTTTTCGGACACTTATTCACCCAATGACCAGGTTTTCCACAGAGGAAAGAGGATTTACTATCGGCTTGAAAGGACCGACGTTTAATAAAATTCTTGGGTTTTTTCTGTGAAAACTGTCTGCTATGCTTATACTTCGGTTTTCTCGAAAATTGTAAAGACTTGTCAGGATAATGAAAGCGAGGAGCGCTTGTGTAAAAAAATTTACTCTTCTTTTTAGAATGGCACTTACAGCTAAACTATAAATTTCCTCGATTGTGTTCACCACAACCCCAATCAGGCATCCTTGCAACGTTCTTGCAAAATGATGGTGCATACATATTCTGATGCCGTTTAAAATCTTTCGAAACACGCTTCTCTAAGCAGTGTTCATGCCATGTGGCCAATATATAATTATGCAGCTGTGCTATGGAGAGATATCTGTAATTGATATTTTTATCTTTTAAAAACTGTTCCACAGCATCTAGGACATGGCTAGGGAAACTACGCAGGTAGTGTTTAAGATATGCTGGATCATTTGCTTTCCCTGATTGTATAATCAACTTCTGCATATAGCAGAAATAAGTTTCGGCTTGAGATAGATTACATAATCTGGCCGACATAAAAAGTGAAGCGAGATGATCTGCATCATCTTGCTGATCTTAACCATAGAATTGCTTACCAAGAGCTTTTAATATTTGCTGATCAGCGTCATTTGAAAGTAATAGCTCATTTCTTCCTTGGGCAGGGAGATGTTCCCACCAATCTGCTGCAAGTCGTGAGAGTCCGGAGATAATCAGACTTCCTAAATATTGTCCTGTAAGATTTGGATCTTTAGTTCTTTGGGCTATTGTCCAGTGGAAGAGAAGGGTAATGGAAGCTTTAATCTCTTCTCGATTCTGGCAATTGATATTAAGGACAGGGTGATCAGGCATCTGTGAAATAATGTTACTGATAGGGCTGACTCCAAAATTTGTGGGAAATTTAGGAGAAATAGATGCTGAGCTTTCAGGATTATTAACAGCTCAGGATTCAGGAAAATCATGAGCTTCATGTTTGATAAACGGCTGAGTAGACATCATCTGTAAATACTTGGGCTCTATGGCTGGTTTACATGAGTGGAAAAACTCAATCCAATCTTGGACTTCTGCTAAGTCCGTTCTTGTTTGACCAAAATCATATTCTGGTCTGTCGTCTTCTTCTGGATGGGTGCTGAACATTCCAAATGAATAACTCCTTTCTAATTTAGGTTCAGCAGTCTTCTTCTCAAAGCCTTTAGCTGCTAGAGCTAAAGCTACGGGACTGACAGTAGGAACTCTTTTCTTAATATCATTCATTTTTGTTATGATTCCTTCTATGGCCTCCAGTCTTTTTTCTATCTTAGTTGCTGCTTGAGCAACCGCAACTTTGATCTCCTCAGAATCAAATAAAAGATGATTCAGTAATTCCATCTTGGCTTCTAGGAGAGAGACTTTCTCTTTTTCTTCAAGGATACTGCCTTTGATTTGCAATAGGTCTAAAGCCATGTTATCTAGGTTTTGGCCTGTAAGTTTATGTTGCAAATTTCCCCAGTTGGCTAGCTTAACTTCATCGGAAGTGGACTTATCTAAGCTAGAGGATTTATAGGGAAGGAATTCTTTCTTTGTGCTTCCATCTGAAGTAAACTGTCTGAAAGGAATATCAGGTAGATTCCCTCCCGGGTGATAAGATTTTCTTCCTTGAAGGGTGGCTTCAAAGCCATCATTCTATCTAGGGAGAACATATGCTGATGTAGAGAACATGCCTAGACTTGGTCTCTTCTGTTGGTGTTCTATTTTTTGGAGGGTCTTTCTACAGGCTGGACAATTCTGGTGTTGCCCTCTGTGTTCATTATCATTAAGGCCCGTGAAAGAGACAGTGTCAGGTTTGCTAAGAAGAGGATTTCCTTGTATCTACCTTCTGTCATGTGTATGAACAGAAGTACTGTGAAGAAGAGGGTTTGCAGGGTTGGCTGAAGATTTTGGTTCATTATATCTGAATGAGTTGGTCTGTCTATTGAACTTCAAAGGTCTTGAGATTAAGGCATTTCGAGTGGCTTATACACTTCTGAGCTCATTGTACTTAACTTCCCAATTCTGGGGATACTTTATTCCTGTCCAGTCAAAGGTGACTGGTTGAGCTTGTTTAGACTTGTCATGTTCCACCACGCTGAGCAGGTGTGAACTTTGATGGACATGTGACCTAAGAGGAGGGATGGTGTCATTCCCAAACCTAATATAGACTAAGCTTTTCAACTGAATAATGCGGGAACCAGTGCGCATGGAGAAACCCTGGGGTAAGATGTAAGCTTTCAAGAGATCGTATATATGAGGGTCATCTAAACTGACACTATACTTAGGAAAAATGGTGCCGAAAGCGGGACCATCGTGAAGAGGGGCGGTGAATCCTCCAATTATGGCATCTGCAAAATTTATTTGACGGGTGTCTATAGCTACACAGAGAGAGGAAACATTTAAATAAGGACGGACAAGGGGTCCAAGGCCTAAGTGAATCGCTCCAAGATGAGCGTACTTATAGCCATGTTTCTTCGCCCAATCAATTTGGCGTTTTTCAATTAGATTTATATGAACTGGCTCTTCCAAGTCAGTGAAGGATATATCTACAGAAGAAGTTCGAATATGTGTGCAGGCAAGATATTCCCATAATGATAGTTTATACACGTCTTGAGGTAATATTTTTGGTAATTGCCAATCAAATGAGGGATTGGTGTTGTCAATATGAATAATGGAAGAGGAATGATCAGAATTTGAGCATTTTGCAAATGAAGAACGTCTCTTAGCAAGAGATACTTCACCATTGTCAGTTTGTTGGCAGTCTAGCAATGTGTGAGAAGGAGCATCCATCGAGGGATCCATAAATAAAAAGTCTTGACTCACTTTGGTCTACAACAGTGGGTTTTATGGCGCCTATCCAAATGGCTAATACCCTTAAAAAGACCACTTACAGACTTTTAGGATTTATCTCGATTACTCACTAAGTCATTTCCACTTAGCTACGGGGATACCACTTTTAGCTAGATACGTGCACCAACAAGACAAAAAATGAATTAAAGATGAAAACCAGAGACTTACTTGAATGAAAATGTTTGCAGATTAAACTGATGTTGGCTCTGATACCATGCTCGCCTAAGATAGATCACCAGTCATCATTCATTCCATCAGTTAGCGTCTGTAAACCATAGCGTATGCTCTGTGAGTTGGCTTTCAAGCTATAACATCACACCAGAAGCTTGGTCTAGGGTTTTGTGTGTGCAGTGACGACCTTCGCAGTCCAAAGGCGATCTGCTTATATGCACCTGTAAGTCATACAAGTCTGTAATGTATACAACTTCTGTAATAGCAATCATACTATCAGTTTGCATCTTGTTAATTGCTGTCATAAGTAAACTATTGCTAAGAGAAATGAGAGATATTGTGTCTGTAAAAGTCCAAGCGAGTTTTAGAAGACGACACTCAACAATGGACTACCTCGTTATGCTTAGGATCAATGTGGAGGAATGTTCTCTATGATAACGATATTGTTCTTCTGGTAAGGTGTCCATTTGATCTTGATAAACAACTAAGACTTCTTAAGGATTTTTTCTCTACCATGGGTATGACTATTAACACCGACAAAACAAAAGTTATGATTATCAAATCCAGGAAGGACACTTACGCTAATTTTTTGTATGACAATAGCAACTTAGAGTAAGTGTCTTCTTACAAATACCTAGGAATTGATATTCATCAAAAGCTCAACTGGAACTATAGCATTGATAAAAGGATTAATGGAGGGTGGAAAGCTTATTTTGGTCTTGAAAAATAATTTTAAAGCAGCAAACCTTGTGATGTAGGATAAAAAGAAGCTCATCTTTGAAACTTTAGTCACTCCTGTTATCGTGTATGGGTGTGAGGTTTGGGGTTGCAGCATCTCTAGAGGATCCTGGAGAAAGACTGAGAAAATCCAGAAATGTTTTATAATGTATAACTGAGCAAAATTAAAAGCAATACACCCTACCCCATTCTCCTTATATAAGTGGGTCTTTCCCCTATCGAGAGCCTAGCTATGACTAGGCTCCTGTTGTATAAGCACAAAATCAATAACATGGGAGACCATAAACTTCCTAAGCTAGCTTTAAATTCCATCCAAAACCACCTAAGGCTCAAGCGAGGTTGGTATAAAGATACCAGGACCTGGTTAGACCATTGGGAGATTGACGAAAATGTTGCATTGCAAAATATTAATAGCATTAAAAATATTGTTACTTCTAAGTTTAAAGAGAAAATGTGGTGTGAGAAAGATTTAGAGGCTAAACTAAAATAAATATATTATAAGGAGGTCATCGACCCTACTCTAGAAGATCAAAAGTATCTCTCTGTTTTAACTAGTTCAAAGAAAAAAACTAATATAGTCAAGATAAGAACGAACTCTCATGAGATCCATAGTGAAATAGGCCGTTGGTAAGTTCCTAAAACACCATGGGTGAAAAGGATCTGTCATCTCTGTGAGAATATGAACATTGAGGATGAAAAATACTTCCTCTTAGAGTGTCCTGCGTACACCCACATTAGATCTCAGTTTCATAATATTTGTTGCAATACCGACCTTCCTAGCCTTTTAACATGTCAAAAGTATAGTGAGCTCGAGACGCTTCTCTCCAATCTCTTTGAGCATGGGAATACAATTTTAAAACAAACTAAATAATTTGTTTCTTTAGGTCTGATAGACCAAAGTTTGGTCTCAGGGGACGTTAACCACCACCACCACCACCACCATCATCAGTATAAAATTATAATTCATATAAATTTATTTATTGTTATATTATTTTATAATATAATATTATTAATATTTTGGAGATACGGTTATGGGTTTTTCGGTATATATTTGACACAATATTTAAAAAAAAAATATTATCCATGCATCAAATATATACCTATCCACTTATTCGGAATATATTAATCTTATTAATATGGTTGTTGTTAGTTAATATTAATTAGAATATTTATAAGATTTAACAAAATATAAAATTGTTTATGCATTATTTTTTAAAGTTTATATAGATTTGTAGTGTGTAGACATTTAGAAGTGACCGACGTGTTTCAGGTGGACCCTTCACTCATCATTAGGATCATTTGAAACTATGGCCATAAATTTGAATGATCATGATGATGGGTGAATGGTGCACCAGAAACGCTTCGATAACATCTAAATTTCTAGAGAGTGTAAATCCATAAGCTCGCACACAATGACTAAATACTATGGAAACATTCATGAGAAAATAATATAATATACTTAATTGATATAATGTAATATAATTAATATGTTAACTTATTAATACATGTTGATTAAATAATTATGTTTTTAAATGTCTAATTTTATTTATTATGTTTAATGCATTTTTTTATTATAATATTATAATATAATATTATAAATTATAATATAAAACTATTATTTATAATATCATTATATGAAAATTTAAACTAAACTATAGTTAAAAGCATGTAACAAAATATGCTCAACTTAAACCATATTTTTTATTAACCATAGTCAACTATTTTTAGTTTTTATAACTATAATATTATAGTATACTATTTTATTAGATTAAAATATTATATATCATCATATATTATTTTCAGTTTCTAATAATTATTTTTTTTCAATTGAAAATATGCTAACATTTATTATTTCAAAGAATCAAGCTAATGCAAGATAATCAAAATAGATATTGTAATGTTCAAAATATATAAAATATAATCTTTATAATGTTATTATATATCTATATCTATATCTATATCTATATATATATATATATTCTGAAGTTCATTATATATTATAATAATGTGTTTTTAAGCTTATTTGGAGTCCTTCAATTTAATTCAAGTATTGGCATTTTATATACCAATATATATGGAGACTCAAAAGGTATAATTGATTGGTTAAATGGATCTACAAGTTTACAAGTATTATTGCTTAATTAGCGGATTCAGAAAATTCGGGATATAAGAAGGTCTTTTGATAAAATTACCTTCAGGCATATTTCCATGTGTTTTAATACTGCAACAGATACTCTTTCCAAGGCAGTTGTCTCTCTTAAATTTGTCCTAGTCAGATTTCAAGAATTTCTGGATGGATCATTGATTCATGAAGGTGAATCGAATCTTTTGGATTTAATGTAATTTGTGTAGAAGGGACTATAGTCTTTTTTGTCTAGTTGGGATAATTTTTGTTTTTTTCCGATCAGATTCTTCATGGAGGTTTTTTGTATGAAAAAAGATGACTAGAATGGATGTTTTGAATGATGTTAAGGAAGATGTAATTTCCTTGATTAATATGATATCAGGAAAGGTTTTTGGGGAAAAAAAAAGATGAAGAGCACCGATATTTAAATAATTAATAAATTATATAAGATTGTTTTTTTTAGACCATAACATAGGGGAGGATTAATTAAAGTCCGGTGAAAAAGCCACCGGGTGCTGTATTACAGAATTAGCTGGACTTTTGCAGTTGTGATTCATGAGCAGACTGAAAATCCCATGAGTTCCATAGTAGCTTACATAGCCGCAAGGCTCAAAATTTCTGAAAACAAAAATTACAGCATGAAATATCAGAAAGCAAAGCATAAGGGGATGGGGAGAATGGGGGATAGAGCTATTTGACATTAAACTTCTCCATGATATTGTTAACTGCTGTCTCCAACGCAGAAATTTGATTCCCAAAGTCTCATGTGACATTGGCAGCATATTTGAAATGTGTGTAGACAATATCTTGAAAGTAGTCCACCCCTCCTTTTGAATCCTGAAGTTCGCTCTTGAGAGATCGCAGATCACTGGAGAATTCCTTCCATTGCTTGTGGTCTTCTTCAACGTTGGATCTGAGCAGGTTGCCTTGTGCATCTGTTTTAATTTTGAGGGCATCCAAGGACTGTTGGATCTCCTCAAGTCTATCTTCCACAGACTTGGAAGTAGAGCCCACTGAAGCAATAAGATCGGGTGTGAGCTGAGGCAATCACGAATAGGAGGAGCCTTCAAAGGAATACGAGAGAAACAGGGAGAACCTGAGGTAAGGAAGGTATCCAAGGGCGGCCTCCAGTAACCTGCAAAAACCCAGTAGCTGAGGAAATAACGGAAGCTCCTCCTGATGTCTGCTCGAAATGGGGACCTGTTAACAAAGTTGCCCGTAATAAAGAAGAGCGGAGATCTCATCAAGAGGTGGGGAAAGATATTTTGGAGCAGAGGAATCTCTAGTGCACTCAAATTTGTCCCAGAGATTAAATCGAAATGACTTAAAAGATCGAGGACATCTCGAATACACTTCCCACGTCGATTCTGAAAAGATTTAGGGTACATTGCAATAAGATTCTCTGCCATTGACGACCAGGATGCTTCTGCCCAACAAGGCTGCCTTATTGGCCTCCAGATATGCCTACTCATTAAGTCCACGTAGTACATGGAAGAAAATGATTTCCCTGAATTTTGAGACTGACAAGAGGATTTTTTTGAGGATTGAAATTAAGTAGATGTTGGTCGACAATTTTTTGGTCTTCAAGGCTTGGATGATCAATTTCGAGTCTCCAAACACCACTAGAGAGTCTAAGTTTCTTTCTTGGGCTTGCCTGAGGCCTTGCCATAAAGCCAACACCTCTGCCTTATTGTTGGACATTGTTCCTAGCCCCCAAGCATAGGTGGCTAAGATAGTATTCTCATCCGAAAGGAGGACCCCTCCTCCTCCTGTAAGCCCTGGGTTGCCCTTTGAGGCTCCATAAAAAAATAGGCATCTTTTCTTTAGTTTGGATCTCCAAATTAGGAAATCATTTTCTTCTAGCCGGATTTCCCAGTTGGCCTGGTTGGCAATGGTAGCATTGGGAATAGGATCAGGACAATGGAACTAAGACAACCATCTTTCCTCTTGGGGATCCAGATCTCTAGAGTTTTTGAGCTGACGCTTAGCTTCCGACAACTCCCCCAGGAGGGCTTTGCACTTGATTGCAATCTTGACGCTTGAGTTTTCCTCATCCCTGAAAACTCGGCTATTACGTTCCAGCCAGATCTTCCAGCAAATTGCTTTAGGGGCCCACATCCAGATTGATTTAAGGCTTTTTTATGGAGATCAAAGAGAGAGATGTTGGCCCAGGAGGCAAACAGGTCTGTAATAGTTGAGGGGATAGCGAGATCCTCTAGATTCAGGACGAGGACCTCTTTCCAGATTCCTTGGGAAAAGGGACAGGTTATCAAGAGATGGTTCATTGTCTCTTCCTCTGATCAGCATAGAGGACATCTTGCCAGACCTTCCATTCCTCTTTTCTTTAAATTGTCCCCTGTCAGAATACTTTTATGAGCAGTTGTCCAGTAGAAGAGGTCAATATTAGGAACAAATGGATGGGTCCATATAAAATTCCAACTTGCTGGGTTTGGGGCAGTGTAAGGGCATAGAGAGGAAGGTTCTGTATCCTTCTGCGGCTGTGTATCTACCTGAGCGCTGGCCCCATCCTCTTTTGTCTTTGATATGCTTTGCTATGGGTGCTTTCCCTTAGAGAAACTGTATTAAACAGTCCTTTTCTTCATTTAGCAAGTGGGGGAGATTGCCAAAATGCCAATCCTTCCAAATGCAGTCTCCTTCTTCCTCCAAACTTGAGATGTCCCAAAGAGTTTCTATGTTATTATCTTGAGCCCAGGCCTTAATATTCCTTATCCCAGGGGTTGTTCTCCCATGATGGAGTCCTCCCACAACTTAATTTCCTTCCCATTTCCATGGATCCAATGGAGATGAGCTTTGAAGTGATGAAGGACATTAAGACAGAGCTTATAGATGGGTGAGCCTTTCTTGTGAGGAGTTGGGCTATCCAGACATCTTAGTATTTTTCCTGGGAAGTATTTTCTCCTTAGAAATTTTTTACTCCAACTTTCTCTTCCAGAAACCAGATTCCAAAGAATTTTGGCCCCCATGGCCAAGTTTTGTCTTGCCAGATCCCTGACTTGAAGGCCTCCTTCCTTATAAGGAATTTGGATTTTATTCTAGCTAACCAGATGGATTCGGTGGAGGTTCCCTTTGCCTCCTTCCCAAAGGAACTTTCTTATCAGCGTCTCCATTTGTTTCAAAATAGAGACCGGAGCGAGCAGAATGGAGTTTTGATAAATCAGAATACTCATTAGCACTGATTTGAGCAGCACTGTTTTACCAGCTAGGTTTAACCAGTTGGAGCCCCAGTTTTGGATTCGGTTCTTAAATTTGTTAATGATAGGAGACCATTGAGTTTCTCTCGAGTCCTTTTTAAAGATTGGAACGCCTAAGTAGATGAAGGAGTCCCATTCATGCACAACTTCCATGCCTAGAATTCTGGCTATCTCCCCAAGTTCCTTTATTAAGCAATTCCAACCATATATCTTACTCTTCTGAAAGTTGATTTTGCTTCCTGAGACCAGCTTATAAGCTTCAAGCTCTTTCTTAAATTATTTTGCTGAGAAAATGCTAGCTCCACCTAAAAGGATCATGTCATTTGTGAATTGAGCATGGTTGATGTCTTTTACCTTTTGAGCCAACCGGAGTCCTGAGAGCAGGTTCTTCTGCTTACTGGAGATTAACTGAAATCTTAGGATGGAGGCTTGAATTTCATAGAGGAGGGGCAATAATGGACAGCCCTGTCGGAGCCCCCTAGAAGCTTGGAAAAAGTTAGTGGATCTGCCATTAACTAGGAGAGCTATCCACTGGGAGCTGATACAGCCTTGCACCCAGTTGATAAATTGAGGAGGGAAACCAAGTTTCTTCATAACTAAGAAGAGGAAATCGTGTCTGACCCTGTCAAAAGAGTTGGCGAGATCAAGCTTTATCACCATTCCTTCTTCTTTATTCTGGAAGCTTGAGTGGATAGCCTCTTGAACCAGGAGGATATTATCTTGAATCTTTTTCCCTTTAATGAACCCCCCTTGATTCTCCGGGATGATTCTGGGGAGAATTTTTTTAATCCTATTAGCGATTATTTTTGTTATTATCTTGTAACTTAGGTTGTAGAGGGAGATTGGACGGAATCTGGAGAAGGAAGTGGCTCCCTTTTCTTTCAGAATTAAAGTTAAAAAGGCAGAATTGGTATCGCATTTCTAGGAGACGTATCGCATTTAAACTTTCTTGGGGGGGGAGGCCCCCTTGGAGGCTTGGACTTGCTTCGATCTAGTACTAATCATGGTTGTTAGTGTTTTCTAAGTTCCTTTGGCTACATCCTAGAAGGACTTCTCTTCTCTGTGCTTTTTCTTTGATTTTCGTCCTATGGTGGATCTCAGGGGCGTTGCATGTGAGCTGCTGGATTCTGAGGCTCCTTCATCAGAGTAGCCGCCTTGGTCAGAGTCTAGGTTAGAAGGATCCTCCTCCTAGCCAATGATCTTCGAATGCTCTCCTACAAGGGTGGAGGGGAGTCTATTAGGATCTGAGGCGAGAAGAGGGACATCATTAGTGATGACGACAGGGGTTTCTATGACGGGATGCTGGGGGATTTCTCCAGGTTCAATGGGTTCTGCCAATGTAGGTCCAGAGTTATTTCTTACTAATGCGGATGTTCCTTCAACTGCAAAGGGGTGAGAGGGGGTTGCCGATTTTGAGGTTGACACCTGAACAGGATTGGTTCCTTCTGAGGACGGCCCCTTACTGCCCGGATTAAGGTTATGGACTTGCAAACTGGTTCCTGGTCTTTTCTCTTGAGCTTTCGGGACTGCTTTCCCTTTCTTAAATCTTTTCCATCCTTCTATTTCATCCCCTTGTTGATTTTTGGGACAGTTTCTTTGAAAATTTCCATGCTTATGGCAGTGTCTGCATTTGAAGGGAAGCTGCTCATAATCCAACTGTTTATAGTGATGCCAAGAACCCACAGAGATATTGATTGCTTCTGGAAGTCCAGCCTCAAGGTCCTCCTCAACACAGATTCTTGCACAGGAATATTGTCCCTTGGGGTCTGCCTTGTCAATGTAGCAGCCAAGACCATTCCCTATTTTTTCCAGAGATTCAGAGTTCCATCAGTGCGCTAGTAGATTTGGGAGGCGAACCCAAACAGGGACCTCCTTTGGGGCAGCAACATTCAAGTCAAAATCTGGGGTCCAGCGGTTGAGATACAGGCCCTGAGACCCCATGAAGTAAGGTCCATTCCGGAAAATGAGATCTCGATCATCTTTGGAAATGAATTCTAAAATATAGAAACCTCTGCCCACCGGATAGCAGGTCACGCTGTGCTTCGGGTGAGGCCTCCAGTTTCTTTGAATCCAGTCATCAATGGTTCTGGTGGATGGCCATAAACCCATGAACTACCCGACTAGACCACGTTCCACCAAAGCTAGAGCAATCTTAATGGGTTTTCTTCTGGCAAGGCAATTTCAGGTATTGCATCCAGTTTCTTAATGAATTTCAGAATAGATGGGGCCACCGGTTTCTTCCCGGTTGGCGCTAAGAGCCTCCTGAAGGCTGCCTCAGGAGAGATAGGCGGGGAGGGAGGGGAATCCCCTCCCCCAGGAGCAGCCATGGTGGCTGCTGGGTAGTGCTCGCAGCAAAACCCTAGCTTGTTCTCATGGAGCGCTCGCAGCAAAAATCCTCCAATCAGTATGCATATAGTTGTTGTCAATAAATTATATAAGATTGTTATTATTTAATACGAGTTGATAATGTGCTATCATGACATTAATATTCCAATTGTATGTTCATATTTTATACAAGTATAACCTCGGTTGTGTATTAGTAAACAACAAGAACAAAAAGGGAATTTCCAGGTATGTGTGGGTGATATGGTTATAATTAAATAGTTGTGAATAGTTGTTAAATAGCTATAAAATAATGAATGAAGAAGTTGTGAATTGTGAATAGTTGTGAATAGTTGTTAAATAGCTATGGAATAATGAATAGTTGTGAATTGTGAATAGTTGTGAATAATTGTTAAATAGTTGTGTAATAATGAATAAAAAAGCTGTGAATAGTGTTAAGGTTTCGAAATTATTAGAATTTTATGTTAATTATATTGATATGTATATATTAAAATGTAAGGTTACATCTTTCCATTTTGGCTGAGATTTAGACTAAACATACACCATTTTAAGATGAAAATATTTGTTAATAGCTACCAATTATATAATATATTTAATTGTTTCCTTATATAATAATGATTTATAAAGTAATCAATGTTGAAGTTTAATGATAATGTGATATTTGAAGTTTAAATGGTGACACTCCATATTTTATATAAAAATATCTAGGTTAATATGTTATATATAATATTTTTATATAAAGGAATTGGTTTAGATTTTTACATAATGAAATGAACTATGTAAGTATTGTATCTTAATAGAATTAATTTACTTCCACGCATTATATTTCTTCTGACAAATTTATATAATTCCTTGATTAATGGGTAAACATAATTATTAAGCCTTTGTTGTAAATGAGTTCTAGGAGTTGTCTGAAATCGTAAGCACCCTAAAGAATACTAAGCGTATGTAGTCAAATATGGAGAATAGTTTACACCTATGGAAAATGTGGTACTAATTAAGGAAGTGTGTCATATGCCTTGCTCATTTCACTCCTAATAATAATAGCAACCTTTCGTCGTAAAGAATTTACGTTATAAAAACCTATCTTTGTAACTTTTATTTTAATTTCAGAATATTCTCATTTTTATATGTATTTATCCAATCTTTAAAATTATAATTTATAGATATCAAATTTTTTATCTATTATAATAAAAAATTATATATGAATAAACTCGTTACTATTATTATATATATATAGTGAACTATAAAATTTAAGATATGGATATAAATATCAAAAGGTGTTTCACGTAAATACATAGCTCCACATGAAAGGTCACCTTGAGGCCTATAAAGCTTTAGCCCATTCCTTTCCACATGTGCATATTTCTACCGTTGTGAACTTGATAGATGTTACCATTTTTCTTGATTTTTTATTGAGATGTGATCTTCTCTACAGGATGTCTTGGACAACTTAGAATGTGGTATCAATTAACTTCGTCTCGTGATGTTGACTTAAGGGAGGTTGGAGTTTGGCATGTTGCTTATATTCTAGGGTTATGTTCCTTCAAGATGTGATCTACTTTCCTTGATCTTTAATGGAGATGGGATCTTCTCTATAGGATATCTTGGACATCTCAGAATGTGATACCCATTGACTTTTGCATGTGATATTGACTTCGAAGATGTTGGAGTTTGGCATGTTGCTTATACTCTAGGGTTATGTTTCTTCATATTCATAGGTGATCGATATGTTGTAATAGCATGGATGCTAATTTATTTATAGTTAATAGTGGTTGACTCTAGAACTACACCACATACATATTTGTAGATAACAGGTCTGAAGACATGTGTTCTGTACAAAGCAATATACAGTACACCTACAATATTGTTGTAGTGGATGTTGAAGCTAGAATGGAAGAACTCAACGATAAAATGCAACCTGAAGATTACATTGATGAACTCGATTACTTACAAGAACCAATTGATCTTGGACATCACTTGTAAAAATTGTGAAATTATGCATAAATATGGGAACTTTTTAAAAAAATTGTTTCGTTAATGTTTGCGTTTGCCTCTATCTCACTTCAATCGAGGTCCCTTTCGTTCACAAATCCCATATGAAAAGTCAAATTTTTACAATATGAATTTTGAAATTATGTATAGATATTGGAACTTTGTTATATTTTTGAAACATTCGAGATTTATTAGGAAATCAAATGTAATATATAGACTAAGAATATTTGTTCTTAATTATTTTAAAGCTTTGTTATTTATATTTTATTTTTTCTATAAAGAAAATAATGTAATATAGATTACAAATAATTTTTCTCAGTAATTTTATGGTTTTCGTATCCATATAATTTTATGGTTTTCGTATCCATATAATTTTTTTAAATTTTTATAAAGAAAATTTATTATGTAGAAATAAAGTTTTATAATGAGTCATGCGAAAATTTATTATGTAGAAATAAAGTTTTATAATGAGTCATGCTCTTTTCTATATAAATGATATTGGATTTTACTAATTTTTAAAGAGTCATTTTGATTTTTTTGATTTTAATTAATAGCTTTTATTTATATATATATATATATATA
>LPNX010044458.1:0-36254 GCA_001517045.1 Pseudotsuga menziesii
CATCTACTAGCTGTGAAATGTATATTCAAATACCTGAAAGGTACGCTCTCTTATGGTCTGTGGTATCCCAGAAATCAGAACTTTCAGCTAATAACATATTCGGATGCAGTTTGGGCTAATTGTGTAAATGAAAGAAAAAGTACAAGTGGCGGAGCATTCTTCTTAGGAGAGTCTTTGGTTGCCTGGCTAAGTAAAAAACAAAGTTTCATTTCTATATCCACTACTGAAGCAGAGTACATAGCTGCTGCTACTTGTTGTACTCAAATTTTATGGATGGTTCAATCTCTTGCTGATCTAGACATAAAGTATTCTGAGCCTATTCACATTCACTGTGACAATACTAGTGCTATTAGTGTTTCCAAGAATCCTGTTCTTCATTCCAAAACTAAACACATCCCCATAAAGTACCATTTCTTGCGCGAACAAGTGGCTACTCAAGCGGTGTTGTTGCATTGTATTCCTTCTACTGAACAGATTGCTGATATTTTTACTAAGCCTTTACCCACAGCTCAGTTTGAATATCTACGTCAGAAGCTAGGTGTTCAGTCCTTGTCTCAGTAACTCATGCATTGTGTTAGGGGGAGTCTATGTTTATTGTATATCTTATTTTTGTTTACAGCATGGAATGGCAGTTCGTTTTCTTAGAGCATCTTGTCAGACTAGTCATCAGATATACCATATCTGCCTAGGTTTATCCTTTGTCCTTGATGTCAAAGGGGGAGAAATGTGACCAGTTGAATGAGATATTGCCATCAATGTCAAAGGGGGATATTGTTGGAATATCGTTCAGAGTGGTGTGTTCAGGACTAGTAGATGGTAGCTAGTGCTCAGTCTTAAAGTATTGTCATTGATGGCAATCTGCTATAAAGAGAAGGGGAACTGATGTCAAATGGATGTGGCAATCTACTAAAAAAGAGGCAGGCATGCAGGTATCAATGGAGAAAACTCTTAATCGGAAGTCGGAAGATATTTACATCGGAAGCGAAATGACTTTCCCAGCTACAACAGTGGAAAAGGAAAGGTTAATCGACAAATTGTGTTGAGCGGGCGAGAAAACTCTTAATCGGAAGTCGGAAGATATTTACATCGGAAGCTGAATGACTTTCCCAGCCGCAACGGCAGAAAAGGAAAGGTTAAAGACACGCGCAACTATAAGCATCGGCAGTCGGATCGCTTTGGACTTCAGACGCTTAGTTGCTTTGGGAGCCGCAACAACGGAAGGATAGTGACTTTCTCAGCCGCAACGGCGGAAGACCATCAGACTGCGAGTTCTGCAGTCAACTTTGACAAAAGGAAATTTATATGGTGGATGGTTAGCTCGTTAAGGAGCCGCAATGGTGGAGAATGAAAGAACAAAAGGTTCCGATGTGAAACTAAACAATCAGCCGACTAAGGCAAATACATCAGAGAAGAATACTGAGACTGAAGCCGATTATCTTTCCGCAATGGCAGGGGTATAAGCAAATAAACTTTCGATGAATTTAAACAAGCAGCGGCTCAACTCCAGCATTGGGCAAAGTTTTTTTTTGAAGAATCGCGAGATTTCTATCATTCAAGCAATTGATGACCAAAACCGCAGAAGGAGATGAACAGCACAGATGGCTTAAAGAGCAGAGGAAGTCTCTATATTTAGAATCGAGCCCAGGACTCTTTGAACTGGAAGCAGTGGAACATGAAGAGTCTAGCACAGTATTGGTTCGATGAGGAGCCAATGGGATTAGATATTTAGAGTACGACTTTTCGTGAAATGCAGAGAGTTAGGCAAGCTGGGTATTCGAAGGGTTTTTTCAGTTAGAGATCTTGAGAATCTATGGTATTCGTGGAATGTGAATCATTTTTGTACAGATCAGCGTTCGAGATGTTGAGAGTCTTGACAATTAGAAATTTATGAACGGTTTCTCATTTGCAATTAGATGGTACATGAAGAGTCCGTAACCGTTTCTGTAATGAACGGAGAGAATGATAACCGACTGAAATTTATATATATATATATATTGTAGCAAGCAGAATATATAGGGAGCTATTTTAAGGAGAGTAATGGTGTGCAGAGTATTAAGAGATCAGTACTGTAAACTGATACTGAATGAGCAGAGCAGTAGAGCAGAGGAACTGAAGAATGTGTTGAATAGAACAGAGGAGCAGAGAACTGATGTTGAACAGAGTAGAGTGGTTTGGTAAGCAAAGACATATTTGTATTGTTGAATTTTGATTCTATTGGAAATTCTAGCAAATAAGGGAGGTAGGGAGGTGCTAGGGGAGACTTTATGTCTCTGTCTGCAAGTGGGTGCTTGTAGAGATTGAAGATTGGTGTCTTCACTCAATTGGTGCTGGGATAAACTGGAAGTTGGTGCTCCCACCCAGTTGGTGTTGGGTCACAGTGAGAGTTGTTGCTCTCAGCAAGTTGGTTCTTGCATTTAGAGGTTGCAGCCTCTTTGAGTCGGTCCTCAAATAAGAAGTGATGTACAGCCATTGAAGCCTTTGACATCATAAGAAGTAGAGGTTTTTTCCCTTATGGATTTCCTCGTGAAATATCTGTGTATCATATATGTGATTAAATGTGGTGATTGAATGCTGTGTTTTATGTTATCTGCTCTTATGTTTATAACTCTGAATTCATAGCAAATATTGGAGGCCATAAAATTTATTGATTCTAAGTTAAAACAAGTATATTGTAACAAATATTAACTAACTGATTCACCCCCCCTCTCAGTTAGTTTATACCTGTAACAATTCACCCAACACATCAGCAAGCATATACAAACAAAATTGAATGGAATAAATACGTGTCTTATCATACCATGATGAAGTTTTTCTTTCATTTTTCCACAATGTTAAGATTGCTGGCATAAGCTTCACAAGCCTTATAATAACTTCTCCCCTTGATAACCATCTCACAGTGTGTATTTGTAGCACATCAAGAACATCGATTTGCATGACATTAAGCAAATCATTAAGTTCATTGCTTCTCTTTGGTGAGTTTTGAATACATGAATATACTTTGTTTGCAATTTTTTCAACATATAATAATTCAGGTATTTTTTTAGAGGCATTTGCTGCTGCTAGAGATTCACGATGAGCTACACAATGAACTGTAATAAGGTTTGGAGTGTCTTTTTTCAAATGTGAAACAAAACCATTTTCATGTCCAATCATTGTTGAAGCCCCATCTGTAGAAACGGCTATCAAATCTTTATAATGAAGGCCTCTATCATTTATTAATTGATTGACGCTATCATAAATCGTTTTCCCTTTTCCATCCATTACATTTATCAGCTTCATAAATTGTGAAATGGGTGGCCCAAGACCTTTTGAATCTAAATATGTAGCATAGACAACAAGATGTTGCTCTAAGCTTCGATCGGTACTTTCATCAACCATTAATGAGAAGAAAGGACTATCCATCATATTTTTTATCTGAACCTGTTCAAGGTGTTTTGACATGCAATAGATAAAATCATTTGCATATTTTCTATTTGTGTATGAGGAGTACTCTTGAGACTTTGGCATATCTGGTGTTTTTGCATCTATGAGAAATTTGCATAGTTTTTCATACTTTGATAAAGATAAATCTTCTTGGCACACAAAATATGATACTTTCATGGTAGAAATAACTCTTTCCTTATTAGCATTTTCCACTTGTCTAACATGATCTGGAATTGGCTTCATATTTCTCTCTAATGCACTAATCCATCTTGCCTTAGCATCTTTATGTATTAGTGACTTTTCATGAGTAACAAGAGCATCATGTTGTAAAGTTGTACAACCATTTCCTAGACCCCATGGTCCACTCATCCTATATTTCTCACAGTAGCTACATTTCATATATATTTCATCATCCCGCCTCACATAATTCAACCAATCAAACTTATCTAACCATTCCATACGAAATTTTCTTTTTGTTTGCACTTTCATTTTCTTGTGATTATCAACCTCTTCTTCAACTTCATTTGTTTCTTCATCAGATAAACTTCCAAATATTTCATCAAATTGTTGCTGCAATTGAGTATTATAAACTTCTTCGCTTGTGTTTGAATCATTTTCAATATTGGAAGTTTGTCCTTTTTTCCATCCATACATGTCTCCAATTGTGAGTTGGATTTTTCTTTTTCCAGACATTGTAAGTTTTAACCATTAACCACCTATATACAAAAAATAGACCAAACCAAATAAATTAACTCAAACAAAACCACATAAAAAAAAGTGTGCTTCAAAAAAAATTCTATAAAAAAAAAATAACTTATACAAAACTAATTAAGAATCAAACTCTACTTGCTAATATTTTCCAGAGTATTCCCACTTCAAGTTTTTCCCCATTCAGAGTTTGGTAACTTGATTTGGAATATATGTTTCTCTATCCTATTAAATTTGCATTCTATGAGCACCTGTTTATCTAAATGAGATGTCTTTTTATTTACTTTTATATATAGTATGTACTGAGTGCATGGTATTTTACATATAGTGCATCTACCAATTTTGCATGTAGATTATAGGATCTGGGCTTTATCTTTATTGATATCCATATTTGCCTTCAGCATAAATGGACATAAATGTGCTATATAACTGTGGACTTGAAATCCCCTAAGAAATTCTGGTTTTTGTGCATTTTCATTTGTTTCAAGAACTGGGAAATGTTAAGTGTTCTCACAGATTGACTACACATTGCTTCTGATGACTTTTTACTCAATTTTTGGGTCAAATCTTTACTCAATCCTAGTGTATCATTTGTCGTGACACATCGAATATTGACTAACAACACACTTTACCTAGAGATGATTTGTTAGTTCATACACAACCCATTTACAGATATGAAACTTTTTTATTCTAAAGAGTATAGGTTATTTTAACACTCAGGTTGAACTCCATACACCTAGAGCTATAAAGGTAAAAAATTGATGTTTAACTTGGAACCGCTGGAACGTGTAGGAAAGTTGAAACAGTTACAATTTACTTTTGCATGAAAAGTTATATATGCTCTTTCATCTGTTATTGATATTTGAAAATTGATGCATTTAAATCAATTTCCTTGTGCTCTAAATAAAACTGTCAAACGAAGCTTGTTTATTTTAGAGAGGTGCATAGAAAAAATGGCTTGCCAGCAAGATTGATGGCACTTGTCTTCTCCTTTGTGAAGATAAATTTGTCTGATTTGAATATAGGATAAAAATTTCAAACAGAGCTTGTTTATTTTAGAGTTGCAGAGGCAAAATGGCCTGTCAGCTGGATGAATGGCACTTGTCTTCTCCGAGAAGATAAATTTGTCTGATTTAAATAAAAAGAGTGTTTATATTGTGAAGCTTGTGTGCTCCATTCTATTGCTTTATATTACATGAAACAGGGAAGCTTATTTTTTGTGCATTGTTAATCAATACAAAATCTAAGGTCTCTCTCTTCTATTTCCAGTTTTAATAAATAGAATATGGATTTTCTTTTAATGTGTTACAGTAGAATAATTATCATTTATTCACTTGCCACAAGTAGCAAAATGAAAATATGGCGGATTTTAGTTTAATGCACTCTTTATATAAAGATACTCTATAACAATAACATCTCCAAGAAATTACATTGAGATTTGATAACCCATGGAGTGGATGGGAGCCAACATGAAAGATTCCTATGGACTTTTTCAAAGGATAGGAGGCATATTAGTTTAACCGAAAAGGGATTCCAGACCTGGGGAGACTTGTTGCACAAAGAAGTGGGGTGGTTGAACTGCAGAACACGCTACCATGTGCAAAGTTTGCAGCATGCTAACAAACAAACTTTTATAGAACCCTACAAAGTCATTGCAGATTCTAGTTCGTTCAAAATGAGCCACAGCATAAGAATCTAAATCACCTTTTATGTGACTTGTCACAAGTAACAAAGTAAAAATATGGTAGATTTTAGCTTCATGCACTCTTTATATAGCACATACTCTATAACATTAACATGTCTCAAAGGAATTACATTGAGATTTGGTGATCTAAGGAGCGGATGGGATCTGGTAGCAAGATTCATACAGACTTTCTCCAAGGATAGGGGACATATTTTTTTTACTCCCTTTTCAGCAGGAAAGTGATTAACCAAAAAAGTTTCCAGACCTGTTGAGACTTGTTGCATTTAGAACCGAAGAACTCTCTATCATGCTCAAAATGTACCACCCATTAACAAGCAAACCTTGTATAACTCTACATGGTCCTTTAGCTAGGCTGCATAGGGTCCAATTTAGAAGTATTAGAAATGGCTCTATGGGAAATCTCCAGAATTAGAGGAATAAAGAGCTATACAAGGAAGTCTGACCAATCTTTTTGATTGCGCTTTGACTGAACCAAAAATAGGCTATTCAAGACCATCAAACCAAGTTGATTGGGAGGTGTCAAGATATTTAGATGTCTTAATTTATTACCAAGGGCTACCAGATAGTTGCTATGTGATTTGTCACAGACCATCAAACATGTGTTTCAGGATTGCGAAGTTGCCAGGGCATCATGGGAAATGGGTTATGTTTCTATTTTGTTAGCCATATAATGTGAGTCGTACATTTACTAATACTGCATCACCAATACGAGTGGTTCCAGTCCTTGCTTAAAGGAAATTCTGCCTAAATTCTGTTGGAAAAGTTAGGTGGCTTAAGGTATAGGTAAAAAGCACGATTCGGTAAGGAGGTTTCAACTTTCAACCAAACCCCCCCAAAAAAGACTACATAAATATAACATGGGTTTATATAACAAAGTCACCTTTGAAAATAATTATAAAAAAGAACACTATCTAGCACTCACCAGGAAGGCCAAGTTCCAACCTCCTACATTGGAACAAAACCCAAATACAAAAAACAAAATAAGAGAGATTTCGATGTACCTTAAATCAGTCCGAATAGAACTCTGGTTTTTTTAGTTGGTGGTAGTATGGATTCTGGAACTCTGGATGTTTCTAGCTACAGCCTCGTGGTAGCATTATCGCGCCTGGTTCTGATATTGGTGTCCGCCAAGGAGGCCGCAGCACAATTGCAAAGGATTTTGAGGAGCAGGTGGACCGTGGACCGTGGAGGGCTTGTGGCTGGAGCGAGATGCCATTGCCTGCCAGGCTACGCGGCTGCCAGTTTAATTTCCAAATTTTGGTCCCCGGAGGCTTCCCAATGCCCATTTCCCATTAATGCTGGGTAATGGGAAATTAATTAACGCACTGTGCAAATTGTAATGGAATTTTTTTTTGGATTCGTAGTAAGTACCCACGCCATAGGCCACTGCCTAGTACCCACCAGCTGGTCCCAGGCTAGCAGGGCCGCCGTTGGACCATTTAATTTTCGAAATAACTTAGCTTAAGCCTTAACCTATCCACTCACAGAGGGGCGAGGGCCATGCCGCCTCTACAAATTGCAAGTACTATAAATTTTGACGTTTGATAAATATGAGTGGACGTCAAACTGACGGTTTGAAAATTTTGGAGGATGTAGATGTTGACGTGTTAAAAAAATTTCCACCTGTCAAATACGTGTAAAAATGAAAAAAACGTTCTGTGGAATGTCAAATTCCAGGCTTGGTCCCACGATGCGTCAGCTCAGTCTTCAGCACGCCGAAACTTTTGGGTCTTTGTCAATAATTACACTCCTCCAAGGCTCCCCTCCGAGTCAATAAAAGTCATCTTAAAAGAAGTGGGTCCCGGTCATCTTACTTTTAAGTCTTTGTCAATAATTACACTCCTCCGAGTCAATATAAGAAGTGGGACATGTCACTTCACCACGGTCCCCTTACCTTACAAGTTACACCTACACGGTTACACCTTAAGTTCCCCTTACCTTACACCTTAAGTTCCCCACCTTCTCGAGAGTCGGAGGCTCTGCTCCGTCTTCACCACGCGAAATGGACGAAACGATCAGTCATTTTAATTTGTAATTAAATATTGCTTATACATGCTCATCAATATAAATATTTATTCACAAATAATCGAATATACATAAAATCTACATTTGAGTAGTAAAGATATATAAAGTCTAAAAAAAAATCTTTACTTACAAAAAATTGTGAAAAAAATTTAATTATAATAAACGAAGCTTCAAATTAAATATAATTTTTTTATATCTATACTTAGAACAAGAGTCAAGAGGTGGAAATGTCCTAGACATTGTATTTAAGTTGGCTAGTGTTTTTGCAAGAAAATGTAAACCCAATAAAATTATAGTGAATTTTGTTATAGCCCAATTGGCAATTTTGATGGGCTTAAAGCTTCAACTTATTAAAAAACTCTATTTCAAGGGTTAACTACCTACTATTGAACATTTTGCTCAAGGAACTCTTGACTATGGCCTAGCTTACCATATTTAGTCTTAGAGGATGGAACTCTTATATTCCTATAAAAAAATCAAAGCATTATAAAAACAAGCTTCAAACTTTATTTTATTAGTAAATATTTAATTTTACAATATCACCAAGTTTTGCAATTTTTATATCAATTTTAGTTTTGGTATTATTAATTATAAAAATATTTATTTAATTAAGGCAAAAAAAAATTTACTTCATATAAAATATTATTCATACACTTAAATAAACAGTGGATATAACTCAACAATTACAACCAAACTCATTCTAAATCAACACATTTGAAACATAAACCTAAAAAAACATTAAAATCAAGTTGTAATAGAAATCTAGAACATAAGATCACAGTATTATGTCTCCTAAGGGATTTACATGGTCCTTTGATAATAATCTTAGGAATCAACATTTTGTTAAATAAAATGAAAGTACATTATAGTGAAGTCCTTGTCAAATCCTTTCATATTAAGGTACTCCCCATGTTCTTGAGTTTCTAGCCTACAATTACCAGTTTCAATTGCTAGTCGCCTTAACATTGGGAATAACTACTAAAGAGCTCCATTGTGGATACCCAATTCATCTATTTGATAAAATAAACAAAGTGGCTTTTGGACTTATACTGTATCGACATATTCCAGTACATGGAATGTATTCAATTTATCAGTGATTGAGGCTCCAATTAGTCTTGTGGAGGCTAAGGAAGTTTGATATTGCACATATACCATAGATATTACCACACTCTTAAGTAAGATACTGCAATCATCATGTATAACTCATTGTTGGACAATGGGCATACTCTTAGTCAAGAACAACGATAGATCCTTCACCATAGATTATTCCACAATTGACCATTTTCATTCTCAGAGGAAGGAACCGCCCAGGATCATACAATTGAGAAGTGCAAAGGAAACCAACCCTCTTTTTTCCTAAAGAGGGATGAAAAAAAATATCCTCTTTGTTCTTTTTCTTTTCCTCTTTATTTCCTCTTCATTTCCCCTCCTCTACACACTCATCTCATGACGATCGATAATCACTCTTGGCATTCAAGAATGATATCACCTATAATTTCCATGCTTCCATGTCCCACTAAACTCCCGCACTCCCCTTCTACAACTGGATTGTCGTCATCTATAGTCATTGTCACATGGATAAATTTGTTTCCATCCACCTTAGTGTTGGGGCACATACTCCATGTTGGGTAACTCCGCGGTTATTTAGGAAATTTGTAAGCGGAGCTATGGGTCAAAATAGTCTTATGGGTGTCAGGGTAAGTCAAAACCCTCCTTTTTGTAATAAACCCATGGTTTAAATTCAGGGTTTAGGGTTTTTTTGGGTGCACATGGTTTAAGACCATGGTTTTGCAAAACTGCGCAGTATAAATAAGCGCTTATGTAAAAAGGATAGGTTAGGCTTTTTGATGTAAAGAAAGATAAGGTGAAGTAAGGTTGGTTTTTGTAAGGAAAGGACAAGTCCCAGCTGTGTGCGTGGACGACCTCTGCAGCTGTGTGCGCAGAGGGTTTTTGTAAGGAAGGAAGAAAGATCTGCAGTTGTGTGCGCAGAAGCCTGCTGCTGTGTGCGCGGCTGTTAAGAACTGAAGGGATCTGCAGCTGAGTGCGCAGATAAACTGTGGTTTTGAGGAAAGAGGAATAAAACGCAGTTTGTGGACGTAGCCCCTACACTGGGGGTGAACCATGTTATATTTGGTGTTGTGGTTTTATTGTGTGGTTTCTGCTTCTGTTATTTTCATGCATTAAACTGAATACATCTGATAATATAAGATCACTGTTAGTAATAAGCTTCGCTGTGAATTCCCCGTAGTGGGTTATGCAAGTTTAGTTTGTTTATTATACTGCGAAGTTATATGTGAATGAATGATAAGTAACAAGAAGATTGATTAATAATTGCTTTGAAAGGCTAAGGTACAGTAATACCCCTCTCTGCATGCAGAAACCTGATTCTGCAGCACCCCATTGCTGTTTCGGGTGAGACTGCAACCTGCGCGCAGGTTGTTGCCGAAAGGGCCAACACGGTGGGTCTTTTGTTGGTGCGACGTATAAGCGTTAACTCGGGTCTGCCCTATTGCCCAACACTTAGTCTCATGGAATTGGGTGGCACCATCTCTCCTTACCTTGGAAATTTGATGTTTCTCCACTCACTCGATCTTTGGAACAATAGACTTCATGGTCATATCCCACAACAATTGGGACTCCTCTTTCATTTGAACTTGGTTTCACCACAATCAATTGGATGGGAACATCCCCACTTATCTTTGCAATTGCACAAATTTCGCTTACTTGGCACTTTCCTACAACAATCTGGCTAGAAGTATTTCCCATGAGTTGGGTTCCCTCACACATCTGCAGTTTCTTTTCTTAGGAGAAAATATCCTCACAGTTACAATCGTTTTCTTTAGCTTTAATTATTTTAGAAATTGCAAAATCATTTCTTTTCTCCAATGTCATTTGGAAATGTCATTGCTCACCAATTCCATTTTCCTTCTGAAACCTCTTAGATTTACTTCTGAAACGTCTTAGCTTTACTTATTTTAGAAATTCTAAAATTGATTTTCTCAAATATTTTTTCAAATTGTAAAATCAATTCTCTCATAAATGTCATTGTGAATTGTTTGGGACCATTCCCACTTCTTTGTCAAATATCTCCACTTTGACTGACTTGGAAATTTCCATAAACAAACTAACTGGGAGTATTCCATAAGAATTTGGCCTACTCACTAGTCTCCAAAATCTTTACCTCTTTGAAAATGAATTATCAGGGACCATTCCCACTTCTTTTTCAAATATGTCCACTTTGACTGACTTGGCAATTTCCACAAACAAACTCACTGGGAGTATTCTAGAAGAATCGGGCCTACTCACTAGTCTCCAAATGGTTTACCTCTATGCCAATGAATTATTAGGGACAATTCCCACTTCTTTGTCAAATATATCCACTTTGACTGACTCAGAAATTTCCACAAACAATCTCACTGGGAGTACTCCACAAGAATTGGGCCTGCTCACTAGTATTGAAAAGCTTTACCTCTATTCCAATGAATTATCAGGGACCATTCCCACTTCTTTGTCAAATATCTCCACTTTGATTGACTTGGAAATTTTCACAAATAAACTCACTGAGAGTATTCCATAAGAGTTGGGCCTACTCACTAGTATTTGAATCCTTTACTTATATGCCAAAGAATTATCATGGACCATTCCCACTTATTTTTCAAACATCTCCACCTTGAACGACTTGGAAATTTCCACAAACAAACTCACTGGGAGTATTCCATAAGAATTGGGACTGCTCACTAGTCTCCAAAATAATTACCTCTATGCCAATAAATTATTAGGGACCATTCCCAGTTCTTTGAAAAATACTTCCACTTTGACTGACTTGGAAATTTCCACAAACAAACTCACTAGGAGTATTCCACAAGAATTGGTCCTGCTCACTAGTCTCCAAATCATTTACCTCCATATGAATGAATTATCAGAAACCATTCCCACTTCTTTGTAAAATGTCTCCACTTTAACTGACTTGGTGATTTCCACAAACAAACTTAATGGAAGCATTCCCACTTCCTTGTCAAATATGGTTAGCTTAAGTCAGTTGCGTTTATGGGGAAATTAACTTAATGGAAACATACCAAATTCCATTGGAAATTGCTCAAAACTCAGAGTTTTCAATTTAGCCTCCAACAACTTAAGTTGTAGTGTGACAATAGAGTTGGGTAAGCTATTCCTCCTTGAATTATTAAAATTACATTCTAATCAGCTTCATAGTGGCAATGATGCAACCATGCCTTTTCTTGTGACCCTTACAAATTGTTCTCACCTAAAAGAACTAAACTTGAGAAACACTAAACTAGTTTGTCTCTTGTCACTTTCCATAGGGAAACTTTATACCAATTTGTCTTACTTGACATTAGAAAAACACATTATAGAAGGAAACATTCCTCCACATATAGGCAATCTCAGCAGCCTAACCTATCTAAATTTGTCTAGAAATATTTTAAATGGTAGCATTTCTTCTTTAAGAAACCTAATAAACTTAGAAAGATTGGATTTAGGAAACAAAAAATTAGAAGGAAATATAGCTAATGAATTTGAACAATTATCATGACTCAGTCTCTTAGACATTAGCAAAAACAAGCTCGCTGGAAATATTCGCAATTCCATTGCACCCCTTAAACAACTAAGAGATCTCCTCCTTCATCATAACCAATTATCAGGAAGCATACCTCCCAACTTAGGAAATTGTACAAATTTGGAATTGCTTGACTTGTCTCACAATAGTTTTACTAGAAGAATACCACGAGAAATTGTTGAACTTTATAATCTACATTTCTGTTTGAATTTATCATGGAATTCATTAGAAGGTTCATTTCCCATGGATATTGGTAAAATCACAATGGCTCAAGCTATAGACATTTCTCATAATCAGTTGACTAGAGCCATTCCATCTACACTTGGAAGTTGTGTTGAACTATTTTCATTGAATTTAAAAATTCCTTTCAATTCCCCATTCCAAATTCACTTGAAAAGTTAAAAAGTCTTATAAGCCTAGATATCTCTTCCAACACCTTGTCAGGTATGATACCAACTAATCTCAATAAGTTGAAAATGCTTCAATTTTTGAAGCTGTCTTTTAACAACCTCACTAGGGAGATTCCAAAGGGAGGTTTTTTTCCAAATTAATCAAATGTCATGTATTTTAATGGAAATCCTAATCTTTGTGGACCACAAGTATTCCAAATATCTGCATGTCCAACACCAAGATGCCATCTTACAATTATAAAAAGAGCACTAATGGAAATAAGTGGATCTATTGATTTTATATTATGTTGTCTACTCGTAAGATTCCTATGGAGATCGAATATGCATGCACACAACATTGGCTTCTCAACAATTATCTTCCAAAATTCAAAGAACCAAAGGATCTCATATCAGGAACTTCACACAGTGACCAATGGATTTGATGAGGCCAACTTGTTGGGAACAAGTAGTTTTGGGTTAGTATATAAAGGAATTTTGAAATATGGCACACTTGTTGCTGTTAAGGTTCTCCAATTGCAAAATGACCAAGGTGAGAAGAGTTTTAAGGTAGAATGTAGTGTCTTGCAAAAGCTTCGACATCGAAATCTGCTGAAAATCATAACCTCATGTTCCAACCTCTATTTCAAAGGTTTAGTGTTTGAGTTTATGTCTAATGGAAGCTTAGAGAAGAATTTGTATCCTGATAGAGATGACAACAATGGTGAATATGTGTGTGAATTAGGATTAAAAGCTCGATTGGGCATTGCGAAAGATGTGGCCCATGCCATGGAGTATTTTCATCATGATTCTTTTGTGCAAGTATTGCATTCTCACATAAAACCTAGCAATGTACTTTTAGATAAAGATATGTCAACCCATGTAACAGATTTTGGTATTGTAAGAGTAATTGGTGAAAACAAGTCTACTATTTCACTAACATCTACACTTTCTTAGAGAGGATCCATGGGCTACATTGCCCTAGGTATGGTTTTCTTAATGTTCACTTTCACTTGTATTTTCTCATTAACGTATTGTATACATTGGCTGAGCATAATTTAATGAAGGTTGCATCTATTGCAGAATATGGATTGAGTGAGATAGTTTCTACTCAAGGAGATGTTTACAGCTATGGCATTCTATTATTGGAAATTCTTACTAGAAAACAACCAAGAAGTGACATGTTTGTTAGATACCTCAACTTGCACAACTGGGTGAACTCAGAGTTTCCATCTAGAGTAAAAGAGTTCATTGACATTGGTCTTTATAGTGAGGTGGATGGATATGATTTTGAAGAAAAAAATGTATATAAATTCTTAGTTTCTTTGCTACATGTTGGTTTGCTTTGTTTGAAACATTCATGAGAAGAAAGACCAACTATGATAGTTGTAGTAGCAGTGTTGGAGAGCATCAGAGAGGTTTTGATAGCAAATTCAGTTACTTCTAGAGGACTAAAGCAAAGCATATCCAATCTGCTTAGCAATTCAAATACAACAAACATTGATGCACTTGCATCAAATGACAAATGTTTTCTACATTTTAGTTTGTCAAGTCAAAAACAATTTTTTTTTAGTATTGTCATTATTCTTACAATGGAAATATTTTTGGTACTATAGTTGTTCAGACAAATTTCTATTAGTATGCATTATCTATTTGTATTTATTGGTGATGGAAAGTAAGCTCTTTTACAAGAATATATTAAGTGGATTACAAATATATAGTTGGTTTGATTTTTATTCATCCATGATGTCAATATTGTTATCCATGAAATAAATGGATTACAAATATATAGTTAATTTGATTTATTATTGTTGGAGGAGCAATTCGGTATGCCGACTTGAACGATAGCCGACTTAGTCAATCAACCAACTAAACTAGAGATTAGGTTTGGCACCTAAGGTCATGTTGGTTCACCGAACCGACAGGTAGTTATTTTGTAACTGTTTTGTAATCATATATATTAGGCTATTGAGCTAGATGAGAACTTGGTTCAGTTCTCTGTATTGTATGGACCCTCTCATGCTAATATAATCTATTATTCAATCTACTAGTTCTTGTCTCTTGTCTCTGTTATGTATGTATGTTTTTAGTATGTATTATTGGTAACCCTTATGTGATCTGTGAGATTACAACATTGGTTTCGTTGCTGGTAGTACATGTCTGAGATGTATGCAAGCAAATGATATTAGAACAAGAGATTAAGGAATGGTGGGAGCGTAAAGTAGAAAATTATTTGTAGAATTATGCACAAAGAAACAAATAACGATCGCACAAGCAAAAGAAAGATTCTTTATGGAGACACATGAGAAGTTTGTTGAATCCGTACCCCAACTTCTGAAGAAACTCTTGGATGAAAAAGCCGGAAGGAACTAAAGATCAACAGTTGCTAGAAAAACTGATCCGAGGGGGAAGAACAAACTTGTCGGAGTGGTTCAAAAAAATTGCCGACGACTTCTGTGAGGAGCAAGTAGTAGAAGATAGAACTTCGGTGGAAACCATCAAAGAGAAATGTTACACATACCTCACTAAGCAATTTTTGTGTTCCTTACCGACCTTGTTGTTTAAGTTCTTGATCGAGAAAGGAGTGGTTCATATTGTCGAACCCTGTCCATCACTTCGCGGACCGCCATTAAACCCTAACTGAGTGGAAAAGCAAAAGAGGTGGGAAAATTTCATTGCCGAAAGGGAGTGGGAATACTTCCTAAGCAAGTAGATAGAACTATCTGGGCTTTCTAAAGCGTCGAGTAGGCTATGGGGGGGTAGCTGGTCATGTGTCGAGATAAAGTGGAGTCGATTCTAGTCGACTAAAGAAGATACCAATCACCAGTAATGAGAAGTCAACCTAAAAAGGAAATCAAGAGGACACTGTCACACAAAGGTACAGAGGACTTACAGAAAATAGAGAGGAAAAAGAGGCTACAAAGAAGGGAAGAAAGACAAGAAAGATACTTAGCGCTGTAGAGAGGAATGAATACTAGGGCGACCGACCAGGAAAGAGATCCGGCAGAGTCGGGTCATGACCGATAAGAAGAAGGTGTGGAAGAAGAGGCGTCCCCTATGGAAGATGAATTGTGGATAGATCAGTAGGAAGCTCTCCAATTAGAAGTTCCCTAGGAATTAAAACTTCTATCTCAAATGGATCCGTGTACCTGGATACAAGCCATTGTCAAAGAGGACCTCTGACTAGGATCCAATGACTTTGGTATATGGAGTCGACTAGACGACGAGACATACACTGGTAGATATCTAATTATCCGTCAAATAGAAGAAGGAATTTGGGTTATGCTTCAAGTAGTACCCTCCAACCAAAGTATCCACTTACTTTTACGGACACATGAAGGATCACCCCCCCTGCCAAATACAGCTTTGGAGGATACACAACATTCAGAACTACGGACAATTCATTGCAGTGGGACATCAACAGAAGAAGTCGACACAACAAACTACTGGTCGAAGAATAATTGACAACCAAAACAACCGACGGGAATGAAATTTTCGTCGACCATAGTTTTGCAGAGACGAATAATCCAATAACCCCACTACCCCCACCACCCCCATCTCCACCACCGCCACCTCCTGAAAGTAGTGACAGTGACTCCGACATGGGTCACGGGTTAGCACACATTCCTCTATATGAGGGGGATGAGGACCCTAGATGACACTAGTTCGCCTGTGAGTCGACTTGGGAGGCTAACCAAGTTACGGATGAAGACAGGAAAATGGTGCAGTTCACTGGTGCCTTGAGGAAAAGGGCATTGACTTGGTACATGAACTTTTCTAAGAGAACACCCTAAGCAACCAAACCTGAGATCAAAGCACAATTTCTATCATTTTTCAAAACTCCAGATGCAAAACATTTGGCAGCAAAGAAACTAAAAACAACATTGCAAAAGCCAGGAAAAACTGTCCACGATTACGATAAACGGTGGAAAGACCTACTTAGCCAATTGGACTATGTTATTGATGAAAAATTATTAATCCAGTGGTTTCTTGAAGGTTTATCATAGAAAATTTGCCAACATATAAGTCTGGAGACATTCAAGACTTACGAAGATGCACTTACAAAAGCTCTCCAAGTCGAAATGGATGAGGACATACCAACATACTCCACTGATCACAGAATAGAAGAACAGCTTGAGATCATACAGAAGTCTTTAAAAGAATTAAACCTCAAAAATCAGGATATCTAGTGCACAAAGTGCTCGACGGCCGGTTATTCCAAAGACAACTGTCGATAGGAAATCAGCCGACAAGATGTTTGATTCGTGCAGAAAAAATGTTTTTGCGACATTTGCCAAGAGCATGGAGACCACTCAACAAAATATTGCTTGTTCAACATGAAGAACGGCAAGGCATCTTGGTGTGCAATCTGCGAAACTAAAAATCATAACACAACCGACTGCCATCTGAACCTCAAGAATTGACAGAATTATCATGCAGTATACCAAACCACTGTAGTTGCACAAAATAACAAGAAAAACAACTTACCAAATGATCAGAACAATCAGAGAGACGACGGTCGAAGATATGAGCACCGGTATGACAATCGACGTGGAGGCTATGGAGGTAGAGGTCGATTCTCTGGAAATCGAGACAACCGACCACATCGACCCATCCAATGTTTTACATGTTATAAGGAGGGACTTTGGTATGCAGACTGTCCATACAAGGACAGAATTGACCTCAGATTTTGTACTAGTTGCAGAGTTGGGGATCACTCATTAGAGGATTTGCCTACCATGCTAGACAAAATAAATAAAAAGAAAAATGTTAATGTCTTGTCATGTGTGCAAAAAAATGATGTAATAAACACAAATAATTTGCATATTGTAACCCGACAAGGGACAAAAACAGGAAGTGACAACCCAAGAATCAGCAAAATAAAAGAAAAGAATGTCTACCCTGATCCACTTAAAGAAAAACAAACATATAAAGAAGCAACAAATATATTCAAAGAATTTGCACGACAAGAAGAGGCTAATGACTATTGACATAACAAAATAAAAGAATTAATACAGCTCGTACAAAAAGATAACTCAGTATCTCAGTTCATCGACTTGCTATATGAAATGAAACACAACAAATCTGAAAAACAAACAAATAATATTTGCAGTCTAAATAAAAAAGATAAAAGTGATACCGACCCACTTATTGACCTGGAAATCGAAGGATACCACGTCCGACAAGTTGTGATCGACTTCGGATCACAAGTAAACATCATGACTCGTGACATTGGGAACAACTGGGCATACCTCGACTATATGAATCGGGTATATACCTGAAACTAGCCGACCAGGGCCTAATTGAACCTATTGGAGTCTGGAAAAATGTTGATACAACGATAAAAGGAATATCGACCAAAGTCGAATTCGAAATCATTGACCCTAAGGAAGGATCCAGCTCCTTCCCAGCATTAGTAGGTTGACCTTGGGGTATAAAGATGAAAGCGTCGATATCCCTAGAAATAGGGTTGATGGAAATAGGTGTTTCTCATTTTGTGGTATAAAGTTGAAATCTTTAATGAAATTTTCTCTGAGTTCATGCACTATATAACATCATAAATGGATTCTTGTACAAAATGGGCTTAGACGACATCCTTAGGAGGTGTGTACTGGAACATGAACAAAATGGTATCATGCACGAAGCACATTATGGACCTGCTGGAGGACACTTCCAAGCAAACACAACTGTAAAGAAAATCCAACAATTAGGGTTATGGTGGCCGACACTTTACAAAGATTGCAAAAATTTTGTAAGCCAATGTGATAGATGTCAACGACTAGGTCGACCCCTGCCTAGCACAGAAATGCCTTTGATATCAGTAAACCCAAGTTTGACATTTGAAATTTGGGCTATCGAATTCATAGGACCATTTCCTACACCAGCAAAAAGAACAGGGGCAAGGTACATAATAACTAAAGTCGAATATGTAACCAAATGGGCAGAAGTAGAACCAGTCGACACATGTTCCAGTGAGATAGCTGATAAGTTTATCTACGAGAATATCATCACCATATTTGGATGTCCATTAACCCTAATTAACGACCAGGGAGCACACTTCATCAATATAACTATCAAAACCCTAACCGACCAGCTCCAAATCGACCATCGACGGAGTACAGGATACCATCCTCAGTCGAATGGAGCAATTGAAGCATTTAATAAAACATTAACAAAAGGATTAACAAAAATATGTAATGCTGATAAGGACGACTAGGATGAGAAAATACTTGCAGTATTATGGGCATACATAATAGCATACAAACGATCAACTGACCAAACTCCCTTTCGACTAGTTTATGGACAAGAAGTAGTAGTTCCACTACACTTTCGACAACAGACACCTATTATCGCAGAGATATTACATGTCAATGTCGAACAAGGAAGAAAAAACCGACTATTGCAACTAAGTAAACTTGAAGAACACCGACTAATAGCAATACAACATCAAGAAATTCAGAAACAACAACAAAAAGCATGGCACGACAGAAACATCAAAAATAAAAAGTTGTCGGTAGGAGACCTTGCTTTACTATACAATAGTCAAGTGAAAGGAAAACTTAAAAAGTTACATACATAATGGATGGGACCCTATGTTGTTGAAGAGATACATACCAACGGATCAGTCTGACTAAGGATGTTACAATGCATAGTATTTTGGAAACTCGTTAATGGAGCCCGACTAAAACGCTACAGAAACTAAAATAAAAACATCTAAAAAAAAACGCATAACAACCTTTTCAGTTAAACAAAAGCTATAAAAATCTAAAAATCCAAAAATCAAAATAATACCGTACATGCAAAAAACTATGACAAGAAATCACCACTTCAACAATTGACATCATGCCCATCGACATAACGCCATTGAACATTTTCATAACTGACATCTACCGACGACCTCAATATTCCCATCGCGCATTCATGACTATGAGCGCCAAAACCAATTCACCATTAACGCACACTCAAGTGTTCCAGCTGGAACATCACGTCCGCCATTAATACATACATCGACAAGAACATCCAACGTGTCCCCTATAAATACTGAACCGCCGAAGGTTCATTCACTGCAATTCAAATAGAGAGAGCATCAGATCATCCAGATGACTAGAAAAAAAAAAGCACCTTAGTGAAATTGACCACCAAACCGACAAGATGGCACCAAAACAAACTAGAGCCTCAACCAAAGCCAAGGAATTACAAACTGCAGAAACACCTTTAGTCAGGAGGATAAAGAACATTAAGAGTGTTAAGGTGCAGGAGAGCTCATGGCAAAAACTATGGACCGAGATTAAAGAATGGGCTTACGTCTACAAGAATCCTACTCCAGCTGCGAAGAAAATACAATACAGCACCATCTTCAACTATGCTAACGCACCGCTCATGGCCAGCTTCGGTGGCACTAAGGAAACAGTTGTAAAATTTGTCATAAGCCGGTACCACAACGGCCGGTTTTACTTCGACCAACCGATCAACATCTCTGGGGAAGTCATCTCCAAGCTGAAAGGTCTCTCAAACAAAGGAGACCCAGTACCAGTCGGTATTAAAGAGGGACTGGTTGAAGAACTAACAGGCTCAGTGTCGGGCAAAAACTTGAAAGGGTTGATGATTAATCAAATCACAGCCTGAACGCCACAGATTGTGGCCAAAATAATAGCCATCACACTCACCCTGGCAGGTCGAGGCAGCGACCTCAAATTAGAAATGTTAGAAGTAGTCGACACCATTGCGACGAATGGAAAGATATACATATGGGATGAATATGTTTTTGAAATGATCAAGACCATATGTGAGAGATGCCAAGAGACGAAAGGAATCATCAGGTTCCTGTCCTTAATCTTATGGATTGTAATGTTCCATATTTTCCCTAAAGGAAGCAAAATTTTCCAAGAACCAGCAAAATTCCACATGTGGAGATTCAAACCCTTCTCCCAGAAAAGAACAATGACGGGACTTACAAATGAAAAAGTGTTGTTGGAAAATTGGCTCCAGTAGCTAAAAGTCTGCACGACTAGATGGACGGTGCCTCAAAACATCCGACGAAGTCTACCCAAAAAGTCCCACATACAGCTAGAGCTCAACCATATGACAGCATGGTACATGCAGGGCGCCAAATCAAATGCAAAGTCCCTTGACTATTACCCATCGGTCAAACAGATCTTTCGGGAGCTATCTCAACAAGCTGGCACAAAAATACCAATACCAGCGCATGCAAAGGAAATCGACTTCTTAATCGAGGAGCTGTTAACAGACCAAGAGAAGGAAGAGGATTATGAGCTCAACCTCTACATTAGCACTTTTGTGTCAGAGGAGTCACCGGTCGAAACCATTGGTCGACTACAAATCATCATTAAACCTATGATGGCACAGAGGGTAGAAGCATAGGCAGAAGAAACACAAGTAGAGCAACAGGTAACCAACCCGGTTGAATAAAGTATCATCTCAACCCAACAGCTAAGGGAAGAGATAGAAGCTAAAAACCCAGAATACGCTATCACTAAGGAAATTATAAGAAAATTATCGAAAGAGATAGCAGCAGCAAGAAAAAGAAAAAGAACACAACAACAACCACATGGAAAAGGTAAGCGCAAGCTTATCATCGCAGAGTCATCAGACGATGAAGAAGAACTGGCAGCCACTACCCTCGACATAATAGAGGATGCTTCAGCAAATAAAGTGCCAGTGGAAACCCAATTCCAGAAATTTGTTGAGGCATGAGCACTACAAGGTCGACCAAAGAAGGCCAAGATCACCCACACGACGACACCTAAAAATGTCGTAGATCTTGTGTCTACGCCTCCACCTCCATCCCCGACAAAAGTAACAGAGGAGATAATACCAACACAGCTTTCAGTTAGCCCACTCGACTTGTGCAAAAGTGCTATGTCGGAAGTTGTGAAAGAAAAGTTCGACAGAGACAAAGACCTCCAGGCTTACATAGAAGCTCTCCACAAAATCACCTCTCTTCGAAGTTGGTGGATACCAACCGAGCCACGAACTCCAGAGGCCAAGAATCTTTACAACTATCACTTTGACCTTCGAGAGAAACCCCAAAAAGGAAGCCAAAGTTACTACGCATCGGACCTCAACTATCACTCCGACTGTACCAAAAACACACATACCAGCCTCTGAGTTGACCAGAGGTGAGGAAGAAGAAAATGTCGAGGACATAAACAGAGAAATCAACCAACTGTTCTTCGACTTCGACTCACCTCCTTAGATTGAGGATCCACCACTTGACCACACTTCCACCAACCCAATCACACCCAACCATTCACCAACTCCATCACCACCACCACCACCCCCCAACTCAGAACGCTTAATTCAACCAGCTGCACCAGAACCAACCCCACCACACCCATCAGCACCAACCGCATCCACTTCTGGACCACCTGCATCCGAACAACCAGAGGTAGCAGTGATTCCACCACCCCTAACAGAAACACCATCAACCACTACTGCACCGCAAACATAAAATCCCGACTTGACTTTTGCAGGTACATAGGTGCCCAAACAAGCAGAAGCAGAGAAGCATAAAAAGAAGAAGGAGAAAAAGAAGAAGGACCATCATGGACAGCCAGCAATGGTCCACATCAATCTAGTCGGGTCGAACACTGCGGTCGATGTAACTAAATTGAGAGATCTAAAGCTGGAACAATTACTAGAAGCATTAGCAGTCGAGGCAAAGACAAGGAACCAGCACAGACGTAAGGAACTTGACAACAAATAAAAAGAACAAGTTAAGTTCCTTAACAAATGCAAAAACCTGTTCCAGACCGTGATCCCAGGGTCGACCGAGGTTGACACCAATAAACCGCTAGACAGAGCTTATCAGCTGTTTGAAAGCGTGGTGTCGATGCTCCAAGCACAGATTCAGGAAACAAAGGAAGGACAGAAGGAAGAAACCGTCCGACTATTGATGGCACAACACATAGTGTTTTCTAAATCCTACAACATATTGCAAGATCACATGGAGGATTCTGTCATCACCGAAGAAGTACTACGAGACTGGCCTGCTTACTACAAGAAAATCTATCAGTAAACTTGGCAGACCCGACAAGGGATCCAAGCACTTGAAAAGAGGAAAACCACTGACAAAGCACTGAGAGGCACAATTGAAGACCAAATAGTGCTTGAGACAGCGAAACTATAGAAGCTTGAGTGGGAAGCACATCAGTGAGTGCATCAAGCCATTCCCGATTTGGAAAAACTAGACATCATCTGCCTGCAGATGAAACGACTCAAAGAAATAGTAGCAGAGAAGGACCAGTTCATGGGTCCCGACATGGAAAGAATAGCTCAAATTTCCATCCTAGAGAAAATGTCGATCTTGTCAAGTCTCACTACACTCACCATTGACATTCAAAAAATACTGCAGAGTTGGACGGATTTCCAACATCACCTAGCCGTGACAGCTCCAACAATTTTTGAATTCTGCGTGCAGAAAAGGCCAACCATCAGACTTCACAGCCCGTGAAAAACAAGTAGGAAATAAACGACTACTTAGCCATTTTTTGTACCTCCCTGTTTCTTCGGGATAAAAAAACGTTTTGTTCATGGGGGAGATGTTGAAGGAGCAAGTCGGTATGTCAACTTGAACAATAGCCGACTTAGTAGATCAGCCGACTAAGTCGGTCGACCGACTAAACTAGACATTAGGTCGGGCACCTAAGGTCGTGTCGGTTCACCGAACCGACAAGTAGTTATTTTGTAACTGTTTTGTAATCATATATATTAGGCTGTTGAGCTAGATGAGAACTTGGTTCAGTTCTCTGTATTGTATGGACCCTCTCATGCTAATATAATCTATTATTCGATCTACTAGTTCTTGTCTCTTGTCTCTGTTATGTATGTATGTTTTTAGTATGTATTATTGGTAACCCTTATGTGATCTGTGAGATTACGACAATTATCTATCCATGATTTCAATATTCTTATCCATGAAATAAATTGTCTAAAAATAAATTGCAATCATTTTCCCCTTATAGATGAACTGATTATTATTTAAAATCCAGCCATAACTTCTACCGTAATGAACTAACTAATAAATTAATTCTCTAAACCGAGATGAGTATTATTAATTTGTTTACATTGTTGGCAAAATTTTAGTGTCATGTCTTGATGCTTTTTAATATATTAAGAAACATTTGATTTTTTAATGTGAAAGGAAATTGAATTTTAACTAAGAATAGATGAAATCAGCTGACAGGGAAAATAAATATGTATTTCAAATCCTTAGTAATTTTTAGACATTAACAATGTTAAATTCTATGGCTCAGCTAGTAACATTCATATTGGATTTCCTTCTTCCAATATTTTTCCTTTTCTGGAAGATATGCAAAAATAATAAAAGTTGATGTTGCATAAATGTCTGTGTGTGAGAGATTTGATGGATACCCTAAAATGGATCCTTCTAGACTTGAGCACAACATTCAACATTTGTTCAAAACCAGAAAACAAACAATCAATATTCTAGCTAGTCTTTGTATTTGCTATGGATACTTGCCAATAATCTCTATTAATGGATACTTGCTACTACTTTCTATTAACATGTGAACAATCTGCTACTACTTTCTATTAATAGGTGAAAACTATTCTCTTGATGATCTATTAACAGGTGAGCAACCTGCTCTTGATGATATGCAATCTAATGTTTCTTTTAGGAGCATTACCATTGAATGTAAGGCATATTATAGGATTTAGTATCACCACTATGATTGGAGAACACAAATATTGGGATTCCCACATAAAAGAAATAAAACTGCTATATTTTCTCTGCCTATATCTTATAGATCACCACCAAGTTGACTGAATATGTGTGGGCTTGTAGAAGTACTTGAAATCAACTACATTGAGGGAAGAGTTGTTTTCCATTTCAATGTGAATTGTTATACTGAATACAATTTAATAGATCAAGGTCTAATAGAATTGTTAAAGCAATAAAAAGTGATAGTAAAATGTTAAAGCATTGTAATTGAAGAAGTTGAAGGGTGAAGGGTCTTCTTATTAAAGTAGAAGTGCGATGACTTGACTTCTATTGTGCATGTCTCACTGTTTGCCATGTATAGCTTTTTACACCATCTGCACCAATCCATAATTACACACAATATTCAACATGCCGAAACTTTCATGTTTTCGTCAGTAATTACACTCCTCCCCCGAGTCAATATAAGTCTTACTTATCCTGTGGGATGACTTGACTTCTCATTAAAGTAGAATAACATAAGAAGTGTGATGACTCTATTTCTGGTCTGTGTGTCTTCCATGTCATGTTTAATATTTTCAAGGCATCTATGCCATGTACTCTATTTACACCTCCTCCTCCAATGTCGGTACTCCACACCCAAACTTGGAAGTTGGGGATCTTTGTCAACAATATGAGTCACGACGATGACTCTGCTCCATCTTCATGACATGGCCCAAGTTTTGCCATTACCCTTGGATCCTTGAGTGTACCCACTTCTACTTGGGAATTGGAGCTAAGTGACCACATCATGTCACTTAAACTTCGTTTTGCAAGCAAAAGACAACATGATCCTAAAGGGATTATTGATTTACACCTAAGGCAGAATCATTTCAAAACAGGTTATGTTCATGAGGAAACTCTGTATGATTTGATTTATCAGGAAGTAGATACATTTTCATAAGTCTTGGCAAGGGCTAAGAGCAAAGAAGAGCAAAGCCATATCTTGCAGTATCAGAAGGAGATCAGGGACAAGGTAAAGCATTACAGGTCTATGGAGTTGGACATCCTGGAAAGGATGGCAAAAGATAGGGAAGAAAGAGAAGCTCGAGCTGCAACAAAAGAAGCTTTGGCATCCAAAAATACATCTGTGGGAACCAACTCAAACTTGGACAAAGGGAAAGCTCCCATGGGAGAAATTCCCCAGACATATGTGGAACAACAAGTTAAGGATTATTTGTAGACTTCAGAACAGATAAAGTAGAAGCTGATCAGAATGAATTTAGCCTTAGATACACAAGAAGTTGCAACATCTCAGTCACCTGAAATTTCCCAAGTGATAACCAATGTGATTGAAAAGATTCTACCTGAACAAACTCAGGTTGAGGACAATCCTTTAAAGAAGACAGAGATTTCCAGTTTTGTTCCTACTATTGACCTGACTAATTCAAAGGAAGAGGAGGGAAGAAGTTCTCTTGTTCCTTTTTATTGTTGAGACTGGTAATGATTTCCAAAATATCACCAATGGTAGTAATGGAAATCCTTCATCTTCTCTTCCTCAATCTCAACCTATTTGTCAGTATGTTCCCTCTTCTTCTGCAATACTTCTTTCATCAATAATGGATTTATCATCATTTTATGATGGTTCTGTTGTGACTCCTTCTATGACTGAGCTCTATCAAAATGCCACCGTATTACCTGAATCAATCATACATGTTCCTATGGATATCCCTAATCCTTCATCTGTTGTCCCTCCAGTTTTTAAAAAAGCATTTCATATTCCTTCAATTAGCTCAGTTTCATCCCCTATGTCTAAGAAAATTGCAATAGTATCACCAACATCATTTCTTCAGGCTACTACTATGCAAATTCCTTCTATGGAATCTTCTGTTCATGACATTTCTTCAGCCCCTGAAGTGACTCTTGTTCAGAATGTTACTTCCTCCCCTGCTACCTCTCATATCACTATGGCTATACCTTCTCAAACAACAACTCAGACTTCATCTTTGATATCAATAAGCCTTAGCATACCTCCTATTGATGAGGTTAGAGATGAGTTCAATGAATATTTTGTGGCGTCTTTAGGTGAATATCGATATAGTAAAGCTGAGAAATCAATGGTGAGATGGGGCAAGAAGAGGGGCAGAGATCATAATGATATTCATATGTTAATGGTGAATGAAGTTTTATGGACACTGCAATGAAGTGATCCACAATCCTATGCTACAGATGCAGCTTCTATTCTAGGAGCCTTCACAGGTGCCAATATGGATGCTGTCAACTCTTTAAACAGAGAGTTTGATAAACAAAAGGTAGAAATTATCAATTTGAAAGAAGCACTAGAGCATCTCAAGAAACAACATGAGGAAAAATAGGATGAACTTCAATTGAAGAATGTTACTCTTAGTGTAGAGTTATAGAGAGAAAAGAATGCTAATGCCACTCTGGTTCAAAAGGTTTCAAAATTAGAGAGGCAAAATGAAGACGCAACTGCAAGTGCAGCTTCATCTTCATTTTCCAAGTTTTCACAAGAAGAGTTTAAGGAGCTTGCTATCAGAAGTAACAGGGAACATTTTGATTTTGTATGTGATTTGTTTGGAACTCTAGCTGATATATTTGAGACTCATACAGTGTTTGAAAAGATGTTTTTGGTTTTGGAGGACCTAATTGAGAAAAGACAACAAGCCTCAAAATCTTATGATGAAGTCAGTGATTGGCAGAGGTACATGAAGGAGAGTCTTGATAATATCACTCTTCTCACTCCTTTTCAGTTTAAAAGAGCCAGAACTATTCTGAGAGCTTGGGAAGACATGGATGATATAGTAGTTGAAGCTATAAAGAAAGCTCAGGCTATCTGTGGCAGAAGATGGTATGCAGTTGATAATATCATGACTGACTTATCCTTTCCTACCATGGTGCTTATTGAAAAGGCAAGTCCACCTGGACTGATGATCGAGCAAGTTGAGAAATGAAGGGATGACCTGGAGGAGAAGATCAAGGAACTAGACCACATCAGCATACACGACGTGGAGCAGTTAATCAAACAACCATTCTCAATGCAAAGCAAGATCCATGTCTACAACCAAGTTTGGCATAAGTTGGCTAAGAATGAGGTCGAGGATTATAAATGTAATTCCCAATTAGGCATAGAATCAGCCACTTATCCTGATATCGAGGAGCTGCTACGAATTTGAAGAGTCTGGAAAGATTTCCTAGGATATTAGCCTTGTTTAGTTTTTGGATCCCCTTTAGGGGGAATTCTATTGTTTGTAATAATTATTTAAGTAAATGATCTCCGATGTATCAAGGGCTCTTGAACTTTTGACTTTTGGAAGGGAGACTGATACAAGGGATTGAACAACACTTCAGCTTTTGCTAAAGGCGTTTTATGTAATTTGTTATAGAGAATTCTCAATATAATATAGTGTTGCAATTCTTATCTCTTATAACTTGATCTATCAAATTTCTTTGACATGGTTTTAGTTTTCTTATTCCAAATGAACAGATAGTACTATGGTTCATTTGCAATTGGTTAATGTGTTTTTTTAACTCTGATTTATCTCTGTTAATTATTAATACATTGATAAAACGTCATGAAATTTCTTTTATGAACTGTCTTTATCTATTTCTGCAAATTTTTCAGTAGTAAGAGTTTTATAGCTTATAAGTTGGTTTTTCAACTAACTTGAGCGCTTGCAGGTTATCTTGAATGGTTTAATTCTGATTTACTGTTATTTAATTTTCATTAAACAATTTGTATTCTCAATAAGTACAGTCTCATTCTATTTACATTTCTGTCAATGTGATGAATTGTCTATTCTTTACACAGCTCAAGACAACCTGTCAATCATCCAATACCTTTTGAAGTAGTTTAGATTTAGATTAGGTTGTTATTTCTAGTTAGGTTTTAGTTTTCCTTTTATTTTCTTAACTCTGTGTTTTCCACTCTGGAAAACGGATCTCCTTGTGGGTCAAATCCATCAATAAGCCAGTGGAGGCTATTAAAGTATCCGTGGGAGATTACCATCCCAAACAACTCGAGGATAGAACAATACCTATGTGGGATTGTTTGAATCCTTTGGCTGGGTTTTCTTTATGTGTTGCAAGCCTTAAACACCCTAATCAACCACATACACACCGGGGGATTCAACACCTTGATCACGTGTTTGGATCACACTTAAAAGATTAGGTTTTAATTTATTTACAAGAAAAACATTTTCAGCTTTCATTTTTGTCTCTAATAGCTATTGTACCTTTCCCAATTATCTTAGAGGATAGATTATCTCCAAAAGTGACTTTTTCTTTTTGATTTACTTTTAGGCTTATAAACTTAATTGGGTCTCTTTTCATGTGTTTTGAGCATCCACTACCTACATGCCATAGATTTTGTTTTTCTGCAGCAGATAGAACTAATGAACATTCCATATCATCCATCTTCTTCCAAGCCTTCCTCTCCTCTTTGTCTTGCGATTTTGAGGTGTTATCCATAGGAATCACTAGTTTTCATTTTTTAGCAATGTGTCCTTGATTATCACATTTGTAGCATCCTATACTATATCTTTGTAGAGGATTTAAAGAATTATAGTTTCTTCTTTCTGGATTGCTTCTATTACCATTTTTCTTATAGAAGGGAGTTTGTGGTGTAATGCTTTTCTCAATAGGAACCGTTAGTTTACAATTTCTAGCCATATGTCCAAAATTGTTACAGGTATAGCAATTTCCCAAAAATAGTTTATGATGTCTACTTGTCATCGTTCTTTTAAGCATCATATATGTTCTTTGTAAGAGAGGAGAAGATTTCTTATTTCTTCCCTTTTAATTTGTCTCTTGAGTACATCAGCATAGCTTTTTTTATTTCCATCTTGGTTTGTGCAAGAAGAATATCCTGGTTTCTTTTCTTTGTCAAATCCTAATCTAGATTTATCGTTTTATGGCCTTTGGACACTTAAGATTTCATCTAAAGTTTTTGAGTTGTTCTCAAACTTTGATTTAATATTTTCTTCATCCAGCTTATTTCTAAGGAACATAATCTCTTCTTCAAGCCTTTCAGATTCTTGTATTCTTCTTTTTAGCTACTGTTCTAGATTGTTTTCAACCTTTTTAAGTCAGCAATAATTTTTTTGGCATCATTGTTTTTTCTCTTCAAATTATGCCATATAAGTTTTTTATTTTTTGTACATTCTTTTATACTTTCCTAATTATTCAAATGAACTTACAAGTTATTCTTTTAGATCTACCACACCTTCTATTTCTTCAGATATTTCCCTCTCTAATCCCATGAATAGGACTTCAATATCTTCACTTATCGCTTCATCTTCTTTGTCTTCCTTGGAATAGAAGTTTTTCTTATTTTTCTTAAACTTATTTTTGTACATGGTATTACTCTTTTGATATTTCTTATGACAGCAAGGTTCTTCATCATCACTATCCTCTTGTTTTGGGTAGGAACACTTATTGGAAAAATGTCCAATCCTTCCCCAATTAAAAAATTTCAAAGGTAGCTTTCCTTTGTACTTTCCAGTACCTTTCTAAAGTTTCTTGATGAAAATAACATCTTCATCATCTAGGTTCTCTGATTGGTTCTTGGAAAAGGCTTTAAATGTTGCTTCTTTCTTTGATGATCCATTTTGTCTTGTTCTCATCTCATAGGCAGTGAATACCCCATGTAGTTTATCTACTATCATAAGTTTAAGATCATTTTGGTCTTCAAGAGTGGATACTTTTGAGTCATACTTCATTGGCAAGGTTCTTAGTACTTTCTTGACCACTACTTTGTCCTTTATTTCTCCTCCAATACCTCTAATAGCATTAACAATCTCATCTACTCTTACAAGATATTATGCAATATTTTCTTCCTCTTTCATTTTTAGGCTTTCAAACTATCCTTTGTATGTTTGAAGTTTAGACTCTTTGACTTTGGGAACTCCTTCATAGACACATTTTAGTTTTTCCTAGGCATGACTAGATGTCTTGCATTGTATGACTTTTACAACTATTGAATTTGTTAACCCCCTCAAAATTGCATTTAGGGATTTTGCATTGGCCTCATATTGGTCTAGCTCATCCCTCTCTATAGGTAGGTCGTCTGGTACTTTATATTCTCTTTCAACAGACCTCTATACTTTGTATCCAAGAGACATTATATGTCACTTCATTCTTACACTCTAGTATGCATAATTGTCTACCGTAAATAATGGAGGTTTGTTAGTGGCTAACTCTTCTTGTTGATCCATAGTGGTTTTAGATAGGATCTTCCTTCCAGTGATTAAACTGTAGTGAAGGATATTGCTCTGATACCAATTGTTGGAATAATGGAAAATACTGAGAGGGGGCAAGTGAATCAATATTGATAACTTTTAACAATTAAAACCACTTTTAATTTACTTATTAACACACATGGTCAATAAAAACACACTAGACACAAATTTAGCGTGGAAACTTAATTAGGTAAACCACCAATACTTCCAATTATTGCAAAATTATATTTACAAATAGTATTTTCCTGCTTCTACAGACAAGGATGGTACTACACCCTATTTACCATCAACTGCTGGAAGGAGGCTACGACCCCCTGTTTTATCAGCTACTGCTAAAAGGATGCTACTACACCCCTTTTACTAGCTACTACTGGAAGGAGGCTATGACTCCTTGTTTTATCAACTTCTTTTGAAAGAATGCTACTACACCATGTTTAACAACTACTACTGGAAGGAGGATATGACCCCCGGTAGGTTCCCCTAGATCAAGCATACCTACTACACCCTTAACTCCAGCGAGCCGAGTGGTTCAACCGCTGGTTCCCACAAGCCTAGTAGGTGCTTTTGGTGGTATGGTCACTGGGATTCCTAGTGTACCTACAGTTCCAACCTCCTTCACACACACTGTCCAGAGTGGTCCTATAGGATCCTCGGCTTTTGTCCTAGGATTTCCTTTGAATGGGGGTCATATACCCCCATCCAGTGCATACGTAGGCCCACCACCCTCTTATGTAGGGGTGCAGTTTGGGAACACTAACCCTTATGGTCAAGGTTTCCAAACCCCGGTTTCTGCTCCATTAACGAGCTCTCCCTTTTCCCTTTTTAGCGGAGGGATACCTGCTCCTATATTTCAAACCCCAATTTTGACTGGGGCCACCAGAACCTCTTATTCCTGATATGAAATCCATTGTCAAACCCTACCTTGATGATCTGCCTGCGCATTCTTGTAAGAGGATTGACCATCCAGATCACCTACGTTTGATATTTGAATGATGCAGATACTATAAAATCCGCTTGAATCCCCACAAGTGTGTGTTATGTGTTGAGTCAGGGAGACTGCTCAGATTCATTGTTTCTAATAGAGGCATTTAGGTGGATTCTTTAAAAGTTTGGCCATTGTAAATCTGCCTCCTCCTCATTCTATCATGCAACTTCAGAGCCTACAAGGAAAGTCCAATTTTCTTCGACGTTTCATTGTAAACTATGCAAATATTACTAAGGGTTTCATGCCCCTGCTAAAATAGGACACCCCATTTGTATGGGATGAAACTGCACAACTCGCATTCGAGGCATTGAAAAAAGCTTTGTTTTCAGCACCATTGTTACGTCTGCCAGATTACTCTAGGGATTTTATATTGTATATGGCTGCGTCTAAGTTAACCATAGGGGTGATCCTAGTCTAGGAGGATGATAGGCTCCAAGAGCATGTCGTTTACTATCTTAGTCATGCTTTAGCCGGACCTGAACTAAGGTACTCCCACGTCGAGAAGTTGGCCTTAGTAGTTGTTTATGTTGTTCATAGGTTACGTCACTACATCTTATTAAGGACTACAACGATAGTGCCAGATGTAAATCCTCTTCAATATGTTTTTTCCCAACAGATAGTTGGAGGCAAATTCAACAAATGGATAGTCATTCTCCAAGAGTTTGACTTGGATTTTCAATTTTCCAAATCCAAAAAATCCTTAGTTTTTGCTGAGCTTATTGCAGAATTTGTAACGGAAGAAGATGTAGTCATTGAAGAAGACTCATTCCCAAATGAGCACATCTTTTTGATTTCCACCTCTGATCCCTGGTATGGAGATATACTTATCTATCTCCAGACTTTGAAGTATCCTGTATCTTTCTCGCGGGAAGAACGACATAAACTACGCCTACATGCCAAGAACTACCTCATCATAGGAGATACTTTATACCGTAGGGGGGTAGATTCTATTTTGTGTCGATGTTTGACCCATGAGGAAGCGAAGATTGTCCTAAATGATGCCCATAGTGGAGCATGTGGGGGTCAGTTATCTGGGTTAGCTATGGCCCAGAAGATATTACGTGCCGGTTATTTCTAGCCTACGATCTTTAAGGATTGTGTGGAAGCCGTGAAGCACTGTCATCCTTGTCAGCTTTACATCGGGAAGATGCGGTCACATCCCGCTCTGTTATTTCCCATCATCTCAGTGGGCCCCTTCATGAAGTGGGGGATTGATTACATGACATGTAACCCAACCTTGGCTGGGGGGCACAAATATATCATTGTCGCTGTGGATTATTTTACAAAATGGGCAGAGGAAATGCCCACCTTTAGAGCTGACAGGGAAACTACATCTTTTTTCGTGTTTAATCAAATTATAGCACGATTTGGTATATCGAAGGTGATTGTCACTAACCATGGCAGTCATTTTCAAAATAGCATGATGACGGAGCTGACCACTATGCTAGGATTTAGACAAGAACATTCATCCTCGTTCTATCCTCAAGCCAATGGTCAGGTCGAGGCTGTTAATAAAACTTTGAAAACTATCCTCAAACGTACTATTAATGCAGCTTGTTCAAACTGGCATATCATGTTGTACCCTGCTCTTTGGGCGTATCGAACCAATGTAAAAAATGCTACGGGTTTCTCACCCTTCCAACTCGTCCATGGAGTGGGAGCTGTTACCCCGATTGAATGTGAAATATCATCTTTGAAAATTGCTATTCATGTGTTACTGGATATGACTGAGCTTGAAGAACGTCTATTACATTTAAAACACCTTGATGAACAACGTAGAGATGCGCTAACAGCAAACCAAGCTCATAAAAATAGGGTCAAAGTCCAATATGATAAGTCGGTCAAGCCTCAAATTTTCTCTAAAGGGAAGCTTGTATTTCTCTGGGACCAAGACAAAGAACCCCTAGGGGCAGGAAAGTGTTAGGATATTTAGACACGTAGGAGTTAGTTAAGATCAACTTGTGTAATATATCTGTTAGGTAAAAGTGTGTTTCTTTAGTATGCATTAGTATGCATTTGTAAATATTCTAATCTGATGGTCATGATATGTTCTAGACATAGAGTGATCCGACGGTTCAACTTATTTTAGATCATACCTACCATTGATCCGTGGCTTAACACCCGATTGGTCTATGATCTCTATTTAAAGAGCATAGAGGGTCCTTGGCTAGTTGATTGACTATGAGAAACTCATGTAACTTTATTTCTTTTGCATAATAAATTGCTCCAAGTAGCTATTTGGTTGGGGTCGTGGACTGTTTCCCTCTCAAGGGTTTTAACCACGTGACAAACATCGGTGTGTTGATATGTGATCTATTTGTCTGAAGCGGTTGTTGAAGGTGTTCGGTCTTTTGGGAGTACCCTGTGTACCCGAACATGGTATCAGAGCTTTTATGAAGAGCCGTTTTCGGTTTTGATCAAGATCTGGAACCAGTGTTGCTGAAACTTTGAAAGGGTTTCTAGTTATAGATTTTTTGTGAATTTGTGTCCTATGGAAGTTGTTCCATTATGTTCGGAGCGTCGTTTACATTGGGAAATAGTTTTCCTTTCACTGAAAACTGTTTCCATTTGCTCCAGAAACACCCATTTCGGCAAATCTGAAGGTATAATGTTACAATGACAGATTTGTTTTTTGTAAATCTCTCATATTTTATCAGTTTATTATTAGATCTTTTTTGTTTTAGTCTCAGATTGTTGCCTTCCCTGACTGTGTATGCTCTTCACTGTACACCTTGAGCGATCGCGGCGAATTAGAAACAGTAAGGGAAAGTTTTTTTTTCTTGTCTTTTCGGCTATGTATGCTCTTTGCCGTGCACCTTGTGCGATCACGGCAAATCAAAAACAGCGAGAAAATTTGAAAACGTAGACTTTCTGGGTAAGCTAACCAAGATCTAACCCCATTGTGCGGAAAAGTTTTTTTTGTTTTTGTTTTTTGTTTTTTTTGTGATTTGCAGGAAAAGAAAGCAAGCATAGAGAACGAGAGAGAAGAGTTAAAAAAAAATCCCCCTTCCTCTTTCCATTATTTTATGTACCTTTTAAACTTTGCTCACTTGGTCCAAAGTTGCTTTATTACTTAATAGGTCTTGAGTTCAAGTCTTATTAAGCTACTTTTTAGTGCATGCAATTTCTATTTTCAAGTTACCTTGTTGTAAAAGTGCATCTCATATAAATAAAACAAAATAAAAGTGAGTCACTTAAGTCTTTTAATTTATTGCCGCACTATTTAAAAGTCACATTATTGTAAAAGTGAACATCACTTATTCTACAAAAGTGATTCACTTCAAAGCAACTTTATTGTAAAAGTGATTGTCAAGGGTTGATCTTTGGAAGAGGGGATTATTTTTTTAGTTGGTCAAAATTCATATCTGCCACATCACTATTGGGGACATCTTCAACTTTTTCTTTGATCAAGCATATCTTCATCATCCAGAATCAGTTTTAAGTGCCATTTTTTTTTAAACCGCATATGTTTTTGAGCTCTTTGCATTCAGATAGGTAGTTTCTATTCCTTCAGTCATTATTTTACAGTATGGCTGCCCCTTGTGATATTATACTTACAAGTTCTAACTATTTTTCATGGAAATATTGTATGGAGGATGTTCTGCAAAGAAGGGGACTTTTGAGGATAACCTCAGGGAAAGAAACAGAACCCACCGATGATGATAAAAAAATTAAATGGGAAAATCGATGTGATGAAGCTCATGGATTGATTGGGATGTCAATCTCTACTGATTTGTGATTCCACATATCTAGAATTGATGAACCGAATCTCACTTGGGAAAAGTTGGAATCTATGTTTGGTAAACACAATGAAATTCGGGGTCATCAACTTGAGAATGAGTTGCTTTACTTGAATCCAAATGATTTTTCATGCATTCAAGACTATTTATCTAAGTATAAAACTCTTCGACTATTATGTGCAGAATGCAAGATTAAGAAACAAGACAAACAATGTATTTATCATATTCTTTGAAAACTTGGACCTGCATATTCTGTTTTTGTATCTACATTCTACTCCATGAAAGAATCCTTGACTGCGGCTAGCGATCAAGAGCCTAGCCTTGAATCCTTTTGTGATTTTTTAATTAGAGAGCAAGATAAACTCATTCATCTTGGAATAATTAACAATGCAGATACATCTGGGAAAGCCTTATTGTCCCAACAGAAAGAAAAGTCCAAGCCTCCCAAGAAATAGAATTTTTGCAATAATAAGCAAAACAACAAGGGTCCCAAACCTTCTTAGTCAGTTCCTTCTTTAAAAAATGACAAAGGATCCAAGCAAAAAGGAAAGAAGACTGAGTGTCATTGCAATTTTTGTGGGAAAGATAATCATGATGAATTTAAGTGTTTTAAGAAGATGGGAGCCTTGGAAGCATCAATGAAGAAGCACCACATCAGCCTAGATCCGTCTTTAGAATCTACCTCTCATGGACATGCACTTTGTGCTTCTGGTTACTCTTATACTGCATCTTCTTCTTCTACTTCAATTGAATGGCTCATTGATTCTGG
>LPNX010044458.1:52737-145365 GCA_001517045.1 Pseudotsuga menziesii
ATTGAACTCTCAACGGGGATCTTCTACAAACGTCCAGAATAAGGTACGCTTCTCATCCCTTAGTGCTAGTCTTGTTTATATCTTTAGCATGTTGAAAATGGATTGATTTTTGGTGTCATACTGTGTTTTGTGGTCCACCCCAAGCCATAGGAAATTTTCTCTGTAACACTAACTTAAGTATCATAAGTGCTTCACTCTTAGTGTCATCCATGCACAATTTCTATTATATTAACTTTTGCATGGATCTATTTAGTTAATTGATGCATGTTGATTGATGAACATTAAGCTCTTCTTTACTTAATTGATTACATTCATTAATAGTTCAATTGATGCTTTGAATGAGAAATTTATTGAGGCATTCATATTTTACTAAAGATTTATAACTTGAGTTCACTCATACATTTGCATGGGAAATTTGAATTCTCTTTCTCTATTATTTATCTCATTATAAGCAAATAATTAATGCATGGTCCATATATGTATTATTTATCCATCTTATCATATCATAATCAGAAGAATTATTCTATACATATTGATGATCATATATATTACCCCGAGTCATATAGTCATATGCTAAAGCAATTCACTCTAGGGGTAGTTAATCCCTAGACGATACTTAAAGAGAATTTTAAAAAAATTTCAAAGCATAAAAATCTTATTTAAAGAACTTAGACTAATATTAAAGGTCTTATTAATAATTTTTAAAAATTTTAAAATTTTAAAACTTTTTAAAATTTTATAATTAAGATTTAGTAATTAAAAATCAATTAAAATTGGAAATAACAAATCATTTTTAAATTATTTATAATAAAATTAAAAAAATTAAAATAAAGAAAAATTGTTATATTAAAACTTTAGGTCGATGCTTAAATTTCTCTTACCAACATGCCGACTAGGTTTAGTTAAACCCTACCCTCGCCAGGAAACTGAACCGAACCATATTTAAGCTGATTGCTGACCTCTAAAAGTCTTGAGCAAGCACTCCTGATGATGATCTCAGAGAGAGATCGAAACGTCGAGCTATAAAAAGCATTAATGCAGGTTCCGCTCTCCTATAACAATTCACTGCATATGGCTATTTTTTCACAGATACTTATATCACTCAATGACCATGACTAACAATATATCACATAGTATTTCCACTTTACCAAGTAAATTTTTCCACCTTAATAAATGAGGATATTGGTAGGACTTGATATTACTCATAAGTCTACAATCTTAATATTACTCACAATACTCAGGGGTGGCAGGAGCGGGGGGGGGTCCTTTTGGATCCCGGAGGACATGTTGAACAAACCTTCGCCTAGGGTCTAGGAAACAGAACTAATAACGAAGCTGAGTGGATGGCTCTTCTTCAGGGTCTTCACCTTGTTCGCTCTAAGAAGCTTCGAAAAGTCTTGATATTCGGCGATTCTAGGCATGTTATCTACAAGCTAATCAACGGGTATCCTATTGGAGCAGTCAAATGCCGTCGCCTGTTTGAAAAAGCTAAAATGCTCATGTCTCAATCCTTCGAGGCTTTTCACATCCTCCGGCACAATAATGCAGCAGCTGATAGTATGGCTAATGTTGGCGCCAGACTTCCTCAGGGCCATTACAGCCAAGATGGAAACCATCCCTACCTCAAATTTATTCCTTGATGCGGTGCTCTCTTTACTCTCCAAGAAATATTCGCTCGCAATGCACCAAAGTGAAATCCCTATCCTTTCTCCAATCCTTTGGAAGCTCTTCATGTCACTCCCCTCCTCCCTACTTCCTCTTCTTCTCTCCCTTCTTCTTTCCCCACCCCCCCTTCATCCTTATTCCCCCCTTCATCCTTATTTCCCCCTCCATTCTCCCCCCCCATCCCCTCATCGCCCCCCCCCAGCTGGCCTCCACTTCCTCCACCCTTCCGACGGCTCCATGCATTCAATAGCCTGTCCCGACTGCCCTCCTCTCAAGGCCGCATGGATTTCGTTCCTCCTCTCGGTCACAATAGCCTTAAAGTTCCTTCGGCCTTTGATTAAATGCCCTCCCCTCTCGCACGATTGTCACCTCCTCGACCTTTTCTCTATGTCGCCCCCATGCAGAGACATGCTCTATTGTTTTGCTCCGGACTTCGGCTCTGACTCTCCAGAAACTGTGAGCTTCCTTCTGAATGTTGTAGCAGGCATCGAGGGAGGGAGGCTGCTGGGCATCCCGTGGAAAGTCCTTCCTCTCATCTGTGCTTTCGTGAAGGAGCGTCTTGCTCTTGCTACTTTTTCCATATGCCATTGCAGTTATCCCTCTGCGGCCTGGTCCTTTGGTTGCAACTCTGGCAATGGCAGTTTGAATCTCTCTCGCAATGGCAATTTGAATCAGGTTTTGGGTTGTATTTGCACTGGCTGGTAGGAAGGAGCTGTGGGAACATTGGCTTGCACTGAAATATTCGGGGGCTCTGAGTTGCAGCAAGAGATTGCAGTGCTCAGACGTGTGCCTAGCCTTCCCTTGGGTGAGACTCAGGATTGTATCCCCCATCCTTTGAACATTCAGCTAGCTCGCATTGCGATTTCTGCAGACACTGGAAAAATGAATCAAGAAGGGGAAAATGCAGGTTTAATGGATATCAAGAAGAACCTACGTCGACTGTATGAGATGACAGCAATTGGAGTCATGGATAACAAGGAAATGGCGCGGGAAATCAAAAGTCTAGGGGAAACCGTCAGCTACACCTCGCTGCAGATCAGTAACCATGATGCCCGAATAGATGATAATGAAAGTACCCTTCGGGAGATGCTGGGAAAGGTGGACAGAATCCAGGAAGATCTTGAGAGGCTGATCACTATGAATCAGGGAAGCAGGGTGAACGGAGCAACTGCAGAATTTGACCATCACATGGAAGAAGAGTCCGTAGTGCATCCCAAGGCTATCAGAGGCAACCCTTAGTTTCTTTCCTTTGGTTAAATGGTTTTATTTTTGTGCAAATAGTTAATGTTTCTCTGTCTTTTATTATGTGATCAGTATGTAAGGGTATATACTACCCGAGACTCTAGCAATTTTCAAGAAGTTTTGTGCACTGTATTTTGGAAAACTTTCAGGATAAGTCTGCTATGCAGCAATTTTGACCAGCAGGAACACTTAGTCTTGCTTCCACTGTATTGAATGGCTGTGCACAGCTTGTTTATAAAATCTCTTTTTTAGTTTTCGTTAAAAAAAATATTACTCACAATACTCAGCTTGATATTACTCACAAGCTCATCTCCATAACTAGAGGTCCATCTCATAGGGTACCTTCTATGAGAATACTTGACTTGATATTACTCACAAGTCTTTGAATTGATACAAACCACAAGTCAACAGTACATGCATCACCACCTAAAGCATATGAGGATACATAGGACTTAATATGACTCACAAGTCCGACTTGATATTACTCACAAGTATGGAGAATGACTCCTAATGTTGTACAATCAACACACATCTCTAGTTGTCACAAAAAAATACAAGTCACGTCTAACTCAAGATCAAACAATCCTTCAAGTAACTTCTGAATCCACACAATCTTACAACTAGTTAAACAAGCTTCAATGTACTCTTCCTTGGCTATATTGAGTTCCATACTTGTTTGCTTCCTATTGAACCAAGAAATCATGTTAGGTGTCACATGCCCCAATTTTGCAAAAACAATTTTATATTATTTGAGGAACAATATGTTAAATTTTATGCTAAGTTGTAATTGATGACCCAGTGGGGTCAAGGATATTTAATGTAAATTCTGAATATTTTATTATAAATAAATAAATGAGGAGACAAGAGGTTAGGAGAGCTGTTAAAAGAGTGTTTCCTGGTCAAATTGGTGGAGGAGGCTAGGTGGAGAGAAAACTGACATATGGCAGCATCCTCAAACCACTTCCAACTGTTTTAGGTGGCAACCTCCCTACATTTGTGGTCATGATTCCCCAAGAAAGTGGAATTAGAGCAGGTGGCTCAATTAATGAAAACTGACCCAAAAGACCTAGGCATATCTTTATAAAAATTCCCATTGAAAAGAGTTGAGGCTGCTCATTCTAGAGAAGTGATCATTCAGGTTGAATGAATGTACTTCGGAGAAATTCAATGGAAGGGAAATCTGGAAAGTGTTTGAGGGGATAACTGTTGATTAATCTAGTTTCAGCTTTTAAGCTGAAGATCATACTGCTGAGAGCAGAGTATTTTACTTAGGTATTGAACTAGTCAGTTGACAGAGAGTTCTACTGTTTGCATTCTCCACCCAGTTCTCAGCCAAGAAGACTAGGAATAGGCTTGGGCATCTTGAGGAAGCGTTGTTTGAGTGCTCTCCACGAGGTTAGTAGGGAGGAACGACCTCCTAAAGTTGTTGTCGTCTGTTCTCAACAGGTTCTAGGTTATTTGAATTTACTGTTTTTAGTTAAATAATCTTAATTTAACTGCTATATGAATGTTAAAAGTTCAGAGTTGTGAAATGTTAGATTTAGTATTCTTAGATTGTTATAAAAATGGAATTAATTTGGAGAACGGTGAAATAGAATGAAAATAAATTTCTAGACTGTGTTTTTCCATACCTGGAAACCATGTCGTACTTTAGCATAGTTAGAATGCTTTAAGTAGATGAAAGAATTCTTAAGAGAATGAAAATAGTAGATAAGATCTTGTATCTATAGATAGCAGAGTAAATTTATTTCAGTGTTTAAAATATAATGAAAAACAGTATTATGGTTTATTTGTGCTTACTGTTTTACTTAATGTATCTAAATAAAAATCCAAGAAAAGTAATAGTAAACTATACTAGAGTTATAGTAATAGTATACTGATACAAACAAAAGTTTATTGAAGGTAACAGTTAAGTATTTACACAAGTTATTAACCACACATTATATATTATAAACTACTTATTGAATTCTAAACTATTACTTAATACAAATTAGATTAGGGTTATTTATATAAACCCTTTATTTATGAAAAATAAACAGAATTACAGAGCTAACCTTCTATTTTTATTTACAGAGCTCGGAATATTTCGAATTACAGAACAGTAATTAAAATTATTGTAAATATAAACATTAGACTAAATAAAACTAATAATTGCATACATAGGAGCTAATTATTTTAAACAAATGGGATTATAACCTGTGAAAGAAGAATCTGAGGGTTAAAACCCTAAACAACTAATTTACCCAATTAAAAATTAACCAGTAAAGTATAATCAGTTATATTATTAAACTGAGTAATAAGATTATCAAGAAAATTACAACTCATGCTTTAGACTGAATACAGTCTTGTTCTTAAACTTTAAAAGGTATTTACAACATCTTTTAAAATTAAGTACTTCATTAACAGGTTAATAAACAACAATATACCTGAAATAACGAAGCTGAAGCAAACAAGAAACAGTGCCCAAGTAATAATCTAGTTAAGAAAACTTTTACACAAGGGTTTCAATTTTATTAAACCCTAACTATTATATTCTGAACTAATAAGAATAAAATTTATAAATCTACATTACGAATGTTCCACAGTCTTTTATTTAATACTATTTATTTATAAATGTATTTAAAATGGTAAACTTCTTCACTAACAGTAAAAGAAGGGAAAAAACCCTATTTTGCAGTATCATTATTTATAGGTTAACAAAATCATAACAATGCGAGACAGAGCTCAAGTTAACAAAATCTTTATTTATAAAACCAAATACATTGTCAAGCTGTAAGGCTGAATCCTGATTTAAAAACCAAATACATAACACGGCTCGAAGGCCGGTATTACACATCGTAATAGCAAGGGTTTGCAAGTAAAAAATGAAGTAAACATCATATTAAAATATCTTAACTAATGAGAAACCGAAACAAGCTTCCAGGAACTGTAATATCTCCTTCAACAACCCTCATTGCAAGTAGGGTAAAACCCATTTTGAACTCAGGGCTTACCGGTTGGGGTTATGAGTACACAGGAGACGACCGTTGTATTTTCCTTTCCACTGAAGACTGGAGCAGACTTGGGTTCCTATAAATAGCATGATACTGAGCATTAGTTTAATGCTCAGATTTTAAATTTAAAACCCTTACTGTAATAACAATTTATCAAAGGGTTTCTATATTAAAAAAAAACTTGAATTATCTTACCTGCAAGTAAGAAGAGAATTCGAGCATCGATGAAGCTGTCACCAGCTTAAGTAATTTACACAGAGAAGGACATAAACCCCTACACTGGCCCTGGATTGGAAACAGGATCAACAAGCTTAATTATTACATAGTCGTGACAAGCCACGAGAAGAGCAGAGCTGAAACTTTGATAGGTCGAGAGCCAAACACAAGAACATTAATCACTCACGCAGTGAGACTCACAACCATGAAGTGATGGATTCTAAGACTGAGTAACAAGTATATAGCGACAACAAACTCAAGCCACAGAGCAAGCAAGATAGAGAAACAGTCTCTAATGGCCGCCAAGACCATCACACAGCATAGCCCGCTGGCCAATGAAACCATCGGAGACAAATGACAAGAGAATAGGGTTTCCAGCCCTTTAAAGTCACCAATGCATGGACGAGAGCAGTCCACGTGCCTCCAAATATTTCAATAACGCATGGGTTTGGTCTATAGTCATCTGTGTTTCCAATTATCCAATTATTATTACATTGATAAAAACGAACTATGCACACGACTATGGAGTATATATATATATTTACCAATGATAACATAAAAACTATATCATTGAATCGAAAGTATCAAGGCTTGTAATAATTGGTAACAGTGATGCTAGATCATTGACCTTAGAGCAAGGACGTAAACAACCTTGCCATATGAACAATTCCAAAGTCGACCATACAATAATCAAAATCCAAATAACAATTTGTATAATTACTTGCAAATGATCTTAAATAATTACATATTATTTAAAGTACAAATTATATCATTTGCTATCGATGGTTAAAGAGTAGATATAGTTATCAATAACTAATATATGCCATTTGACTATAGAGTAAAGGAGTTTATACCATGTTAATAAACAATCACGAGGCTTAATCCTTAATGTAAGCTTTTACATTTAGTGTTTTGTAGGCTCAACCTATCAATGACAATAATAATGATTCCTATCATTATTTACAAAGACAGTTTTTGATAGTTTGTAATTACTTGGTTCTAGCATAGTATAGAAATCTTGGTCATAATGTTTTCACTTGATATAGACCTTATATTAGAAGTTATAGGTAATGTAATCTACCATAGTAGATATTATCATCTATAACTTATTATCAGTGAGGCAACATGATAATAGTGATTTTATTATGGAGTAAACCATGCACAAGGTTTGTAATTATAGAAATAGCACTGATAATGTATTTACCTATGATTTAGACTTTGTAAGAGTAAGGGTAGGTAGTATTCCATCTTAAGACGATGTATCTATATTACAAGAACCAATTTATAATGTCATGAATATTTCCAAGTAGAAGATTTCTACAGGATGCATGTAACAGTTATTTTGGAACAATATGAAATAAGGGATACTGTATATAGTTACAATAATACAATCAGCAAGGCAATAGTTTAAGTACTGAAGTCTTTAACTTGATGCTTAGCTTACTTACATACAAACAATAGGTTAATAACTTCGATGGCTAGTAAGAAAAAGACAAAATAGAAACATGTACTCTATTGGAAATCTTTACTATCGAGATTGATAGGAACACTTTCTTGTAAGAGACAGTACATTTAAACATAACATTAGTGATATAAGCATGTTAAAATAGAAGTAAATGTATTACGAAGAACATGAGTGCTAAGCTCGCAGTAAGTATCTTTTGTTTCGCTAAGTATGATAAAGATAACTATCTTTATATCTAAATTTGAATACTGTCTTAGGAACAAAAGCTATAGAAGACAATTACTTTACCTCAATAGAGCTTGCTTCTAAATAATCAGTTTATTTACTAGTATTTTAACATGCAACAGCAATACTTCTTGCTACTTTATGAATTAAACTCCTACTTGATCGATCGTTACCTGTTGAACCTGTAAGAATTAATAGTCCATCTGCGTTAGCATAATGCTAAGTAAGCCCAAGTTTTTCAAAGATAGATTTCACCTACTTGCCAGAAAGTAAAAATTATTAGTAAAGCTAAAAGAAATCTGTATGCAGGTCAATCTTATCTACATTACAAAAATGAAAGTTGCATTAGTTATTATTTTATGAAACTGATTAATACTAATTGTTAAACTGCTTCATTTTTCGCTAACCGCTAGCAGTTAGTAAACTGCATATTCAACATTTTATGTTATCTTAAAAATTTTAAATTTTTATGAAATTTTGGGGTTATGACATTAGGCACCAAACTGAAGCAACATCTTGAAGTTCTCTTCCTATTTGTGACACTACCAGCCCAATCTGAATGAACATAACCATGTAGGTTAATCTTCGGATCTGTCACATATTTGAGCCCATAATCAATTTTACCTTTCAAGTACCTCAACACATGTTTTTTTGTAAACAAGTACATCAACAAACCAATCATCTGCCTGTATATTTTGGAATCAATTATCTCTAACGTAGTATCACACAACAACTCCAAGTTCAATGCTATTGGTGTAGCCATGGACTTGCAATCCATCATCCTGAATCTCTTCAATATCTCTACTGCATATTTTCCTTTGCTCAGGAAAATATCATCTGGACTCTACCACACTACTAATCCCAAGAATCATGCCAAGATTCTTAAATTTTGGGACCTACTCCCTCTTAATGAGGGAAGACATCCATTATCATTCTAAGCATATCCCAAAGATAATGAGGAAAATGACCCTTTCTAGGATAGAGGCTAAGTAGTAATGTCTCTCAATCTGTCTCCATAATTTGTGGTATAATCACTCCCTCTGAATTGGAGCTTCCATGCTCACTCTGAAATTGAGCTCATGCTCCCTCTACATATGGACATCCTGTACTAGGGTGATAGGTATCCTTCTCTGATGTTGATCTTCTATGTATCCATCTATGTCATCTCACATCAAATGAGTCTATTTAGAAGAGATATTTTTTCTGAGGGTCACTGGATACCAAGATCCACCATCTTGAAATCAGTAGCAAGTTTCTTCTTGGTTTCTGCAATGAGATTCTTGTCTCCTATTAGAGAAAAGTCATCTACATATAATAGCAATATCATTGGTATCCCATTCTCAACCTTGTAGTAAAGTTTGGAATCTGCTTTACTCTTGGTAAACCCCAATCTCGTCAGAAAACTATCAATCTTGTCATACCACATCCTGGATTCTTGCTTTAATTTGTACAAGGCCTTTCTTTCAACTTGCAGACATCTGTCTGTATGTTCTGTGTATCAAATCTTGGTGGCTCCTCCACATACACTTCCTCTTCTACTACACCATTCAGGAAGGTTTTCTTCACGTCCATTTGGTGTACCTTCCACTTCATCATTGCAGGTATCGTAAGTATTTCTCTAATCAAAGTGTGTATTTCTATAGGTGCACATGTCTCCTCATAATCAATTCCTTTTTTTGGGAGAATCCACGGGCCACAAATATTTCCTTGTATCTTTTTAGTATGCTTGATTTCTTAAATCTTCTTGATTGTCATAGCTGAAAAGTCGTCACTTGTTCTTCAGAATAAGTCTCATCATTCTTATCTTGTAGGTGATTGTACACGATCATTCCTACAAGTCAAATTTAGTTACATGATTAGAAACATTTCATAATTTTGAAAAGATATTAATATTGACAAATTATTATGCATAATGACATATGTCACGCACTCATGTAACTATCTTAGCCATTGCTTCAACGCAACACTCGTACATATCTTGTATACATATGGTAACTTTCTAGATGCCTTCCATCTCTACCAGAACATAATATCAAGAGTGTGAACTACTCTCAATCATGTCAGCAGAGAGGTTTCATTCTAGATAAGCAATAAATCCTCATGGAATGTTGTGTCGCACCATATGCTACTTACCCGCCACATGCATATTAGTCGTATACTATTCTTTAATTCATTCACTCTAACATGCATAATACACTAACTAATTATAGGAACATAAATATGTACATAACTCAACAACATCATTTAAATAATTCAATACACAAGAAATGACAATTCAAATACTTATCTTTGATTGTTTGGTTGGCTCCCTCTTGATCTATGCGTCCTTGCAAGTTCTAAGGCTTTACCAAGTTCTGAAATTCTGTAACTTGTAGAGACTTAACCTTGGTCCTAATGTATTCTAGATGCACTAGATTCTCTTGGATCTATCTTTATACATTGGAAAAGATATATTGATATTCTTTCCAAGTGTACATCGTCATGCTCGAACAAATTCTTTATCTGATTATTTCTTCTGCTTGTGTAGGTTCCCTTCTTAATAAACAATAGTCTTTCCTTTTGGCCACATGATAACTTGGTCATCAACAAAAGAAACTATGTATCCATGTTCTTATAGTGCTTATATGAAGAGGAGGTTCTTCTACAATACAACTTTCATCTTTAGAGTCCAACTTAGAGGAGGCTTCTCCTACCATATTTATGAGATACTTATAATTATTATGGAGCTTCACCTTATGAGGTGAATCCTTCTTAATGTTTGTAACTAGATATGTGTTTGTAAACGCCACTATCAACAAGACATGTGTCACTTTCATGAGTTACTTATAATGCATATTCTTCTTCACTTGAACAAGCTTCTCTTGCCTTCTTCTGAACATGTTCATCATCTTCTGCAACATGAGCATGATACCTCTTCTTCTTTCATTTCTATGCATGGACTTTTCCTTTGGGTAAATCTCTTGCAATATGGCCCTTTTCATCACAAGTGTGACTATGCATCCATTCCAACTTCCAACTTATGGGATTCAAATCACTTTGGTTATGCCTCTTTTAAGCTTGATACGTTTTCAAGGGTGTATGATCTCAAAATCCTCCAGTAGTTTCTAACACAGGACTTCATGAGGGTTTTCCATCATAAATTTGAAGCAGAGGAATTTTTCAAAAGCTAGTGGTTTGATCATGATATTTTTTTCTTTGGTCTAATATATTTTACCCTATTCGATATCCGAGATAACCCTAAAAACTCCTCACTTCCCTGCTCTGTCGATTTTATGGGTTGGAAGATTGTATATTTCAAGTTGGAATGGATCCCTTTGGTCCATCACATTGTTTCTATTGGGCAAGGGTTTAATTGGGTGAATATTTTCTCTATCGCCATCAAAGATGTGATTGCTCAATTGCAAAAAATTCCACCAATCAAGAAGCTCGGTTTTTTTATGTTTGCTTATTTAGTAGATATCACATGTTTTTCTTTTTCATTTTCATCCATGAAATGGCACTATACCAAACAAACCCTCCAACCCCTATTTATTGTGCTATTTTATCGAAAGAGAATTTAAGAACTCATGTGTATGATATATGTATCAACTTCCTAAGTGTAGTTTATTTGATTATTTTTAAGACTAATCCAACCAGGATTTCCAAGCAAGCTAGAGACCTAGAATCCCTCATGGGTGACTAGTGTTGTGGTGAGTTTTTCACTTATTTGAGAATTTGGGGTAATAATTCAATTCATCTTCTTCCCAAGTTTGTCCCCTATAGAAGGATTTTTCAAGAGGTTGCTTCCCAAACTGCAATTGAAGGAGCACATGCTTGATACTCTGTCTTCCTCTTGAACACATTCTTCCCATAGGATATCAAATTCTATGCTTTCCTTCCTTGCATAAATTTTATAGATGTAAGAACCCGATGGCCTAGTAAGACCATTGAGAGTAGTCATTACCATTTCATATCCATTAATATTGTCTTTAAATTCTTCTAGTTGTTCTTTGAATTGAGAAACCCTTGTGAAGTATTCTTCCATAGATTCACTCTTTCTCATATTTGTGAGTTGGGATCTCAAATGCATCTTTCAGTTGATGTTTCTTCCTTCATACATTCTTCGTAGGGCATCAAACATATCCTTAGGTGTATCCTTGGAGGATACTTGAGGAATCAAGTGATCCTTGATAGAATCTGCTATGATCCTCTTGGCTTTGATCATGTCTTTCTTGTACTTTTCCCTTTCTTCATTTTCTTTGGGCTCCGACACAACTTCCTTGATAAAATTTGCAAGATTATTATCTTCTAGAATGAGTCATATTCTGCGTTTCCAAGCACAAAAGTTTCTATGCCTTCCAACTTGTCATCAAGCTTAGTGCTAGTAGACATATTGTCCCAGAGAACAGAAAATGACAAAAAACTGAATTTCTCATAAGTGAAAACTGTACTTACCAAAAGATGCGCTTGACTGAGGCAAGTATGTTTGTACAGTCAGTTTTTGAAGAATCCAAATTCTAACCCTTGAAACTAGACTTGCAAAATTTTGGACTGCAGTTTTTGGTTCTGGATTTCTGGTTTTGTAGTTCCAAGCCAAATTAGGTCTTGACTTTCTGGAGGATCTTCCCACTAAAACAATTTGATCTAAGTTCCAAAATATGTTCCTAGGAAAACCCTAATTTTCTTATCTGGAGAAGGAGAGAGAGATTTACCTAGTGAAAGCAGCTCTTTTTGGGCTAGATCTGATATCATGTTATTTTTTCTATGTTGTTATAGCTTAAGTCCTAACTTCATAAGAATTTAATAGATTTTCACAAAACAACATAAATAGGATCACTAAAAGAAACACAATCACAAGGTACACAACAATTTACCCTGGGAAACCCAAAAGAGAAAAACCCAACAAAACTTCCTCAATATATATTACCAGAATGCAATGACCAAAGAACAAGGTCTCATAAGAGAGAGAGAGAGAGAGAGACCAATCCTTAAGCATAAGAGACAAAACGCCAAAAACACTTGTCCTCCTCCTTCTATGTCCTTCATTATTTCTCTCTCTTGTGCAATACATGAGTGAGTGAGTGAGTACAAATGAGGGAGGGCGCTACCCTATTTCTACTAATTTCCCAATTGAAATTTTACCCTAATTGGGATAACCTATCAAACTGACAAGGCTGACCTACCTAGGAAAACTCACAGTAATAATTATATTATTCTTTTTGGGGTACTATTGACATGGCTTACAACGGATGGTTTGCCTCATGACTTTTACATGACCTTTTACATTAGTGACATCTCTAGAAGGAGGAATACTAATAATGTAAAGTACAAGTAGTATATTCTTCGAAGTTACACTAGTTAAACTTCATTTTAATGATCAGATTTATGCTTTTCAATACACCCATTGCAACTAACGTGACATAAGTGGGTATCATTACCTTGCACCAGCCCACAAATTTTGTGGAAAGATATAAATTTGATAATTCTTAGAGTATGTCTCTTTGGTTATAATCATAAATTTAATAATTCAATGTACAAATATTGGGCCTTGTTTCAAAATTTCCTCATAATTTGAGTTTAAGGTTTCTTGTAGGTTCAATAAATGAGCAAAATATCATTTCCTCTTATTCCCTCCTTGAGACGAGAAGACTTTGGAGTAGTCTACAATATCCATCCCAATAATTGAAGTAATGGACTTGTTTAGAGGCAACAAATTCGTAACAACTTGGAAGACTGGGCCCCTTATGTTGTAGTTATTGTATTGTTATTAATAATCTTCCAAACCACTTGCACCCATCCTTTTGCATTATTAGCTTGAGCAACATTTTGAAGTTATCACCAAGTAGCTAAGTTAGCAGGAACAATAGGAGGGTCAAGTTTAACCATCAGGAAGTAATGGTGGATTCTATGGTCTACACTTTGACATTGAAAGTAGGTGTTTGAAAGGAGAATATATGCCATGAGTTGCTTAAACATTGTCTCTAACCTAAATGAAAATAAATTATTTGAAATCATTTAACATAACAATTTGCAAAACCAACCCTCTTATAAAAAATTAAGGTTGAAAAATGTGTACAATCATGATAAATAAACCCCATTAAAAGAAAATTCCACATTATATAAATAGATTGAAAATTTCAACCCACACATAATAACATAACTAAAAAATAAAACACCTAAACCTTTAATAAAATTATTCAATAAAAAATTATTGATCAATGAAAATAGAACAACCTAAACATTTTGACAAATCTAAAAATCACAATACCCTTAAAAATGAAAATAAAAACTTCAAATACTTATACATCTATAATTATGTGTATTTTTACGCATATACTAATACTGTTCTTAATCAAAATTTATTCCATAAAATAACTAAGCAATATATATAATTTTTGAAGTGTCACAAAACAAACCCATCAACATAAACGAATTAAAAAAGTGATAATCAAATGTTAATACTGTTCTTCTACTTTGACTAAGTTGATAAGAAGTGGGATGACTTGACGCGTCTGCCATGTCATGTTTCGTCTTTACACCGTCTGCACTCTCGGGTCTCCGTCAATACTTACACTCGTCCCACGATGCGTAAAAAGCAAGCCGAAACTTTCGGGTCTTTGTCAATAATCACACCCCTCCCAGACAATAAAAGCCATAGACTCATATTATAAGAAGTGGGACATCTCAGGTCACCACCGTTCCCTTACACCTTCCCCACCTTCTCCAATGTCTCTCTAAAGTCCAAAATTTTTTTTACTTGTTAAAACAAAATTGAGAAAAAAACTATTTATAATAAGCAAAGCTACAAATTAAATATAAACTTTTATATCTAAAATATTGTAAGTAAATTTCCAACAAATTCGAATTCTTCGAATATTCGATATATGAATTCGGATTTGTCAAATATTTGATCTATGTGTAATACGGATACCAAATAATTTTGAAAAATAATTTTAAAAAGCCACATTTTAATTATTAAAACATTATAAAATAAATACCTTTCAATTTTATACTTTGTAATTCAATTTAATAAATATGCAAATATAATAGCAACACTAGATTTATTGCTTACCAAAACCATGCGCTCAAAACCACTTACATCCTTGTTCATTGGGGAGTCAAAGTTAACCCTAACACAATTTAAGCATTAATTAATTAATTCCAATGTAAATAGTGGTAAATATTATTTACTTTATTCTTAAAATAATTAATAACTATTAATAACTAAGAGTTTTCTATCTTATACTATGGGCATTATCTTTTTGTTTTTTTAAGAATAATTTTGGTTATAAAAAAAGGCACCAAGGACAGAACAATGGGGAGATAAGCACCCTTGGTGGTAACAGTGCCACACTTTTTATTGGATGACAATACCACAATGTATTCATCATTTATCAACCTAATGCATGCTTGATTAAGACACCCAATATAGTGATCCCATGCCAAACGCCATTCATGCTCAAACTGGAAATCTTTCGACATATTCCAATAAAATACCGTACTGGCAGAAACACTCCAATTGTGAACCTGACTAAGAACAGAGAATCCCATATGATTTATGTATCTAATCAAGTCATGGGTTAAATAGGATGCCTAAGCGAATCCAATAATTGGATCCATCCCAATAAGAATCAACAGACCGTTACCAACTTTCCAACATAAAGCTTTGCTAAGCCAACAAAACACCCTCATAAAATCATTCCAGAAGAGAGATGCACCATCAATCCTCTTCTCTGTTATCCTCAACCACTGAGATAAAGGAATATTTTTAATATACTTAGCTTGTAAAACTTGAGTCCACAATCGGTTTCCAAAAGTGCCAGCCACAAGCTCTTCAAGTGAAGAGCCATACTAGACCAATAAAGAGTTTTGATATTCCAACAACCATGAGAAAAAGGTTTAGCAATGTTTTCCCACCGCACTAGATGCAATTTGTTTCCAAAAGCCTTACCTTTTCAAAGAAAATTGAAACTACATTGACAAATCGCCTTCATAATAGAACTAGGGATGTTGGCCAAGGAGAACCAATATACCGGAAATCCTAGTAGCACCAATTGAATGAGAACAACACAACCTCCCAGAGACAAAAGGTGATAGGACCAATGACCAAGACGCTTTTCAAAATGCTTAACCAACCAACGCCAATCATTGGCATGATAATGTTAGGTTTAATTCTATAGCCAAGGTAATTAAACCCTTCATCCAGGCCTTCTACCTTATAAGGAAAAATAGCTAAAATATTGTTCATCACCTCATCTTCCATACCAACACGAAGAAAACCGGTTTTCAAAGGGCTAATCATCATACCCTATGCGGAACAAAAGATATTAAGTATGCTTGAGAAACATTCCCATTCATCTATGGAACCCACACCGAATAAAACCACATCATCAACAAACAAAAGATGAGAAATAACAATCGTAGGAGATAACCTAATCCCCTGAAGAGTGCCCTCACCTTTCGCGACATTAAGCATGAGACTTAATCCTTCAATAACGAGAAAGAATAGAAGAGGGGGCAAGGGGGAGCCCTTTTGAATCCCACGAGATGTAGAGAAAAATCAGACAACAATCCATTAACCATAACCACAAAACAAGCTGAAGAGACGTAGGCCATGATCCAATTAGTGATTGCTACATGAAACCCTATCCGAAGGATAATTAATCTCAAAAATACCTAGTTTACTCTGTCATACATTTGTATAAGGACCATCTTAAGAACCAGAGCATCCAACTTTTTAGTCTTGATCGTGTGCAGAAATTCCTGCGTAATTCCCATATCGTCCAAGATCTGACGGTTACCTAAGAAACCGAACGGTTCATTAGAGAGCACCTCTGCCAGCTTCGGTTTCAACATGTTAGCAAGAGTCTTAGCAATAATCTTATAGGACAGATTACATAAAGAAATCAAGCGAAAATATGAAAATATTCAAGCTTAGCATATTTTGGTATAAGAGAGATAAATGTCGAATTGAGAGCCTTTGACACATATCCCTCCAAGTGTGACTATTCAATGGACTCCAAAAGATCCTTACCCATTAAATAAAAAAAAATACAGGAAAAGTTCTGTCGTCCATCCATCTAGACCTAGACTTTTATCCTTAGCAAAACCCTTCAATGTAGCTTCCACTTGAAGAAGTGTAACCTCGCAACCAATATCAGTCACATCCCTATCCGAAAATAAAGTTGGAAAGGCCACGTCTAACCCCCAGAATGTTGTAAAATCCCTAAATTCCCTCCTCAAAGTATGAAAACAACTTGGCATGGAGGATGTCTTCCTCTGAGGAAATAAGTCCAGGGAGAGCAAGAACCCACTGACTGAAGGGCCGAGAGGGTGCACGGAGTTTCTGCGAATGAATACAAGTGTCTCGTAGCTGAACCAAAGGCCACTAGAGCACGCAAGAAGGGTATGGAGCCATGAGACCCAATGCTCAACCCTTAGGGGCCCCAGACACCAACTCTGAGGTTAAAAACCCCTTTAATGGGAAGTCAGTAGTGCCATTAAGCCATAGTACCCTTAAAGGAGGACCAAAGGGTCCATCCATGACCACTATCACTCAATAACACCCCTCTTGGTCGAAAAATTGGCCCTCTCTCCCTGGGGTACACTTGAAGGTGTGCATGGTACAAGTGTAGCGTAACAACAGGTTATCATAGAATATTTGTTCACAACTACGCACAAATTGTGACACCCTTAACATCACTACTATCCCTTAAGGAGTGATTCGCTTATTTGAGCGTGTTTTGGCACCTGGGGATGCAAATACCCCAGGTAGGCTACCTTAAGCATACCTTAAGCTATATTTTATTATTATTTTCTTTTAATTTTCATTTGAAATTTTATAATTCCAAATTAACTTATTTTAAGGCATGCCAACCTGGATTTTACTTGTAAAAGTGAGTGTGAGATCATATAAATAGATCTCCTCACTTTCATTTGTAAATTAGAACTTATGGGATAAATCACTATGCACTTGTTTTACCCTTCTTAGGGTTTCTCTGGATGAATTCGCTCCTTTTGAGGAATTTTCTAGTTAATGCAAGCCATTTTCTAGTAATTCTTTGGTGAATCTCTGCTTTTGGCGATGCTTCAATTTGTTGGATGAACACAAGAACAATGAGGTCTATATTCTTACCTTTTTGTTGGATGTTGGTGGATGTGCCTGCCTGATTCCTAGTGGTAGCCTTCGAGTTGCACTTTTCCCTAGGATATGCCATTACCTTCCTTCATGTCACTTTAGCAAACAATGACACATCTCCTCGTGAGGGTGCCCTAGGGTTTCTCCTTAGTTTTTCTTAGGCTAATTGCTTAACCTAGGACCCTCCCTCACTAGGCTAGTCATTCTTCCTAAGAATCCCTAGGTTAGGTAGGTCTTGTGCTAGGGTTTTCCCTAGGTTTTCACACTTTTTATCTCAAAAACTTAGCCTAGGATTAGTTCTTAAATAAGTCTTTAGAGTTAGTTAGGTTAGTGTATAGATCAGGATTTCTAGGTTAGTCTATGGTTAGATCTGCCTTTCCTTCACCACCATCTTCCTAAAGGCCTGCGACTACCCTCACTTTTCCCTCTCTTCATCTTTTCTTCCCTAACAACCTTTCCTTTTCAACCCTCGCTAGCCCCCCTCCGAGGCTCTTTCCACTTTTTGCGACTATATCAACGTTTCCTCTCTTCAAGCTCTCACCACCCTCATCGCAACTTCTCCCTCCACCTCCTTATCCTGTTTACTGGCCAACGCACTACCCATTCCTTCCTCAACCGCCTCTTTCTTCACCTTGCTGCCCTAGCAGTGGCCACTTCTCTCTCAAGCCTTCGTTGCTTTCCCCAAGCCCTCCCTTCTCCACTTCATTATCTTTCCTTGCCTGCTACTGTAGCAATTCCTTCCCATGCACTCTCGTCTCCTCGTGACTCCCTTTCCCTCATGATTCAACCTTTATCCACTATAATGGAAACCCTTATAGTGGTAGCCATAGCGTGAACAACCCACATTTTCTCCCTTCACGTTGCTAAACTCCTTGCTGGCCGTCCTTCCTCCTCACAGCGTTCTCCTCGGTCCCTTTCATGCCACACGCTCTTCCATATCTCGATTTCCTTCTCTTAGGGCTCACTTCTCTAAAGGCAACCCTTCTATACCTTCGTTGGTCACTCATGGACCCTCGTTTCCCTTTCCCTACCTAGTCTCTATTGTTGCTACTGCGATGGTCCTCGTAGGCCTCCCTTTCACCGCTTCTCCTTACACCTACACAGATACAACACAAACGATTAGTGTATGGTAATATATGTCGTTGGTTTGAAATTGCAACGATTAAGTGGATTGCCCTATATTTCTTCATTCACATAGCTTACACAAAACGCATAAGAAGTTGGCCTTTGATCTCTAGTTTGCGTGTGGTACTGTATGTAGAATATCATTCAAGTTGTTGGGCTTATTAATACATGTAGATACTTTTAATTGTTAACCGCAGGAACTCCTCTTATTGCTAGTCTCCTCGTGCATTGATATTTTAATGAATGATAATTGTCTACGTACTGATATAATAATGGGTGAAAGGTGTCTATTTCATTGTTGTACATTGGGCTAAACGAAGCACACAAGAAAGTGTTTAATAATGTATTTACATATGGGCTTAGCATAAACGTCTCTCAGGTTATATTTATTAATACACGCACTGTACACATTTGGCACCTTCCTCCTTTCTAGTCGGCCTATGTTTAGTTAATTCGCACAAATTATTTTCGTGACTGAGAACTAATGCTGCTATGGTTTAAGGTAATGATATGACTGATATTATTATTGCAACTACAATTTTTGTTGTTAAGTTCATGTGAATGATTGTCATAACTGCACTTACTGGTGTACTTAAGTTTTTCTCATGGTAATACAACATTCTTGTATATGAAATTGGTTTATTGGGTGGCAAGGAAAGTGACACACCGTTAGTGAATTTATGATGCTAACAAATGCATTTTTAGATTTGGTTGATTAAATATCTTTGGATGAATGCATGATTAAGTAAAGACCTTGGTAGTATACATAATCCCAACTCCCACATATCATAATTCCCCTTTATATTCTCTTTCAGACTCCATTAGGCACTGGTCTCTAATAACTTCAGAAAGAGGTATCTTTTGGTGTCTTTTACAGGGTCAAATAGGGCTCTCCTCTAGGAGGTTTCGACAACCAAAGAAGTTGGGGACTAGTGACTAAGGTGACAGTGGTCACTTTCCCTTACATGTTTACCGGTGGCTTAGACTTCCATTTCATCCAGTAACATTTTGGCGCAGTTGTCGGGGACCTCAAATTCATTGAGATGACTTATCTGAGAAAGAACAATAGTTTGGTAAGTCTTGAAGTCCTTGATTTTAAATGCATATATTTTGAAGGACTAACATGCAAGCTTACTTGGTGACTCCACCAAGAACTCAAGATATCCCTTCAATCAGGTACATATTTGCTTACGATATTTTGGTGAGATTTGTTAAGCTAACTTGGCAGGTCTCTCCTAGCGACTCCACTGAAGAAAAACTAAAGAAGATCAAAGCAAACATTTTCGAGCAATCCTGAAATCTAATTCCAAAACCTAAAATCCAATTTCAAAATAACACAATTGAGAAGCCTAATAACAAAAATGACGAGACAAACTTCAACATCTCAATGTCAAATTGTGATATGCCACAATAAAAATTTCACAAGTGATGAGACAAATTGCCATATCCCAAAGCCAAATTATAATATGCTAGAACAAATATTCCATAAATGATAAAACAAATTGTAATATTTGTTTTCCCACAGGAACAAAATTGCACCATCACATTTTCTTAGAAAAAAATTGTAAGTGATAAAACAATTAGAATATTACATATTGCAATATCCATTTTCTTTATTATTAAAAAAAATGACAATACATATCCTTTTTTAGGAAATAAATTTATAATATCCAAAGAAAACGTCAATACCCCATATTTCTTAAGAAGAAAAAAAATAATATTCCAAAGACAAATTCTCTTTATTAAAATGTAATTATCTAAAAATCAAATTTAGTATCTTGCAATGTTCCAAACAAAAATCACATCAACAAACTTAGCACTTTTGATCTTATGGTATTTTGCACTTTGGAATGCACATTGAATCTAATCTTTCCACTAAGGATATATATAAGTCTAGCCCAAAAGATTAGATTTCCCAATATTCTTGTTGCATATTTGGTAGGCTCGGGTAAATTCTTGCAGTAAAACTCTCGACCAAGATATTTTTATAACTTTTGATTGAGAGTTTCTTAAATTTTGAGTTGTCAATTTGGTTAAAAGGATTCTTCACCCAGATATTTTTTTGACTGAAAGATTTTGGTTAATGAAAACACAATAATTTTATGTATTTTTCATAAATCTATACCTTCAAAAAGACCAAACTCTATAAATTTTCAAGTTTATTTATTGGACATACCAATAGATTTATTATTGAATCAATTTTATGTATTTTTCATAAATCTATAACTTCAAAAAGACCAAACTCGTAAATTTTAAAGTTTATTATTGGACTTGATACCAATAGATTCATTATTGAATCTACTATATAATTGATGTTTTTCATTAATTTTTTTGTTTATTAATAATTTTATTCTAAACTTTATCACCTAAACATTTTACCATTCTAAATACTCCATGACATGAAAATTCAATTCTTCATAATGACAACAAAAAAATAGTTAAAAACATAGTGCACTTCCTCATCCTTTCCTCTTAGAAATGGTAATATTAGTTTTCTTATTGAGGTTGACATAAAATAAAATTGGTGGATAGTAAAATGTGTTGAAACATAATTTATTTATTTTTGTCTTACTCTATTTCATTAAGTTATAAAAGATAGTGATTAAATATGAAAAATCCCTCAAAATAGTCCATCCATTAGCGTTTTTGTAGATTGTGACTATAAAGTGTTTCCCTAAAAATAAATAGCTATTATTAACAGAGATGTTGATTCATTAATTCCTTCATTATCTTCACCTAAATATATATAGTTAGTAAACAATGAATTTATCATCATATATACTTATTAAAAAATAATAAAATAGAAAAGAGTAAAGAACTAAGATAATTATTTAGAAGGTTAAATTTTCAAAAAAATAAAAAATAAAAAATTAAAAGTTAAAAGAGCATAATTTTTTTTTAATTTTCTTTTTCTAAAATTCATTTTTTCACACTAAAAATAAATAACATAATAAAAATGTCATAAATAAATCTTATTGTATAATATATTCCACCAAAATATTAAAAAAACTAAGTCTAAGTACATTCCCTTTGATCACAACTGACTTAATGTCATGTTGACTGACTTGAAGAGCTCCACCAAGTTATGGCCCACTCTTTTGTGTAGAGAAACGAACCAATTAATTACAAACAAACCAACAACGTCTCCACATCAACAACTTGAAGGGCTACCCCGCTACCCCACCAATAACATAATTAAAATATCATAATAACATAATAAAAATATCATAAATAAATCCTATTATATAATATATTCCACCAAAATATTTAAGAAAATAAGTCGAAATGCATTCCCTTTGGTGACAACTGACTTAATGTCGTGTTGACTGACTTGAAGAACTCCACCAAGTTATGGCATTCCCTTTGGTCACAAATAACTTAATGTCTTGTTGACTGACTTGAAAAGCTCCACCAAGTTATGGCCTACGTGTATTCCAATTTCCAAGTCTTTTGTGTAGACTAGCGAACCAATTAATTACAAACAAACCAACAACGTCTGCACATCAACGACTTTGACTTTGAAGGGGTCCAAGAACTTGAAGGGCTCTTTTCTGTCCATCAGCGATGACCAGTGGGAGTAAGCTAGCTATGGAGCAATCCTTCTAATTGTTTTATCCCACTGGTCATCGCTGATGGACAGAAAAGAGCAATCCTCGGAATATATTATATAATAGGATTTATTTATGATATTTTTATTATGTTATTATGATATTTTAATTATGTTTGCTCCATAGCTAGCTCACTGTCTTATGTTCTGCGTCTCACACCAAATCAACACCTTCAAGGGCTCCACCACTCCGCTCCATTTGCTCTGCCTCACTTTTCTGTAGATGAGGCACAAAAGTCTTCATTTACACCCATGCCTCTGCTCTCTTTCCGTTTATAAATACTTGTGCGAGTTCCTTCCTCTGCCATACATACCCTCCCCTCTGCTCTGCTCTGCTCTCTCCGTTTCTCCAATCTACATTTGGAGCAGATACCATCATGCCGTTGTTTCTCTCTTTTTCCTTTCCTCTCTGTTTCCTCTTCATTTTTCTTACCTTCCCCTTCCCCTTCTCCTCCACGCACTCCTCTCATGACGATCGACAATCGCTCCTGTCATTCAAGAATGGCATCACCTCCGACCCTCGTGGTTCCATGGCCGACTGGACTCCCGCACTTCCCTTCTGTAATTGGACTGCCGTCACCTGCAGCCGTCGTCACATGGACAGAGTCGTCTACCTCAACCTCACTTCCATGGAACTTGCCGGCACCATCTCTCCTTCCCTCGCCAATTTGACGTTTCTCCGCTACTTAGATCTTTCCAACAACAATGCACTTCATGGTCATATCCCACATCAATTGGGACGCCTCGTTCGTTTGAACACGCTCTGGTTGCACCGCAATCAATTGGACGGAAACATCCCACATCAATTGGGACGCCTCTTTCGTTTGAACACGCTCAGGTTGCACAACAATTACTTGGACGGAAACATCCCCACTCATCTCGGCAATTGCACAAAGTTGGCTTCCTTAACGCTCTCCTACAACAATCTGACTGGAAATATTCCCAAGGAGTTGGGTTCCCTCATACATCTACAGCTCCTTTACTTAGGAGCAAATAGCCTCATAGGTACCAATCCTTTTCTTTAGCTTTAATTATTTTAGAAATTGCAAAATCAATTTTTTCGCTAATGCCGTTGCTCACTAATCTCATTTTCCTTATGAAACCTCTTAGCTTTGCTTATTTTAGAAATTGCAAAGTCAACTTTCTTAGTACTGTTATTGTGAATTGTCAAGGGCATGCAATGCATTTTTTTTCAAATGTTTTCTGAAATTGTAAAATTGATTTTCTCATTAATGTTATTGTGAATTGTCAGGGACCATTCCCACTTCTTTGTCAAATATCTCCACTTTGTCTGACTTGGAAATTTCCATAAACAAACTTACTGGGAGTATTCCACAAGAATTGGGCCTGCTCACTAGTCTCCAAATCCTTTACCTCCATGAGAATGAGTTATCAGGAACCATTCCCACTTCTTTGTCAAATATATCCACTTTGTCTGACTTGGAAATTTCCACAAACAAACTCACTGGGAGTATTCCACAAGAATTGGGTCGGCTCACTAGTCTCCAAATCCTTTACCTCTATGAGAATGAGTTATCAGGAACCATTCCCACTTCTTTGTCAAATATCTCCACTTTGACTGAATTGAGTATTCACACAAACAATCTCACTGGGAGTATTCCACAAGAATTGGGCCTTCTCACTAGTCTCCAAATCCTTTACCTCTATGAGAATGAGTTATCAGGAACCATTCCCACTTCTTTGTCAAATATCTCCACTTTGTCTGACTTGGAAATTTCCACAAACAAACTCACTGGGAGTATTCCACAAGAATTGGGCCTGCTCACTAGTCTCCAAATCCTTTACCTCTATGAGAATGAGTTATCAGGAACCATTCCCACTTCTTTGTCAAATATCTCCACTTTGACTGAATTGAGTATTCACACAAACAATCTCACTGGGAGTATTCCACAAGAATTGGGCCTTCTCACTAGTCTCCAAATCCTTTACCTCTATGAGAATGAGTTATCAGGAATCATTCCCACTTCTTTATCAAATATCTCCACTTTGACTAACTTGGAGATTTCCACAAACAAACTCACTGGGATTATTCCACAAGAATTGCACTTGCTCACTAGTCTCCAAATCCTTTACCTCTATGAGAATGAGTTATCAGGAACCATTCCCACTTCTTTATCAAATATCTCCACTTTGACTAACTTGGAGATTTCCACAAACAAACTCATTGGGAGTATTCCACAAGAATTGCACTTGCTCAATAGTCTCCAAATCCTTTGCCTCTTTGAGAATGAGTTATCAGGAACCATTCCCACTTCTTTATCAAATATCTCCACTTTGACTAACTTGGAGATTTCCACAAACAAACTCACTGGGAGTATTCCACAAGAATTGCACCTGCTCACTAGTCTCCAAATCCTTTACCTCTATGAGAATGAGTTATCAGGAACCATTCCCACTTCTTTGTCAAATATCTCCACTTTGACTGAATTGAGTATTTACACAAACAAACTCACTGGAAGCATTCCCACTTCCTTGTCAAATATGGTTAGCTTGAGTATCTTGAATTTATGGGGAAATCAACTTAGTGGAAACATACCAAATTCCATTGGAAATTGCTCAAAACTCAAACATTTCAATCTAGCCTACAACAACTTAAGTGGTAGTGTGCCAATAGAGCTAGGTAAGCTATTCCTCCTTGAATCATTATACTTGAACTCTAATCAGCTTCATAGTGGAAATGGTACAACCATGCCTTTTCTTACGGCCCTTACAAATTGTTCACACCTAAAAGTACTAAACTTGAGAAAAAATAAACTAGTTGGTGTCTTGCCCCTTGCCACAGGGAAACTTTCTACCAATTTGTCTTACTTGACATTAGCAAACAACATGATAGAAGGAAACATTCCTCCACATATAGGCAATCTTAGCAGCCTAACCTATCTAAATTTATCTATAAATCTTTTAAATGGTAGCATTCCTTCTTTAAGAAACCTTACAAACTTAGAAAGATTGGATTTAGGAAACAACAAATTAGAAGGAAATATACCTAATGACTTTGAACAATTACGACGACTCGGCCTCTTGGACATTAGCAAAAACAATCTCTCTGGAAAGATTCCCAATTCCCTTGGACCCCTTAAACAACTAAGAGATCTCCTCCTTCATCATAACCAATTATCAGGAAGCATACCTCCCATCTTAGGAAATTGTACAAATTTGGAATTGCTTGACTTGTCTCACAATAGTTTTACTGGAAGAATACCGCGAGAAATTGTTGAACTTTATAATCTACATTTCTATTTGAATTTATCATGGAATTCATTGGAAGGTTCCTTGCCCATGGAGATTGGTAAAATCACAATGGCTCAGGCTATAGACATTTCTGCTAATCAGTTGACCGGAGCCATTCCATCTACACTTGGAAGTTGTGTTGAACTATTTTCATTGAATTTATCTCAAAATTCCTTTCAAGGCCCCATTCCAAATTCACTTGAGACATTACAAAGTCTTATAAGCCTAGATCTCTCTTCCAACTCCTTGTCAGGTATGATACCAACTAATCTCAATAAGTTGAAAATGCTTCAATTTTTGAATCTGTCTTTTAACAACCTCACAGGGGAGATTCCAAAAGGAGGATTTTTTTCAAATCAATCAAATGTCATGTATTTTAATGGAAATCCTAATCTTTGTGGAGCACAAGTATTCCAGTTACCTGCATGTCCAACACCAAGAGGCCATCTTACAATTCTAAAAAGAGTATTAATGGCAATAAGTGGATCTATTTCTTTTATACTATGCTGTCTACTCTTAAGGTTCCTATGGAGAGCAAATATGCATGCACAAAACATTGGCTTCTCTACAGTTATCTTCCAAAATTCAAAGCACCAAAGGATCTCATATCAAGAGCTTCACATAGCGACCAATGGATTTGATGAGGACAACTTGTTGGGAACAGGTAGTTTTGGGTTGGTATATAAAGGAGTTTTGAAAGATGGAACAGTTGTTGCTGTGAAGGTTCTCCAATTGCAAAATGAACACGGCGAGAAGACTTTTAAAGCAGAATGCAATGTATTGAAAAAGCTTCGACATCGAAATCTGGTGAAAATCATAACCTCATGTTCCAACCTCCATTTCAAAGCTTTAGTGTTTGAGTTTATGTCTAATGGAAGCTTAGAGAAGCATTTGTATCATGAAAGAGACAACAACAATGGTGAATATGTGTGTGAATTAGGATTGAAAGCTCGATTAGACATCGCCATAGATGTGGCCCATGCCATGGAGTATATTCATCATGATTCTTTTGTGCAAGTAATGCATTGTGATATAAAACCTAGCAATGTACTTTTAGATAAAGATATGTCAGCCCATGTAACAGATTTTGGTATTGCAAGAGTAATTGGTGAAAACGAGCCTACTATTTCACTAACTTCAACACTTGCTTTGAGAGGATCCATGGGATACATTGCCCCAGGTATGGTTCCTTTTAATCATCACTTTCACTTGTCTTTTCTCATTAACTTATTGTATACATTGGTTGAGCATAATCTAATGAAGGTTGCATATATTGCAGAATATGGATTGAGTGAGATAGTTTCTACTCAAGGAGATGTTTACAGCTATGGCATTCTATTATTGGAAATTCTTACTAGAAAAAAACCAACAAGTGACATGTTTGTTGGAGACCTAAACTTGCACAACTGGGTGAAATCTGCATTTCCAAATAGAGTAAAAGAGGTTATTGACATTGGTCTTTTTACTGAGGTGGTTGGAGATGATTTAGAAGAAAATGATGTATACAAATGCCTAGTTTCTTTGCTACATGTTGGTTTGCTTTGTTCGAAACATTTACGAGAAGAAAGACCAACTATGAAAGTTGTAGTAGCAGTGTTGGAGAGCATCAGAGAGGTTTTGATAGCAAATTCAGTTACTTCTAGAGGACTAAAGAGAAGCATATCGAGTCTGCTTAGCAATTCAAATACAACAAGAATTGATGCACTTGCATCAAATGACCAAAGTTTTTCTACAATTTAGTTTGTCCAATCAACAACAATTTTTTTTAGTATTGTCATTATTCTTACAATGACAATGTTTTTTGTACTTTAGTTGTTCAAACAAATTTATATTAGTATGCATTATAAATTTGTAATGACTGGCAATGGAAATTAAGCTCTTTTACAATGCTATATTAAGTGTATTACAAATCTATAGTTGGTTTGATTTATTGTCCATTGATGATGTCGATATTCTTGTCCATAAAATAAATGGTTGGTTTGATTTATTGTCCATCGATGATGTCAATATTCTTGTCCACAAAATAAATGGATTACAAATCTATAATTGGTTTGATTTATTATCCATACATGATGTCAATATTGTTATCCATGAAATAACATTACAAATATATAGTTAGTTTGATTTATTATCTATCCATGACATCAATATTCTTATCCATGAAATAAACTATCTAAAAGTAAATTGCAGTCATTTTGATGAACTAATTATCATTTAAAATTCAGTCATAACTTCCACCTTAATCAACTGACTAATAAATTAATTCTATGAACCAGGATGAGTCTAATTAATTCGTTTACATTGTTAACTAAATTTTAGTGTCATTTCTTGATACTTTTTAATATATTAGGAAACAATTTATTTTTTAATGTGAAGGGAAATTGAATTTTAACTAAGAGTATATGAAATGAACTGACATGGAAGATAAATATGTATTGCTAATCCAGAGTAATTTTCAAACATTAACAATGTTAAATCTTATGGCTCAACTAGTATCATTCCTATTGGATTTCCTTCTTCCAAATTTGTTTCCTTTTCTTGAAGATATACAAAAATAATAAAAGTTAATGTTGCATAAATGTATGTCTGTGAGAGAGACTTAAAGGAGACCCTAAAATGGAGCCTTCCAGATCACCTCAAAGCAAAGGTTGAATACAATATTCAACATTTACCCAAAACCAGAAAGAAAATAATCAACCTTCTAGATAGTCTTTGTATTTGCTATGGATACTTGCCAATAATCTCTATTAATGGATACTTTCTACTACTTTCTCTTAACAAGTGAACAATATGCTCTTGATGATCTATTAACATGTGAACAATCTTCTCTTGATGATATGCACTCTAATGTTTTTGTAGGAGCATTTCCCTTGAATGTAAGGAATGTTGTAGGATTTAGTCTCAACACTATGATTGGACAAAAAAAATATTGGGATTGCCACATAAAAGCAACAAAACTCCAATCTTTTCTCTTCCTACAGCTTGTAGATCACGACCAAGTTGACTGAATGGAAGAACATGTGTGGGATATAAGTACTTGAAAATCAACTACATCGAGGGAATAGTTATTTTCCATCTCCATGTGAATTTCTATACTGAATACAATTTAAGAGATCAAGGTCTACATTTAAATGAAATTGTTTTATTTATACTGAACACAATCTAAGAAATCAAGTTCTTCATGCAAGTGGAATTGTTTTATGAAGGTCAGCATGCAAATGGAATTGTTTTATTTTACTAATTCAATTATATCTCATTAAAATAATGACATCTTCCCAACATTATGATTCAATTTACCTGATGCTTCATTATTTTGACTAAATCTAGAACATAAGATCGTAGTATTATGTCTCCTAACGGATTTACATGGTCCTTTGATAATAATCTTAGGAATCAACATTTTGTTAAATAAAATGAAAGTACATTATAGTGAAGTCCTTGTCAAATCCTTTCATATTAAGGTACTCCCCATGTTCTTGAGTTTCTAGCCTACAATTACCAGTTTCAATTGCTAGTCGCCTTAACATTGGGAATAACTACTAAAGAGCTCCATTGTGGATACCCGATTCATCTATTTTATATACTGCACAAAGTGGCTTTTGGACTTCTACTATATCGACATATTCCAGTACATAGAATGTATTCGATTTATCAGTGATTGAGGCTCCAATTAGTATTGTGGAGGCTAAGGAAGTTCGATATTGCACATATACCATAGATATTACCACACTCTTAAGTAAGATACTGCAATCATCATGTATAACTCACTGCTGGAAAATGGGCATACTCTTAGTCAGGAACAACAATAGATGCTTCACCATAGATTATTGCACCATTGACCATTTTCATTCTCAGAGGAAGGAACCGCCCAGGATCATACGATTGAGAAGTGCAAAGGAAACCAACCCTCTTTTTGCCTAAAGAGGGATGAAAAAATATATCCTCTTTGTTCTTTTTCTTTTCCTCTTTATTTCCTCTTTTTCCTCTTCATTTCCCCTCCTCTACGCACTCATCTCATGACGATCGATAATCACTCTTGGTATTCAAGAATGATATCACCTATAATCCTCATGCTTCCATGTCCCACTAAACTCCCGCACTCCCCTTCTGCAACTGGATTGTCGTCACCTACAGTCACCGTCACATGGATAAAGTTGTTTCCATCCACCTTAGTCTCATGGAATTGGGTGGCACCATCTCTCCTTACCTTGGAAATTTGACATTTCTCCACTTGCTCGATCTTTGGAAAAATAGAATTCATGGTCATATCCCACAACAATTGGGACTCCTCTTTCATTTGAATTTGGTTTCACCACAATCAATTGGATGGGAACATCTCTAGTTATCTTTGCAATTGCACAAATTTCCCTTACTTGGCACTTTCCTACAACAATCTAGCTAGAAATATTTCCCATGAGTTGGGTTCCCTTACACATCTGCAGTTGCTTTTCTTAGGAGCAAATATCCTCACAGGTACCAATCATTTTCTTTAGCTTTAATTATTTTAGAAATTGCAAAATCATTTTTTTTCTCCAATGTCATTTGGAAATTTCATTGCTCACCAATTCCATTTTCCTTCTAAAACCTTTTAGATTTACTTCTAAAACCTCTTAGCTTTACTTATTTTAGAAATTGTAAAATTGATTTTCTCAAATATTTTTTGAAATTGTAAAATCAATTTTCTCATTAATGTCATTGTGAATTGTTTGGGACCATTCCCACTTCTTTGTCAAATATCTCCAGTTTGACTAACTTGGAAATTTTTATAAACAAACTCACTGGGAGTATTCCACAAGAATTTGGCCTGCTCACTACTCTCCAAAATCTTTACCTCTTTGACAATGAATTATCAGGGACCATTCCCACTTCTTTGTCAAATATGTCCACTTTGACTGACTTGGCAATTTCCACAAACAAATTCACTGGGAGTATTCCACAAGAATTGGGCCTACTCACTAGTCTCCAAATGGTTTACCTCTATGCCAATGAATTATCAGGGACAATTCCCACTTCTTTGTCAAATATCTCCACTTTGAATGACTCAAAAATTTCCACAAACAATCTCACTGGGAGTACTCCACAAGAATTGGGCTTGCTCACTAGTCTTGAAAATCTTTACCTCTATGCTGATGAATTATCAGGGACCATTCCCACTTCTTTGTCAAATATCTCCACTTTGATTGACTTGGAAATTTACACAAATAAACTCACTGAGAGTATTCCATAAGAGTTGGGCCTACTCACTAGTATTTGAATGCTTTACTTATATGGCAAAGAATTATCAGGGACCATTCCCACTTATTTTTCAAACATCTCCACCTTGAATGACTTGGAAATTTCCACAAACAAACTCACTGGGAGTATTCCATAAGAATTGGGACTGCTCACTAGTCTCCAAAAGAATTACCTCTATGCCAATAAATTATTAGGGACCATTCCCACTTCTTTGAAAAATATCTCCACTTTGACTGACTTGGAAATTTCCAAAAACAAACTCACTGGGAGTATTCCACAAGAATTGGTCCTGCTCACTAGTCTCCAAATCCTTTACCTCCATATGAATGAGTTATTAGAAACCATTCCCACTTCTTTGTAAAATATATCCACTTTGAATGACTTAGAAATTTCCACAAACAAACTTAATGGAAGCATTCCCACTTCCTTGTCAAATATGGTTAACTTAAGTCAGTTGAGTTTATGGGGAAATTAACTTAATGGAAACATACCAAATTCCATTGGAAATTGCTCAAAACTTAGAGTTTTCAATTTAGCCTCCAACAACTTAAGTTGTAGTGTGACAATAGAGTTGGGTAAGCTATTCCTCCTTGAATTACTAAAATTACATTCTAATCAGCTTCATAGTGGCAATGATGCAACCATGCCTCTTCTTGCGACCCTTACAAATTGTTCTCACCTAAAAGAACTAAGAGATCTCCTCCTTCATCATAACCAATTATCAGGAAGCATACCTCCCAACTTAGGAAATTGTACGAATTTGGAATTGCTTGACTTGTCTCACAATAGTTTTACTAGAAGAATACCACGAGAAATTGTTGAAGTTTATAATCTACATTTCTATTTGAATTTTTTGTGGAATTCATTAGAAGGTTCCTTTCCCATTGATATTGGTAAAATCACAATGGCTCAAGCTATAGACATTTCTCCTAATCATTTGACTGGATCCATTCCATCTACACTTGGAAGTTGTGTTGAACTATTTTCATTGAATTTATCTCAAAATTCCTTTCAACGCCCCATTCCAAATTCACTTGAAAAGTTAAAAAGTCTTATAAGCCTAGATGTCTCTTCCAACTCCTTGTCAGGTATGATACCAACTAATCTCAATAAGTTGAAAATGCTTTAATTTTTGAATCTGTATTTTAACAACCTCACTAGGGAGATTCCAAAGGGAGGTTTTTTTTCAAATCAATCAAATGTCATGTATTTTAATGGAAATCCTAATCTTTGTGGACCACAAGTATTACAATTATCTGCATGTCCAACACCAAGAGGCCATCTTACAATTCTTAAAAGAGCACTAATGGAAATAAGTGGATCTATTGCTTTTATACTATGATGTCTACTCCTAATATTCCTACGGAGATCAAGTATACGTGCACACAACATTGGGTTCTCAACAATTATCTTCCAAAATTCATAGCACCAAAGGATCTCATATCAGGAACTTCACATAGTGACCAATGGATTTGATGAGGCCAACTTGCTGGGAACAAGTAGTTTTGGGTTAGTATATAAAGGAGTTTTGGAATATGGCACACTTGTTGCTGTGAAGTTCTCCAATTGCAAAATGACCAGGGTGAGAAGAGTTTAAGGGAGAATTCAGTGTCTTGCAAAAGCTTCGACATCAAAATCTAGTGAAAATCATAACCTCATGTTCCAAGCTCTATTTCAAAGGTTTAGTGTTTGAGTTTATGTCTAAAGGAAGATTAGAGAAGCATTTGTATCTTGATAGAGATGACGACAATGGTGAAGATGTGTGTGAATTAGGATTGAAATCTTGATTGGACATTGCCAAAGATGTGGCCCATGCCATGGAGTATTTTCATCATGATTCTTTTGTGCAAGTAGTGCATTTTGACATAAAACCTAGAAATGTACTTTTAGATAAAGATATGTCAACCCATGTAATAGATTTTGGTATTGCAAGAGTAATTGGTGAAAATGAGTCTACTATTTCACTAACTTATACACTTTCTTAGAGAGGATCCATGGGGTACATTGCCCTAGGTATGGTTTTCTTAATCTTCACTTTCACTTGTCTTTTCTCATTAACGTATTGTATACATTGGCTGAGCATAATCTAATGACGGTTGCATATATTGCAGAATATGGATTGAGTGAGATAGTTCTTGCTTAAGGAGATGCTTACAGCTATGGCATTCTATTATTGGAAATTCTTATTAGAAAACAACCAACAAGTGACATGTTTGTTAGAGACCTAAACTTGCACAACTGGGTAAACTCAGTGTTTCCATATAGAGTAAAAGAGATCATTGAAATTGGTCTTTCTAGTGAGGTGGATGGATATGAATTTGAAGAAAAAAATGTATATAAATGCTTAGTTTCTTTGCTACATGTTGGTTTGCTTCGAAACATTCACAAGAAGAAAGACCAACTATGATAGTTGTAGTAGCAGTGTTGGAGAGCATCAGAGAGGTTTTGATAGAAAATTTAGTTACTTCTAGAGGACTAAAGCAAATAATATCCAATCTGCTTAGAAATTCAAATACAACAAGCATTGATGCACTTGCATCAAATGACAAATGTTTTCTACATTTTAGTTTGTCAAGTCAAAAACAATTTTTTTTTTCAGTATTGTCATTATTCTTACAATGGAAATATTTTTTGTACTGTAGTTGTTCAAACAAATTTCTATTAGTATGCATTATCTATTTGTATTTATTGGCGATGGAAATTAAGCTCTTTTACAAGAATATATTAAGTGGATTACAAATATATAGTTGGTTTGATTTATTATCCATAGATGATGTCACTATTATTAGTGGATTACAAATATATAGTTGGTTTGATTTATTATCCATATATGATGTCACTATTATTGCCCATAAATTAAATGGATTACAAATCTATAATTGGTTTGATTTTTATTCATCCATGATGTCAATATTGTTATCCATGAAATAACTAGATTACAAATATATAGTTAATTTGATTTATTATCTATCCATGATTTCAATATTCTTATCCATGAAATAAATTGTCTAAAAATAAATTGTAGTCATTTTCCCCTTATAGATGAACTGATTATCTTTTAAAATCCAGCCATAACTTCCACCTTAATGAACTGACTAATAAATTAATTCTATGAACTGGGATGAGTATAATTAATTTGTTTACATTGTTGGCAAAATTTTAGTGTCATGTCTTGATACTTTTTAATATATTAAGAAACATTTGATTTTTTAATGTGAAAGGAAGTTGAATTTTAACTAAGAGTAGATGAAATCAGCTGATAGGGAAAATAAATATGTATTGCAAATCCTTAGTAATTTTCAGACATTAACAATGTTAAATTCTATGGCTCAGCTAGTAACATTCATATTGGATTTCCTTCTTCCAAATATTTTTCCTTTTCTAGAAGATATGCAAAAACAATAAAATTTGATGTTGCATAAATGTCTGTGTGTGAGAGATTTGATGGATACCCTAAAATGGAGCCTTCTAGACCTCAAAGGAAAGACTTGAGCACAACATTCAACATTTGTTCAAAACTAGAAAACAAATAATCAACATTCTAGCTAGTCTTTGTATTTGCGATGGATACTTGCCAATAATCTCTATTAATGGATACTTGCTACTACTTTCTATTAACATGTGAACAATCTGCTACTACTTTCTATTAATAGGTGAAAAATATTATCTTGATGATCTATTAACAGGTGAACAATCTGCTCTTGATGATATGCTATCAGAGCATTACCATTGAACGTAAGGCATATTATAGGATTTAGTATCAACCCTATGATTGGAGAACACAAATATTGGGATTCCCACATAAAAGAAATATAATTGCTATATTTTCTTTTCCTATAGCTTATAGATCACCACCAAGTTGACTGAATATGTGTGGGCTTGTAGAAGTACTTGAAATCAACTACATTGAGGGAAGAGTTGTTTTCCATTTCAATGTGAATTGTTATACTTAATACAATTTAATAGATCAAGGTCTAATAGAATTGTTAAAGCAATAAAAAGTGATAATCAAATGTTAAAGCAATGTAATTGAAGAAGTTGAAGGGTGAAGGGTCTTCTTATTAAAGTAGAAGTGGGAGGACTTGACTTCTGTTGTGTGTGTCTCACTGTCTGCCATGTATAGTTTTTTACATTGTCTGCACTACTCCATAATTACACTCAGTATTCAACACGCTGAAACTTTCAGGTCTTTGTCAGTAATTACACTCCTCCTTCGAGTCAATATAGATCTTACTTATCCTGTGGGATGACTTGACTTGTTATTAAAGTAGAAGAACATAAGAAGTTGGATGACTTGACTTCTGGTATGCGTGTCTGCCATGTCATGTTTCATCTTTTCAAGACATCTATGCCATGTACTCTATTTACGCCTCCTCCTCCAATGCCGGTACTCCACGCCCAAACTTGGAAGTTGGGGGTCTTTGTCAACAATATGAGTCACGATGATGACTCTGCTCCATCTTCATGACTTGGCCTAGGTTTCCCATTACCCTTGGATCCTTGAGTGTACCCACTTCTACTTTGGAATTGGAGCTGAGTGACCACATCATGTCACTTAAAATTGGTTTTGCAAGCAAAGGAAAGCACGATCCTAAAGGGTTATTGATTTACACCTAAGGTAGAATCATTTCAAAACAGGTTATGTTCATGAGGAAACTCCGTATGATTTCATTTATCAGGCAGTAGATACATTTTCATAAGTCTTAGCAAGGGCTAAGAGAAAAGAAGAGCAAAGCCATATCCTGCAGTATTAGAAGGAGATCAGGGACAAGGTAAAGCATTACAGGTCTGTGGAGTTGGACATCCTAGAAAGGATGGCAGAAGACAAGGAAGAAAGAGAAGCTTGAGCTGCAACAAAAGAAGCTTTGGCATCCAAAAATACATATGTGGGAACTGGCTTAGACTTGGACAAAGGGAAAGCTCTGATGGGACAAATTCCCCAGACATATGTGGAACAACAAGTTAAGGATTATTTGCAGACTTCAGAACAAATAAAGAAGAAGCTGAGCAGAATGACTTCAGACTTAGATACAAGAGAAGTTGCAACATCTCAGTCACTTGAAATTTCCTAGGTGATAACCAATGTGATTGAAAATATTCTACCTGAACAAACTCAGGTTGAGGACTATCCTTTAAAGAAGATAGATATTTCTAGTTCTGTTCCTACTATTGACCTGACTAATTCAGAGGAAGAGGAGGGAAGAAGTTCTCCCGTTCCTATTACTATTGAGATTGGTAATGATTTCCAAAATCTCACCAATGGTAGCAATGGCAACCCTTCATCCTCTCTTCCTCAATCTCAACATGTTTGTCAATATGTTCCCTCTTCTTCTGCAATACTTCTTTCATCAATAATGGATTTATCATAATTTTCTGATGGTTCTGTTGTGACTCCTTTTATGACTGAGTTCTATCAAAATGCCACTGTATTACCTGAATTAGTCATACCTGTTCGTATGGATATCCCTATTCCTTCATCTGTTGTCCCTCCAGTTTTTAAAATACCATTGCATATTCCTTCAATTAGCTCAGTTTCATCCCCTATGTCTGAGAAAATTACAATAGTATCACCAAAATCATTTCTTAAGGCTACTACTGTGCAAATTCCTTATGTGGAATCTTCTGTTCAGGACATTTCTTCAGCCCTTGAAGTGACTCTTGTTCAGAATGTTACTTCATCCCCTGCTACCTCTCATATCACTATGGCTATACCTTCTCAAAGCACAACTCAAAATTCATCTTTGATATCAACAGGCCTTAGCATACCTCCTATTGATGAGGTTATAGATGATTTCAATTAATATTTTGTGGTGTCTTTAGGTGGATATCGATATAGTAAAGCTGAGAAATCAGTGGTGAGACGGGGCAAGAAGAGGGGCAGAGATCTGAATGATACTGATATGTCAATGGTGAATGAAGTTTTATGGACACCGCAATCAAGTGATCCACAAGCCTATGCTACAGATGTAGCTTTTGTTCTAGGAGCCTTCATAGGTGCCAATATGGATGCTGTCAACTCTTTAAATAGAGAGTTTGATAAACAAAAGGTGGAAATTATCAGTTTGAAAGAAGCACTAGAGCAACTCAAGAAACAACATGAGGAAAAACATGATGAACTTCAACTGAAGAATGTTACTCTCAGTGTAGAGTTACAGAGAGAAAAGAATGCTAATGCCACTCTGGTTAAAAAGGATACAGTATTAGAGAGGCAAAATGAAGATGCAATTGCAAGTGCAGCTTCATCTTCATTTTCCAAGTTTTCACAAGAAGAGTTTAAGGAGCTTGCTATCAGAACTAACAGGGAACATTTTGATTTTGTATGTGAGTTGTTTGGAACTCTAGCTGATATATTTGAGACTCATATAGTGTTCGACAAGATGTCTATGGTTTTGGAGGACCTAATTGAGAAAAGACAACAGGCCTCAAAAGCTTATGATGAAGTCACTGATTGGCAGAGGTACATGAAGGAGAGTCCTGATAATATCACTCTTCTCACTCCTTTTCAGTTTAAAAGAGATAGAGCTATTATGAGAGCTTCATAAGACTTGGATGATACAGTAGCTGAAGCTATAAAGAAATCTCAGGCTATCTGTGGCAAAAGATGGTATGCAGTTGATAATATCATGACTGACTTATCCTTTCCTACCATGGTGCTTATTGAAAAGGAAAGTCCACCTAGACTGGTGATTGAGAAATTTGAGAAATGAAGGGATGACTAGGAGGAGAAGATCAAGGAACTAGACCACATCAGCATACATGACGTGGAGCAGTTAATGAAACAATCATTCACAATGCAAAGCAATATCCATGTCTACAGCCGAGTTTGGCATAAGTTGGCTAAGAATGAGGTCGAGGATTATAAATGTAATGCCCAATTAGGCATAGAATCAACAACTTATCCTGATATAGAGGAGCTGCTACGAATTTAGAGAGTCTAGAAAGATTTCCTAGGATATTAGCCTTGTTTAGTTTTTGGATCCCCTTTAGGGGGAATTCTATTGTCTGTAATAATTATTTAAGTAAATGATCTCCAATGTATCAAAGGCTCTTGAACTTTTGACTTTTGGAAGGGAGACTGATACAAGGGATTGAACAACACTTTGGCTTTTGCCAAAGGTCTTTTATGTAATTTGTTACTGAGAATTCTGAATATAATATAGTGTTGCAATTCTTATCTCTTATAACTTGATCTATCAAATTTATTTGACATGGTTTTAGTTTTCTTATTCCAAATGATCAGATAGTACCGTGGTTCATTTGCAATTGGTTAATGTGTTTATTTAACTATGATTTATCTTTGTTAATTATTAATACATTGATAAAACATCATGAAATTTCTTTTATGAATTGTCTTTATCTATTTTTGCAAATGTCTCAGCAGTAAGAGTTTTATAGCTTATAAGTTGGTTTTTCAACTAACTTGAACGCTTGCAGGTTATCTTGAATGGTTTAATTCTGATTTAATGTTATTTAATTTTCATTAAGCAATTTGTAATCTCAATAAGTACAGTCTCATTCTATATACATTTATGTTCTTCTAATACTATATATAAAAAATACACCACTTCCAAATATACTTAACAATGTTCCTTAAATTTTAATAAAAATATTAAAAAAGCATTCAATAAAACCCAAAAACAAGCAATATGTGATTGATAAGTAATAGGTATTTTAAAAACACTTTTATAACAAAAACGAAAAAATTTAATTAGTCTATATACATGTTTATGGACAACATTTATGCCATGGAAATATTTACGCCATTAGGCATTTTCTCTCTTGAAGTGGGTTCCAAAATCACTGTAGCAATCATCATCCCTCTACCCAATTATTTGCTTCCACTTGTTTCCATTGGTCTTCAAATGGGTTTCTCCCACGTGTTCTGACTGGTCTTCGCCCACAAGCTCGTTCAATCAATAATAGATTTGGATTTGGCATAGCTCCTTCTTTACAACAATATTCAATGGTGGGAAAAAAGAGGAGGTCAGCCTCTGAGAGCTCCTATTACTTCATTGTCCTCTAATGGTCGTTCTCGTGGCCTCTGCTCCAGAGAAACATACCAGATGATCCACAAATACACTACCACCATCATCCCACTTTGCAATACTTGGCAAAAATATTGTAGTAACTTACCACCAGTAAAGTGCTTCCTAGAACTACAACAATGGCTATCAGGGAAAGACTGATAGTGGTGCTAGCGTAGTTGTGCTTAGTGGGTCATTTACTTATGGCTACATCTGATGAGGCTCCCCATCAAAACTCATATCTACCTTCTAAAATTTCCCTTGGAGGGGATTGCTCCGGAGGCAAACTCATGGAAAATTTCTTTAATAGATATACTTCAAACCTATAAATTTGTTGAAAATACATAGATGCAATTAGTTACTATGATCGTGGAGAATGAAGGATAATAAACCCACTACAAAATCCTAAATAATGCCACTACAAATTCAGAGTGAATTGACGTAACTACACAAAATTGATGAGAAAACTGTAAATCACCTCAGAGAAAGCGTATTCAAGGTGTGCTAAGCTCTACAAAATGATGGAATAGCCTACCCATTAGGAAAATATACTCCATCGGTACAATTTTCATGACTTTTTGAGCTGGTTAACGTAAAACCAACACATTCTAACTTCAAAATCGAACTGATATTTAATCACATATGCCTAGCCCTGGGACTGCCAAATGTTGTGAACTTCGAAATCGAACTGATATTGAATCACAGACGCTTAGACCCGAGACTGCCAAATGTTGTGAACTTCGAAATCGAACTGATATTGAATCACAGATGCTTAGACCCGGGACTGCCAAATGTTGTGAACTTCGAAATCGAACTGATATTGAATCACAAATGCCTAGCCCTGGGACTGCCAAATGTTATGGATTTATTCTTTCATATTTTTTATTATAAAAGCCATAGATTAGAAATCAACTTGAACCTAAACTAGTAATTTCCAAATTGTAGTGACAACATAGATTTTCAAGAATTTATTTTGTGCTTGTTTAGATACTTTGGTTGTCAAAATATAAGAAAAAACAACACCTGGAAGATTAAATGTTGGAAAGGTAGTCGAAAGGACATGTAAATGTGCCCTGATTTACAAGAATGTGGTCAGGGAAGCACCCATATGGACAACCTCATTATCCTTAGTAGATTTCCCTTTGGAGGTGTCTTACTTTGCTACGTTGTGGTAATCTCTCAAGTGAAAATATGCACTCACCTAAGGTCCCTCATTATTCATCTTGATTTTATGTCTTCCTGGCATCATATATTTACCTCTGTAATGTGCGAGCTATTATGCATGTGTCAATAAGAGACTATTCACACATTCCACTTGATTGGGTTAAAAATTGAAATACCCATCCCCCTATTAAGTCTTCAGCTCTTTCCTTCAACACTTTTTTTCCTCATGTATTGCTCATCTTTTGATTAACGACCCCTGCTATTATAATTTTTCTCCATAACTCTTTATCCTATTTTATTTGGGTGCAAATATGCCTTTGTCTGGACATATTAATAAAAGATTTATAAATAGATTCAGAAAGTGGCAAAAAAACCGAAATAGATTCATCTTGTAGTGACCTATCACCAGTAAAGCGCTACCTAGAACTATGACAATGTATATCAGGGCAGGATTGATGGTGGTGGTGGCGTACTTGTTCTTGGTGGGTCCTTTACTTATGGATGCATTTGGTGAGGCTCCCCATCCAAACTCATATCTACCTGCTGAAATTTTCCTTGGACGGGATTTCTCCCGAGGCAAACCCATCATGAATTTCATTAACAGATCTACTTCAAACCTATAAATTTCTTGAAAATACATAGATGTAATTAGTTACTATGTTCATGGAGAATGAAGGATAATAAACCCACTGCAAAATCATAAATAGCGCCACTACAAATTTAGAGTAGATTGATGTAACTACACAAAATTGATGAGAAAACTACAAATCACCTCAAAGAAAGCGTATTCATGGTGTGCTAAGCTCTGCAAAATGATGGAATATCCTACCCATTAGGAAAATAGACTACACGGGTACAATTTTCATGAGTTTTTGAGCTGGTTAACTTAAAACCAACACATTTTAAACTTTGAAATTGAATTGATATTGAATCACAGATGCCTAGCCCTGGTACTGCCAAATGTCATGGATTTCTTCTTTCAGGTTTTTAATTATAAAAGACCTAGATTAGAATGAAACTCAAACATAACCCAGTAATTTCCAAATTGTAGCGACAACAGATTTGACATAAGTTATTTTGTGCTTGTTTGAATACTATGGCTGTCAAAATATAAGAAATGCAACAGCTGGAAGATTAAACGTTGGAAAGGTCGTCGAAAAGGACACGTAAACGTGCCCTAGATACTTGTCCAACCATAGAAGAAATAGTAATAATAGTGGGTACACGCATGTCTTGTGTTCGAAACTCTTGGAATATGCCTTACATTTACCAACTAGAATGTAGTAGGATTTGCTTTCTTTCTCTTGTTGGTCAGTTTTCGAATCTGTTTTCCTGGGCCCAGAGGGTTGAATTCATCTGTTTTTATTTTTTCTCTTTTCGATCTAGCATGCTACGTGGCATCTCTTTTTCGCTCCAGTCAGCATGTATGCTTCACAACAAAGAAATATTATTATATTATTTTCACGTTTTCCTTAACATGAGTTCTTTGCCTTGTGGGCTCCACATCAAAAATTTGTTTTAAATATTTAAGTGGGATCGTGTCATGACCCTGTTAGCTCTCCAGGAAACTATTATAGTTTGCAGCTCGAAGATGCCTGGTAACTTTAGTATTTTCTTAATGATGGGTAATATGGATCAAGTTGGATGACTTAATCACCACTCACTCATTCAAAACATGCATAAACACACTAAGATAGATAAGGCTTTTAAATCCCAGCTATTCAGAGAGTTGATAAAAGGTGGATGTATGTAGAATTCTTATCATGCTAGTAGAATCATAAGCAAAGCATATATGAATGGCTAATCACAATAAGTAAATGATACTTTCTATTCTATTCATCAATACAAAAATAGGATGATAGCTATCTGGCATTAGAAAAATAGAACAAACATCAAATGAACATTCAAGTACAAGTATAGAAAGGTATAAAATGAAATTTGAACATAAATGGCAAAAGAAGCTTATATTATTGGCATGAAAATGAGAAGTATGAGAGTACAAGTATGAAAAAGTCTCCAACGTCGAACCTTTTCTTTTACAGTAGTCATAGACTTTATAGCCTTTACACAATTTATTCTTGATTCTGAAAAACGGGATCAAATTTACTAAAAATAGACAGTCAGAAATATTTGCTAAATAATAGGAAAAGATCCCATCTTGATTGTCAATCTCCCTAACTCCAAAAATCTTCCTGATCTTCAAACTCTTTAAGAGTTGTATTAGAAACTAAAGTAGAATTCGAACTTGCCATTTGGCACACAAGTCACCCTTTATCAAAGTAGGTAGGATATGTGACCTAATTCACCTCACTGGCACCTTCAAAACTGAAGCAGAGCCTAAATATAGATGCCCTTAATTATTTTCCAACATTATAAATCGTCCTCGAGCTGTTTGGATAAGAAAAAGTCGGTTCTGTGCAAAAATATGCTTCTTTGCACTGTTCTGCACTTTTGGTGGCTAGGAAAGCAAACCTCTAGGCTTGTAAGCTGTCGAAAGCTCTGTTTTCGGTGGCTAATGAACAGTTGCGGTGTTCGCCTAAGCCATTGAAAAGTCAGTTTTTAAATTATAAGCGAAATTGCAATCACACTTTACCCTAATGCTTTAAAGCTTCAGTGTTGACCCCTGGTGTCTCTGCAACTTGTATAGGGTTTGGGATGGCAACATCATCATAGGCTACCTTTGGATCACAAATACTCATTGCTACCTCTGCTAGTGTTTCCAACTTCTGGTGTGCTTGAGACAGAGGGCTTGGATTCCTTGTCTGCAGCTTTGATAGCCTGATTCTCCTATATAGCTTGGTGTTTTCTTTCATTAACTTGAGATTACTTTCCTCCAGCTTGGTATACTTCCTTTTTATTTCTCAAAGAGAGTCATACAATTCAACATTCATTTTGGTTAATCTTCCATTTGTTCTTTTGATTTCTCTCTCCAGAAATTCTAGTTCATACACCTGCCTTAGTAGCTGGTTGATCTTCTGGGATCTAGGTTTGCTAGATGAAGCCTCTTCGAGTTGTTCACCTTGATCCTCATTTGGTGTAGGTGAAGGAAGATCCTCATGCCCTACTGCAACCTAATTTTCTAGGTCAGTTCCCTGTTCTTCTTCATCCTCATAATCAATGTATGGCAGGTTGAGGATATTTTTGTCTTGTACTGAAGCCTCCTGTTTCTCTATCTTCTCAGTGAAATCCAGGTTCCTTTTGGCCTTCTCAGTCTTAGAAGCTGGAGAGGCTTGATCAACTGCAATTGGAGAGATGGATCTCCTCTTCCTCTTACCACTTCTGGGAGTGGAGGAATTCTTTGAAGAAGACTTCCTCTTGTTCTTTGAATGCAACTCTATGTCAAATTCGTTCCAGAACATGAAGTATGTCCAGGCAACATTCCTTCTTTGTAGCAGCTCAAAAACAATTAGCTTGATCAAGCCATGATGGGATAACCTGCCTGCAATCTTGGATGGCTTGGCTCTAACTTGATGAGCCATTTTAGTCAGGATTTTGTAGAGGTAAAAAGGAAGATTCAAGGGGCTCCTACCAGTGAAGTGATTCATTAATTTGAAATGGTATATCATTACCCTATTGTACCTTCCCTCAAAGGTTATGTAGACTAGAATTGAGTTCAACAGGTGCTGCCATTTTTCCTCAAGCCAGGATGTAGGGATGCTCTTCTTCCATACAATGTTTTTGTGCTCAGGTTTCAGGTAAGACCTGAATTCTACATTCTTTGTGATAGTTGTATTGAACCAACTTTCTCCAGCCGTTGGAAGCTCTATCACTTCAACTATTAGAGCTTCATCCACCTGGAATTCTTCTCTGCCAATTACTGCTTTTGAGCCATCAAATGTGAGAGCAAAGGCTTTTGCCACTTGGTGATGAGATCCCTGGATTTTTTCACAAAACCTATAGCAGTCCGCATCCTTGAAAAAATAACATACCTCTGGGTGTTATTCTAGGTAGCCAATATCACCCAGCTCTTTTTTTAGGGCAGGTCCTCCTCTCTTCATTTCCCGGACTGTTCTTCTGCACCTACAAATTTGAAAATTCGAACCTTGGAGAAGACAATTACATCGTGGGATTAGGGAAGCTTGGCTCAGTGAGGACACACGCAAGGAATAGGAAATGAATTAAGGAGGGGGGGTCCTTATTTTGAGGGATTTAATTGGAAATTGTGATTTGAACAAGGTGATGGTGTAGTTTGATGAGACCCACAAACTAGCAAGTGCAGGGAATGTAATCATTCGAACTGGAAACACAATGCTCGTGGTAATTAAATCATAGACATGGGACATGTTTAGGGAAGAGAGGGTTTGGGCTTAGATAGGTCACCTCAATTTCTTAATGACACCTCTTACCAACTCATGATTGACTGCAGATCCTGTCTTTTAGGTGGTTAATGGCTTGATGCTAGTGCTTTTCATGCTGATGGTTGTTGAGTATGATTGATGTGCCAACCATTTTAACTTCCTTGCAATTTCGGTGGCTAAAATAGCCCCGAATTTTATTTCTAAGCTGCCAAAAGCTAGGCTTTTCAGTGGCTAATGAATAGTTGAGATGTTCGCTTAATCCATCGAAAGTTGAGATTCAATTTTTTATTAGGAAAATGGATTCCAAAGTGTTTCAGACTTTATCAAACACCCAAAGCTCTCACAAAGAGACTTAAAATCCTCAAAATTTTTTTTTGGCTTCTAATCACTACACAAAATAATTTTTCTAAGTCTAATTTATTGAGGACTAATTTATTTAGGAGATAACATCTGGCTCCTACTTGGGGATGGAGACCTCCCTATGAGGTTCCAAGAACCACAGATCAAATGCCTTTCTTGAAAAACAAATATTAAACCTATCTTCTAGTGTTCCATTGGGCATGGAGTTATTTTTCAAAAACAAAAACAAAAACGATATTTACAATGACAAGGCTTTGAAGCCTTAGATGAAATAGAGTATCAGAAATCACCCATTGACTAGGCCATCAAACATCTCCTCACCTTCTAGACTTTGCAGTTTGAAAGTGTTGTTCTGTTGCACTTGAGTTATCACAAAAGGTCCTATCCATAGAGAATCAAATTTACCGTGCTTTCCCTTGTCTTGCCTGACAACATCCCATTTAAGAACCCAGTCTCCAACCTGAAAATTGTCCACCTTTTCCTTCTTGCCAAAAATACTTTTTATCTTCTTTTGGTGAGCTTTTGAATTCTCCACCAACTGTTCTTTGACTTGCTGCAGCTCAACCAAATCAAGCATTCTTCTTACCATGTCATTTGGTTCATCCTGTTCCTCTTGAAAGAACTTTGCTACTGGTAGAACCAGCTGATTGGGGAAAATAGCATCAGTAAACCAACTTAAAAGGAGAAGTCCCTATGGATTTTTTGTTGGTCACTCTGTCAGGCCAAAGAGCAAACTTTAGTTTAGAATCCCAACTCTTTTGATTCTTCTCCCATAGTTTTCTGATGATTCTAACTAGGATCTTATTGGATGACTTAGCAAGGCCATTGCCTTGAAGGTAATAGGAAGTAGAATGCACCAATTGAATGCCCATTGATTCACACATGTTAACCAATGCACCGGATTTAAAATTTGGTGCATTATTGGTCACTAGCCTTTCCGGGTAGCCAAATCTGATAAAGATGTTTTCATATAGAAACTTCTTGATGACTTGGTGAGTGGCATTCCTTGTGGGGACTGCCTCTATCCACTTGGTGAAACAATCAGTGGCTACTAGGATCCACTTGTGTTGACCACTTGATGAAGGATTAATCTCACCTATGAAATCAAGACCCCATTGCTGGAAAGGGCCATTCACTACAATAGGTCTAAGGGGAAAACATCTGAGCTGTTGCTTTCCTATGAATCTTTGGCATTTTTCACAAGCATCACAAAGGTACACACATCAGAGAAAAGAACAGGACAATAGTAACCAACCCTTAGAATCTTGTGGGATGTAGTATTCCATTAATGAGGGCCTCCACATATTCTTGAATGGAACTGATGCATGACTTGAACTGACTCTTGTTTATCTAAACATCTCAGTAAAATACCAGAAGGATATTTCCAATACAGCAGATTTTTAATTATGCAAAATTTAATAGACTTAAGCTTAAGAGCCTGTGCTTGAATCATGCTAAGCTAAGGGGGAACTTCTAAATTTTGCAAAAAATGAATAATACCTGAGTACCACTCACATGAAGACAAATTCTCAACCACCTGCTGACTATCATGCTACTCTTTTGCTACTACCTCTGTCTGCAAGTTTGCGGAACTTATACCAATGCAATTCATGCCTAGTAGATCACAACTTTCTTCAACCATGAGCTTAGCTAGGCCTTGGCCTTTTACTAGCTTGGTGGGATTTACTTCTATGTCAAACTCAATCAGCTTTGCAATCCATTTGGCTCTCTTGCCATCAATGTCAGGCTGGGTTAAGACATCCTTCACAGAAGCTAAAGGGACATAGGTAATGACCTTTGTGTGTAGAATATAAATTCTGAAAGCTTTCAATGACTTAATAAGAGCATAAGCTTGTTTCTCTATAGGATCATACTTCAGTTCATCATCCCTCAATGTTTTGTTGAAAAAAACAATGGGGTGATCAAGACCTTCATCATTTATCTATAACAAAACTATTGCCACTATATCATAGGAAGAAAAGGAGAAAATATAGAAGCTCTTGGTATAGTCTGGACTAATTAGAGTGGGAGCTTCCATGATAACCTTCTTGATGCCTTCAAAAGAGTTTCTTGCATTGTCTGTCCATTTGATTTCAGCTTCCTTCCTCAACATAGAAGTTATGTGTTTTACTAACTCAGAAAAGTTTGGAATAAACCTCCTGACAACATTTATCTTACCAAGGAATGACTGAATATCCTTTTTTGACCTAGGTATGGATTATTTTTGAATTTCTTCGACCCGAACAAGATCAATATTCACACCTTCTGCTGAAACTATGTGACCTAGGAGTTTTCTCTCTTTGAGAGAAAATTGAGACATTTTTGGGTTAGAGATATCCCAAACTGTCTACATTTCAGAAAAAAAACCTTCTTAAGCGATGCAAATGTTCTTCATAGCTATTGGAGTAGATAGTGAGTTCATCAAGATATATGAGAACAAACTTGTCCTTTAATCCCACAAAGGCTATGTCCATGGCCCTCTGAAAGGTGGCCCCAACATTCATCATCCCAAATGGCATCTTGGCATAGATGAAGGTACCCCAAGGAGTGGTAAATGCATTTTTTTCTTCATCATCAGGGTGTACAGAAACTTGATTGTAGCCAGAAAAGCCATCTAGGAATGACATGACACTAGCTCTTGAGACACTTTGCAACATATGCTCCATCTTGGATAAGGGATATTTGTCTTTCTTGGATCATTTATTTAGTTTTCTAAAATAAACACATAACCTGATCTCACCATTTTTCTTCTTCACTATTACTAAATTTGCAATCCATTTAGAATACCTTAGTGGGATTATGGTTTTAGCATCAAGGAGCTTTTTTATTTCTTTCTCAATCACAGGCAGTAAGAGAGGACTGATAGGCCTTAGCTTTTGTTTGAAAGGGATGGTGACCTTTTCCAGGGGAATCCTATGTTGGATGATATCTGTGTCATAGGTTTTCAGATCACTGTATTCCCAAGCAAATATATCAGCAAACTCTTTCATAAGATTGCAAAATTCTGACCTCTAATTAGCAGTCAACTCAGTGGACAAGCTTATGAATTTAAGATGAATTTGGCTACCTATATTGTGCTCATGGATAGCGGGGTCTTTCTCCCTTTTCACAAGTTTGAAGGGGACATCATTATTGTCAAAGATCTCTTCAAGAGGTACTAGAACCCAAGGTATATGATTGCTTGGAAACTGAACAATATTTTGTTTACCCATTTTCTCTTTTAATTTAGGCCTCTGTGATTTCTCCACATTTAGGTTTTCTTGGTCAATATGCATATCAGAAAATTCATCAACGACCTAGAGAAATTTACTAAGTTCATCATCATTCTCAAAGACTTTCCAAAATTTCACATTATCAGGTAGGGATGGCTTGTACTTGACTTGAATTTCATATTTCAATTTAGGAGGCATAGGAGGAATGAACATACTGGCAGAGACAACAAGGGAATCAGCTAGATGGTTCATAGCTCTAGGTATATAGGAAATGCCAAAAAACATGAAAGAGTCCCTAAGTTTCCATACCTCATCTCTGTATGCCTTTAGCCTGACATTATTTGCTTGAAAAGTACTGTTGACCTGCTGTATGATAAGATCTGCATCTCCAAATATCTTCAGGCACATGATTCCCATCTCCTTGGAAGCCTTCACTCCTAATAGCAAAGCCTCATACTCTTCTATATTGTTAGTAGTCTTGAAATTGAGTTTATAAGACAAATGAATAGTCTCCTTTGAAGGAGAAATCAAAACTACACCTTCACCTGCTGAGGCTTGAGTACTGGCCCCATAAAAAAACATGCTCTAGACAGAGGTGGTTACTTCTTGAGGTTGCTGATAGGCAGGCTTTGTGAGTCACATAGGTGTTGGCTGGGAATCATCTATTTGTAGAATACATGCCCCAAAATTTGTGTCTACTGCATAGATGGGATGATTTACAGAGTTCTTTTCATTACTGATGATCTAGGCAAGCTGATTTTCCCTTTAGAGTCTCTTGGTCTCTCCTTTTAACATCGGGATTGTAGCATAAGTAAGATCCATATGTAGGGTACCACCTAGCCTTTTACTCTATGAATGAGACAAGAGGAGGCCAAACTTAGGTGTGATATCAGCAGCTACTATATCCATCACTATGCTTTTTGAAGGCAGCTGGGAGAGGTTTATGAGAAGGTCTTTTATGAGGCCTAGGAATTTGACCTTCCTAGAGTCAAAAGAGAAAAGATCATGGTAGGTTTTTGTAATGTTGAGGCCAAGCTCATCCATCACTACTTTTGGCATAATATTGTGGGATGCTCCTGAGTCAAGCAAACAATTGTGAAGGATCTTTTCATGGATGTTCAAGGATATAAAGAAGGGTGGACAAGAATCATCTAGGTCTTTAACCATAGGACCTAGGGTTACTGTGGGCTTATCATCTTGCAAATTGACAAAGTCAACATCTATGGGTGTCTTTGGTTGAAGAGATTTTAATATAGATGACTTAAATGAATCATTCTTCATAACTTCTACCAAGGGAAAAGGGATTTTCAGTTTCTAAATTTCTGACTCAATATTGAAAGAACAATACAGCTTGTCAGAAATTCTTACCTCTTGTGATGGAGCTTTGAGCTAGATAGGATCATGGGCTGATGGATGCAATGGCCTTTGCTGCTGTTTTGGAGGAGCAGCCACCTTATTTGTAGTAGTAGCAATCTTTTTAGCAGGAGGAGCAGGCTGCTTTGTAGGGACAGGACTCTTCTTTCTGGGAGCAACAATCCTAGACCTTAAATTTTAACCTCCTTGATCATCTTCCTAATACAAGGATTCTTTAGTGATTTGCTCATTCATGAGGTCTTCCTCATAGCCTAATTGTGTCAAGAAGAAGTGATCAACTTCATCTTCCATGCAATTGATGTTGTCTTCTGCATCTCCTTCTTCCCGAGTAAGCTCTTGTTCTTCTTCTAGCAAAACATTTCGGAAAGGAGCTTTGATTCTTTGATCCTCAGTTGGATTCCTATACCTTTGAAGGATATGAGCTAGTGGGTTATTCCTTCTGTAAGGGAAAAAATTAGGGTTTCTGGGAGCAAAGTCATTTGGCCCTTTACCTCTCACACGTTGTTGCCCTCGATCTTTAAGTTTATACATTTCAACTGTTAAGCTTCCCAACATCTTGGCCATTTTTTCCATTTTTGTTTCTGATGATGAAGGACCTAAAGGATCAAAAGATTGCTTCTTCTTGTCCATTTTCCCTTAATTTTCTGAGATGCAACAATATTAGAGTCAACTTCAAGAGCATCATCTTGCATGAGTGATAAAGAAGCAGATCTTGTTTCTCTGAGAAGAAGACAGAACACTGAATCAAAAGCATTTGCATAAGTGATTTTGGCTGAAGTATCTGTGGGTTTGATCTCAGTATGGATTCTACTGAACATTTTGTTGAATCTCTTTGTGAACAAAGTTGTCATTTTCTCTCCTCAATTTGTTGAAATCTGTGATATAGTAAAGGTGGTCTCTTCTTTCTCCCTAATGCTTCAAGAATATGTCATCTAGGGCTTCAATGTAAGCTACTGATCCAGTAGTTAACTATTTGAACCATTTCCTAGCCTGACAATCTAAGCTTTGTACAAAAACCCTAGTCCATACATCCTCTTGTTCAATATTGATATTCTCAGCATAACTGTAGAATTCCTCTAAGTGTTCTTCAGCTGTAAAATATCCCTCCCCAGTAAACTTAGGCATGTATTTTTGATAATCTCTAGTAGGCATAGCAGAAAGGGGGTTAGGAAGATTTAGAGGGGCATATCTAGCAACAAGGATCTTTTCCATCTTGGTCAGAGGGGAAGCCATATTAGAAGTGGGTATGGAAGGGGCAGAAGAAGATGTTGGTGGTGTGGGTGGTAGCTGAGGAAGTATAGGTGGTAGATCTACCCTAGTGGAGTTTCCAGGATTTGGATCTACACAAGAAAAAGTGCTTGAAGATTCCCCAACCTTCAAATTTTCTGATTCACTTATAAATTTCTAAGAACTAGATGCTTCAGTAGAAGAAGATTTAAAGGGAGGCCTATTTGATACAACAGAAGAAATACCTTTGGAAGAAATTGATGTAGCTCCCCTTGTATATCAAGAATTCTATCTTTGTGAAGCTCTTCCTCTCCTTATAATATTTTCAGGATCTGAAACAGGTGTCACTGGTGGCCTTTGAAGATTTTCTCTGGTACTTGGTCTTCTCGAAGCCACCTTATTCCAATGGAGTCGCCAGATAGACGATTACAACCAAAACAATGTCCAGACTTTGTCTATCATCAAATTTGGATCTATGTCGTCCCTTAGGGAAGATGAGCTTCAATCTCTTCTCCCCGGCAACAACACCAATTTGTTAGCTCTCCAGGAAACTATTCTAGGTTGCAGCTCGAAGATTCCTAGTAACTTTAGCATTTTATTAATGATGGGTAATATGGATCACGTTGGATGACTTAATCACAACTCACTCATTCAGAACATGCATAAACACACTTAGATAGATAAGGATTTAAACCACTGCTGTTCAGAGAGTTGATCAAAGGTGGATGTATGTAGAATTCTTATCATGCTAGCAGACTCATAAGAAAAGCATATATGAATGGCTAATCACAATAAGTAAATGATAATTTCTATTCAATTCATCAATACAAATATAGGATGACAACTATCTCACATTAGACAAGTAGAACAAACATGAAATGAACATTCAAGTGCAAGTATAGAAAGGTAGAAAATGAAATCTGAACATAAATGGCAAAAGAAGCTTATATTATTGGCATGAAAATGAGAAGTTTGAGAGTACAAGTATGAAAAATTCGCCAAAGTCGAACCTTTTCTTCTACAATAGTCATAGGATTTATAGACTTTACAAAATTTATTCTAGATCCTGAAAAACTAGATCGAATTTACCAAAAATAGACAGTCATAAATATTTGCTAAAACATAGGAAAAGATCCCGTCTTGATTGTCAATCTCCCTAACTCCAAAAATATTCCGAATCTTCGAACTCTTTAACAGCTGTAGTAGAAACTGAAGTAGAATTTGAACTTCCCATTTGGCAGACAAGTCACCCTTTATCAAAGTAGGTAGGATATGTGACCTAATTCACCTCGCTTGCACCTTCAAAACTGAAGCAGAGCCTAAATATTGATGCCCTTAATTATTTTCCAACATTATAAATCGTCCTGGAGGTTTTTGGATCAGCAAAAGTCGGTTCTGTGCAAAAATATGCTTCTTTGCACTGTTCTGCACTTTCAGTGGCTCGGGAAGCAAACCTCTGAGCCTGTAAGCTACCGAAAGCTCTGTTTTTGGTGGCTAATGAACAACTGCGGTGTTTTCCTAAGCCACCGAAAAGCCTATTTTTAAATTTTAATCAAAATTGTAATCACACTTTAGCCTAATGCTTTAAAGCTTCAGTGTTGACCCCTTGATGTCTCTGCAACTTGTATAGAGTTTGGTGTGGCAGCAACATCACAGGCTGCCTCTAGATCACAAAGAATCACTGCTACCTCTGCTAGGGTTTCCAGCTTCTGGTGTGCTTGAGACTAAGGGCTTGAATTCCTTGTCTGCAACTTTGATAGCCCGATTTTCCTATAGAGCCTGGTGTTTTCTTTCACTAAGCTAAGATTACTTTCCTCCGGCTTGGTATAATTCCTTTTTATTTCTTGAAGAGAGTTATACAATTTAGCATTCCTTTTGGTTAATATTCCATTGGTTCTTTGATTTCTCTCTCCAGAACTTCTAGTTCATACACCTACCTTAGTAACCGGTTGATCTTCTAGGATCTAGGTTTGCTAGATGAAGCCTCTACCACTTGTTCACCTTGATCCTCCTTTGGTGTAGGTGAGGGAATATCCTCATGCCCTACTGCAACCTGATTTTCTAGGTCAGTTCCTTGTTCTTCTTCATCCTCAGAATTAGTGTATGGTAGGTTGAGGATATTTTTTTCTTGTGCTGAAGCCTCCTCTTTCTCTCTCTTCTCACTGAAATCTAGGTTCCTTTTGGCCTTCTTAGTCTTACAAGCTGGAGAGGCTTGATCAACTGCAATTGGGGAGATGGCTCTCCTCTTCCTCTTACCACTTCTAGGAGTGGAGGACTTCTTTGAAGAAGACTTCCTTTTGTCCTCTGGCTACAGGAATATTTTAGTCAAGATTTTGTAGAGGTAAAAAGGAAGATTTAAGGGGATCCTACCACTGAAGTGATTCATTACTTTGAAATGGGATATCATTACCCTATTTTACCTGCCCTCACAGGTTATGTAGACCAAAATTGACTTCAACAGGTGTTGCCATTTTTCTTCAAGCTAGGATGTAGGGATGCTCTTCTTCCATACAATGTTTTTGTGCTCAGGTTTCAGGTAAGAACTGAATTCTACATTCTTTGTGACAGTGGTCTTAAACCATATTTCTCTAGTCCTTGGAAGCTCTGTCACTTCAACTATTAGAGCTTCATCCACCTGGAATTCTTCTCTACCAATTACTGCTTTTGAGCCATCAAATGTGAGAGCAAAGGCTTCTGCCACTTGCTGATGAGATCCTTGGATTTTTTTATAAAACCTATAGGAGCCTGCGTCCTTGAATAGCTGACATACCTCTGGGTGTGATTCTAGGTAGCCAATATCCTAATTATTTTCTTAGGCAGGTCCTCCTCTCTTCATTTCTTTGATTGTTCTTCTGCACTTGCAAATTTGAAAATTCGAACCTTGTAGAAGACAATTACAGAGCAGGATTTAGGGAATCTTGGCTCAGTGAGGACACACACAAGGAATGAGAAATGAATTAAGGAGGGGGGTCCTAATTTTGAGGGATTTAATTGGAAATTGCGATTTGAACTAGTTGATGGTGTAGTTTGATGAGACCCAAAAATTAGTAAGTGCAGGGAACATAATCATTTGAACTAGAAACACATTGCTCATGGTAATTAAATCACAGACCGTGGGACAGGTGTAGGGAAGAGAGGGTTTGGGCTTAGATAGGGCACTTCAATTTCATAACGACACCTCTTACCAACTCATGATTGACTGCAGATCCTGTCTTTTCGATGGTTAATGGATTGATGCTAGCGCTTTTCATGTTGATGGTTGCTAAGTGTGATCGATGTGCCAACCGTTTTAACTTCCTTGTGATTTCAGTGGCTAAAATAACCCCCAATTTTATTTCTAAGTTGCCGAAAGCTGGGATTTTCGGTGGCTAATGAACAGTTGAGATGTTCGCCTAAGCCACCAAAAGATGAGCTTCGATTTTTTTTTAGAAAAACAGACCCAAAGTGTTTCAGACTTTATCAAATACCCAAATCTCTCACAAAGAGCCTTAAAATCTTCAAAAAAGTTTTTTGGCTTCCTATCACTACACAAAATAATTTTTCTAAGTCTGATTTATTGAGGACTAATTTATTTAGGAGATAACAGACCCTTTACCGTATACCTTATTATTATAAAATAAAGTGAGGTGTTTAGCGTAAAATGACCATGTTAAACATTTCCAAGAACATTAATTATTATTTAAGTATATTCACATTATCATTTATTCCTTTATGAAGGTTTTCCATATGAGTGAAATGTTTTGGGAGAAAGTAAAGGATCTAACACACTAGAAAAGGAACTTCTACTATTGGAGTTACTTTCTAATTGGAGAGTTGTGCACTTATAATTATTTGGATAAGTTCAATTTCAAAAGGCCTATTATCTCCAACTAAACATAGCTTTGGTTTATAAATTAACGACAGGGAAGTTGAATTGCTACTTGTAATATTTACAAAATTCAAATCATCCTCTTCAACCCCATAGAACACATATTTTACTTGCTTGGATGCACCTAGCTCATATCCAACCTTTGTGACCATATCTCCACTTTGTTGCTAAATGCCTCTATGGAAGCAAAATTTGAAGATTGAAATTCATTGACTAAAATTTCATTTTCTTGAAAGTAATTAACTTATATTCAACCTTTGTGACCATTTCTCAAATTTGTTCCTAAAATCCTTAATTGAAGCAAATATTGAAGGATAAAAATCATCAACATACAATGAAGTTTCATTAACTTGAATCCATCATTGAAGTAATTAACTTGAATCCAAATAAAAATTATTTGAGCAAACATAGATTGTTTTTATTATTTTATTAAATCTGTGGGTTCTTACCTAATTGAAATTTTGTTTCAAGAAGAAGACATGGGATTTATATTTTAATTTTTTCAAAACCTAATTGAAATTTTGTTTCAAGAAAAAGATAGGGGATTTATATTTTAATTTTTTCAAGGATAATAATAAATGAGAGTTAAAAGCTTAATGCCTATTTGATGGTATCTGGATCTCCTTTATTTTATAAATGTATTTTTATAAGTTAAAAAGACTGAACCAAATGAAGTTATGATGCGGATACTAGGGCTACCAATTATCCTTCTTCTTTTCAAGAATAATGGGAAAACCACCCTTCATGCACATAGTCAAGCTGTGAATGAGATTTGGATTTCCCGTATCCGAATATTCAACTAGGCGTTGCAATATGAACATAGAAACCATAGTTGCCGCAACATAGTTCATCTGAATAAATGCCATATCTTTGCATAGACAGACCTGTGTGCCGCCTTGGAAGACTTTGAATTCGAAGGGAATTTGTGGGATAAAATTCCCATCCTTGTTCAACCATCTTTCTGGTTGGAATTCGAGCCATTCGGTACCCTAGATAGAGTCCTAGGACCCATGGCGTACGGTTGGTAAGTCACTCGAGTGACTTTGTGCACGATAGTCTCGTCAGGAAAAACGCCATTGTGGAGAGCATGCTTGGAGTCCAAGAGGACCGTAGGATAAAGTCTCATCAATTCACAAATTGATGTGTGTAGGTAATGCATGCTTTGCTGATCCTCGTATGAAAATACCCAGGATTTTTTGTCCCGTTTGGATTCGGCTTTGACGACCATGAGACGTGCAATTTCTTTGTGTATTTCTTCCAAGATGACTACAAAATGTTTACATGTACCATAAGATAGATATTTACATATGGTGATTTTAATACGAACTAAACATACAAAATTTAATCCAACGAATTTCTATTTAACTGTGAATAATGAATTTCTATTTACTTGTGATTCATCTTGCCAGAATTTTTCTGTTGCGCTCCTCAACACCTATAGAAGCCTTAAATTATTCATTAGATTCCATGAAGGTAGAGAAGAGTTGGGATGTTTGTTCAAGCAAATCCATATGAGATTCAGGGACTTCATCATTATTATACTTTGTTCCAAGTGAGAAGCTTCAGTATCAACAAGTTGCAACCTCCTCATCTGAATACCGTCAAATGCATGGTCTTCATGATAATCAACAAGCACCATTCTATTTCCCCACACGGTAATTATGTATCCAATAATCAATACTTCTAGAAGATTGCTGCAATAAATCATCAATAATGACGATTTTTATCCAATGCCAAAGTCGATGGGTGAAGACCTCTTAACAACATCTCTTAGCCAACTTTCATAGTTTGTCATACATATTTGTATCGTTCCAACCGTCTACTTCCATAGTTTCTAGGGGACACTTGGAGGTCATGCATATCATCTGAAACACAACTATGTAGATCCACCAGACACTCAGTTTGTACATCTAAAACCCAAAATCCATGATCCAGAAAGACATTGCACTGGAAAACATGTGGGTGATTTTAAGGTTGGTTGGGATTTAAAAAATCAATAGGCCAGGACGCCACCATGGTTTTGAAATTTTTTTTATCCGGAAATGAGCTCTACTAATGGAGCTAACTGAAGTGGTAGAACTTGAAAAATAAAGAAAAAATTATGCGAATATGAAGGTTGAAGAAAGGTTTATGGGAGTTTAATGAGCGGTCATATATATTATTTATTTTGTAAAGAAATGTAATAATAATAAAATGACTTTGTGTTCGTTGGATTGTAATTTTTGGTTTCATATATCAAAGCTTACGACTCAGAGGGCCTCCACATTCAATCGTGATGATTTTGGGATCCGCAAGGAGCAAAGGGCACCATGCCTTTTCCTTTACGTGTAGTGAAGAGAAAAGGTAAAAATAAATTCAATGGAATTATTACGTCTATCAAAATTGTGCCCCTTGAGCTACAATATGTGCACGGAAGGGCATTAGCTTCTACATCCATTACATCATGAAAATTATGCAACAAGCCACTAATGGACATATTGACTATATACCGTCGATATCCAATACAAATATTGACTTGGGATATTAAAAACTTGAAAAAAAATATTTGCTTCACCTGCCAGCCTTATTTTCTGATTCAATGATCTTCAATACATGATATTATAAGAGGACCCACACGAATGGTCGACATGAAAATGGTGTCTCTTGTGCAAATTATGATGTGCAGAAATTTTGATGTCTCACATAGGTCAAGTTTCAATTTCAAAGGTATATTCTCTCTACATCCAGGTCAGATCTCAGTTTCAAAGGTATAGTTCCTCCACGTCCAGGAGTTTCAAGGTTCTCTAAAGCTACCTAAAACTTGGAAAAATCCTATAACTATGCCCCTTGGAATTTTGTAATTTTTTTCTTGGTAAGATTCCATTGGCATTCAAAGGATCGAGGCGAAAACAATGACTTATTCACCAAATGTTTCCAAATCTAAAAAAATTATGTACAAAATATTTTTGGAGATAACTTATTTTCACCTATGTGGCGATTTAGAAGTTTGATGTAACCTATTAGAGAAGAAGAAATGATACACCTACAAGATATTAGGATTGTTGAACACATTTCTAGATAGTCATCCCCAACCACAATAAACTCCATATTTGAAGGCAATGGAAGAGAGATTCGAATAACATATATACAACAATTGAAGACTTCACAGGGGATCTTCCTTTTAGAAGGGAGAGAGAGGATATAAATTAGAATTTTGACAATGAGGTTGTGATTTATTTTTTAAGCTCAATGGGCCATATAAAGTCTGGATCTAATATTCTAGATGCTCTGCAAGTAGCAAAAGACTAACCTAAGAAGGCTAAAAGCAGGACTAAGAAAGTTAAAAATGAGTCAAAGATTTTTTTTTTTATGTCTCTATCCCTGCTAAAGAGAACCCTTCTGTTGATCCTATTTGATGGTTGTACAAGATTCATATTTTTATGACTTTGACTAAGATAGAGTAGAGAACTAATTTGAGGAAAACCAAATTTGGGCAATGTATGATGATCATGATGGAATGCCTCGATATTATGCTCTTATTAATAAGGTAGTCTCCTTGGATCACTTCAAGGTGCAGATGACTTGTTTAGAGGGAAAAGACAATTGTGATGAGTCATTAGAGGAAATTTGGGGTCTAAAATGGGCCTTATAAGAAAACGTGCCAACAACAAATTTTGTGAGTTGAAATTCAAGAACCAATAGAATTTCAATAAAATGAGTCAACCATAATGGTTGAATTGACATATTTGTCATAAAAGAAAACTACTTTTTTTGTTCATATTTTTGACATATCTCCCTATGTATTTACTCAAATTCTGAGCGGGAGAGCTTGTTAGATGTGGAATTTAATTCCGCATCCAATGAGTACACACACTGCATACTTTTGATAGACCCCGCTACCCCAAAAACAAGAAATACCTGAAAAAATGTGATGATGACATCATCATCACATTTTTTCAGGTATTTCTTATTTTTGGGTTAGCGGGGTCCATCAAAAGTATGCAGTGTGTGTACTCGTTGGATGCGGAATTAAATTCTGCATCCAACGAGCTCTCTCGCTCAGAATTTGAGTAAATACATAGGGAGATATGTCAAAAATACGAACACAAAAAGTAGTTTTTTTCATTCTTCCTCCAAAATTAATAAGTATTATTTTATTATTTTAACTATTATTTTATTATTTTCCTTAGGAGGCCCATTTTAGACCCCAAATTTCCTCTAATGGTTTAATCATGTGGGAAAATGCTGGATTTTGCAGGACTTGTGGGGAGTTTAGGGAGGGAAGCAAGACTAATACTGAGTTTCTCAATATCTTTTCTCACTTGATGAATGGTGAGAAAGTTGTAGCAGGGCTTCTTAAAATATTTCCTCAAAGAGGTTCTGTTTGGGTTCTTTACAGAAATTGGTAGTCTAATTGGGATGAATCTACTCCAAAGGAAGTTATATAGAAGTATGAAATTGTAGGGGTTATGACAGATTTTAATGAAACAATGAGAGGGAGTGTGGTTCCTCTCATTAAGATTTATGGATTCAAGAGTGTGTATCATAGAATATAGATGGGATATTAGGCTGTTCGATGGGTATTGAGGACAAAGTTTCTTAGATTCTCACATCGGATTCTTGTCGGAAGACTTTTGAGTAATGAGGCTCAAACGTTTTCCAAAGGTTGTTGGGAGCTAGAACCTGCAGCCACTCCAATAGATTAATCTGTGGAAAGCATAAAAAATGAATAAAAAATAGCAAATTAAGTGTTCCCTGTAATCATATCATAGTAATATTTGTTGATAATCATCTCATAATAATATTTGCTGATGTTTGAATGAGATAGAAATGGATCACATAGTTTAGCTGCTTTGTCTTTGGCGTGGTAAAATCGGCCTTCAAACAAAGGTTTGGTTTTCATAAGGATTTGTCCTGAGAATAATGTCCATGAAGAATAGGGGAGCTTCTGATGAGCCAGCTAGGGATTCTTGGATGTTATCTCTTAAATCTCAATTTTGCTTGTGATTGCAATAAAGAGAGAAAACATGAACTTGTTCATGCGAGATGTAGAATGATTGTACTCTTGATTGACTAAGTTTGATTGTACTCTTAATTGACCAAGTAGTATTTGAAATCTATGGATTCACCTCTACTGTAATGGAAATCACTTTGTAGGGTGAATTATAGCAATCTAGACTAGAATACGTTGTTGGGTAATTGCTGCAATTATGGTTGTATTTATTGTAAGATTGGAATCGATGTATTTTCAATATTTGGGTAGTTCTAAGATTTGGATATGTTGTAGTGGCTGAATATATTTCAAATTCAACTGACTATGTCATATCACCCATAGAAGTGAAACAATTTTCATAGAATATCGAAGGGAAGTTGTTGTTGGATAGGTACGCTGCATATATAAAGACACCTTATTCTTTAGAATATACATTTTCTGAGGCCTATTTATTTTAAGAATCCATAATGTTTTTAAGGGTCTTTCTAGTATTTCCATATAAATGAAACTCCACATTTCCCCATTACCATTGAATGATGTTGTTGCTAGACTTCTTTAACATTTGCCTCCTCAACAAATAGATATGAAACCACTGGTGCTAGTGTTGAATCTTTAATTTCTTAACCAACTGTATCAACTAGTTAATCTTTTGGACCAATTGATGAATTGACTATTGAATCTATTGATGTTGCACCTACCCTGGCTTATGATGCTACTAACTCCACATCCATTGTTGGGTTGGGGACTACTACATCTTTAACTGCTCCTACCTCTACCTCTCTTGATATGTTGGTGCTGACACTGGTATTTACTGGATTTGGTCTATGAAACTGGGATAAAAACTGGATAATTAAATGACCATTTCTTAAATAGAAGTAAAAAATTCTATGTTTTTTTTATTTTGGGCATTTAAATAAATCCAGTATCATTGGTGAGTGGTGACCCAGATCATTATTTCCTTTGTATTTCGATTGCCAAATTTAAGTCCAGTTTTTAGCAAGGTCCTATCCTCGAGACATGTAGACAAAAAGATCTCTACACTAGTTAGGCTACATACTCATTCCATTCAATCAACGTATGTGCATGCTGTAAGCTTTGATAGTTTCTTGTTTATTGTATGTTTTCATATAGGTCATACTTTTGGAGAAGCTATATTTGGATGGGCTAATGTTCTATTTTGTTCCTAATGAATGTGGCATAGATGTAAGGCATGCAACCTTGATGAAATTCCATTCTGCTAGAGCAATAAGAGATGGAACATAAAATACTCCTTAGGAAAGGAGAAACCTATTCAGAGAAAGATGATAGGAACAGAATGGATGGGATACCTTAGTCACATGCCCCATTTTTTTAAGAATAACTTTAGGAAGGGTACTCATACAAACTGCCATGATGTTTTGATGTAGTTCCTTGTGATGTGAAGGGACCCAAGCAACCCCTAATAAGAAGGCTATTGCTACCTCATTTAAATGTCTTAAGATAGACCTCAAATATTTTTCATAGTTATTCATATCCTTTGTGATTTCGCACTGCTTGCATTATTATGTTGTTACATATGATTTTGAGAATAAGCGTTAACAATGTTGATTCTTGTTTATGCAAGCAATTTAGATTTTAGAAATTGTTATGGGCCATTGAATTTTGGTTAGGGACCCCTATCCACAGGTACTAGGTCTTGTTAATATTTGTTTTTCAAACTTGCATTTGCATTGAATTACATTCCAAATTTCACAAAACCATCAGAACAACTAGTTTTATTGACAGAATACTCGAATCTTTAAATTTATATTTGGGGTTGGAACATCTTATTTGTTTTTGGAATGCAATTTTTATCAAAATTTTCAAATTTTATGGTATTTACTAGCATTAGGGCCTCTTGAAACAAGGATGTAAAATATCCATAGGTTATACTGTATCATAAGAAACAAAGCAATAAAACAATAGTTTGTGAAACAACACAAAAGGTATTTATAGATTCATTTGACAGAGATGTAAAACTGCAAATAATTTATTTAATTATTTGCCTATCCACTATTGTGAAGAGGCCATTGTTATTGTATCCATATGCATTTACATTGGTAGTTGGATTTTAAAGCTGTAAATTTTCTTTACAATTACTAGTACATTTAAGAAATTGCAAGGAAGAAAAGCATGCATTATTGTAAGCTACTTGAGTAGATGTTTGCTTGCTAGCCTTCTTTATTACTTTGTTACCTCATAGAAACACAACTTCTTTCACAGTTTTCATTTTAGATGTTTATCGATATGTAGAAACTCTCTTTAGTTTTATACTGACAAACTTGACCCTAAGCTTATTAGGCACACACATTCTTGGCAATGAAAGATTTATCTTTACAATCTTGTTGAAAGGTTTGCTGATAAAAACTCATCAACCCACCTTTCTGTACATAAGCCCATTAACCCACCTAGCATTAATCCACCTCTCTGTACACAAAATAGATGAAAATCCTACCAATTGGGATGCCTCTTTCAATTGAGGGAGCTCTGGTTGCACTGCAATTACTTGGAGGGAAACACACCCAGTGGTCTTAGCAATTGCACAAATTTGGATTACGTGGCGCTCTCATACAACAATCTACTGGAAGTATTCCCCATATTTTTATGTGGCACTCTCATACAACAATTTGATTGGAAGTATTACGTGGCATCTTTTCTTAGGAGCAAATAACCTCATAGGTACCAATCATTTTCTTTAGCTTTGATTATTTTAGAAATTGCAAAATCAAATTGTTCGCTAATGCTAATTTGAATTGCCATTGCTCACTAATGTCATTTTCCTTCTGAAGCCTCTTAGCTATGCTTAGTTTAGAAATTGCAAAATCAAGTTTCTTAGTAATGTTATTGTGACATTTTCCTTTTGAAACCTCTTAGCTTTGCTTATTTTAGAAATTGCAAAATCAACTTTCTCAATAATGTTATTGTGAATTGTGAAGGTGCATGCAAAGCATTTATTTTTTTTTCCCAATATTTTTTGAAATTGTAAAATTGGTTTTCTCATTAATGTTATTGTGAATTTTCAGGGACCATTACCACTTCTTTGTCAAATATCTCCACTTTTATTGACTTATAAATTTCCATAAATAATCTCACTCGGAGTATTCCACAAGAATTGGGCTGGCTCACTAGTCTCCAAATCCTTTACCTTCATGAGAATGAATTATCAGGAACCATTCCCACTTCTTTTTCAAATGTCTCCACTTTGGCTAACTTGTCAATTTCCACAAACAAACTCACTGGGAGTATTCCACAAGAATTGGGCCTGCTCACTAGTCCCCAAAACCTTTACCTCTTTGAGAATGAGTTATTAGGAACCATTACCACTTCTTTGTCAAATAGCTCCACTTTGACTGAATTGCATATTTCCACAAACAAACTCATGGGAGTATTCCACAAGAATTAGGCCTGCTCACTAGTCTCCAAAACCTTTACCTCTCTGAGAATGAGTTATCAGGAACCATTCCCACTTCTTTGTCAAATATCTCCACTTTGACTGAATTGCATATTTACAAAAACAAACTCACTGGGAGTATTCCACAAGAATTGGGCCTACTCAATAGTCTCCAAAAGCCTTACCTCTATTCCAATGAATTATCAGGGACCATTCCCACTTCTTTGTCAAATATCTCCACTTTGACTATCTTGGAAATTTCCACAAACAAAATCAATGGAAGCATTCCCACTTCCTTGTCAAATATGGTAAACTTGAGTCTGTTGAGTTTATGGGGAAGTCAACTTAGTGGAAACATACCAAATTCCATTGGAAATTGCTCAAAACTCACTTATTTCGATTTAGCCTACAACAACTTATGGTAGTGTGCCAATAGAGTTGGCTAAGCTCTTCCTCCTTGAATTATTAATCTTGCATTCTAATCAGCTTCATAGTAGCAATGATACAACCATGCCTTTTCTTATGGCCCTTACAAATTGTTCACACCTAAAAAGCCTAAACTTGAGAGACAAGTCGGTGTCTTGCCCCTTGCCATAGGGAAAATTTCTACCAATTTGTCTTACTTGACATTATCAAACAACATGATAGATGGAAACATCCCTCCACATATAGGAAATATCAGCATACTAACCTATCTAAATTGATCTAGAAATATTTTAAATGGTAGCATTCCTTCTTTAAGAAACCTTACAAACTTAGAAAGATTGGATTTAGGAAACAACAAATTAGAAGGAAATATACCTAATGAATTTGAACAATTACAATGACTCAGTCTCTTGGACATTAGCAAAAACAATCTCTCTGGAAATATTCTCAATTCCCTTGCGCCCCTTAAACAACTAAGAGATTTGCTCCTTCATCATAACCAATTATCAGGAAGCATACCTCCCAACTTAGGAAATTGTACAAATCTGGAATTGCTTGACTTGTCTCACAATAGTTTTACTGGAAGAATACCGCGAGAAATTGTTGAACTTTATAATCTACATTTCTATTTGAATTTATCATGGAATTCATTAGAAGGTTCCTTGCTGATGGAGATTGGTAAAATCACAATGGCTCAAGCTATAGACATTTTTGCTAATCAGTTGATTGGAGCTATTCCATCTACACTTGGAAGTTGTGTTGATCTACTTTCATTGAATTTATCTCAAAATTCCTTTCAAAGCCCCATTCCAAATTCACTTGAAAAGTTACAAAGTCTTATAAGCCTAGATCCTTCTTCCAACTCCTTGTAAGGTATGATACCAACTAATCTTAATATGTTGAAAATGCTTCAATTTTTGAATCTGTCTTTTAACAACCTCACTGTGGAGATTCCAAAAGGAGTTTTTTTTTTAAATCAATCATATGTCATGTATTTTAATGGAAATCCTAATCTTTGTGGACCAGAAGTATTCCAGTTATCTGCATGGCCAACACTAAGAGGCCATTGTACAATTCTACAAAGAGTACTAATGGAAATAGGTGGATCTATTGCTTTTATACTATGTTTTCTACTCTTAATATTCCTACAGAGAGAAAATATGCATGCACACAACATTGGCTTCTCAACAGTTATCTTAAAAAATTCAAAGCACCAAAGGATCTCATATCAAGAACTTCACATAGTGACCAATGGATTTGATGATGCCAACTTGTTGGGAATAGGTAGTTTTGGGTTAGTATATAAAGGCATTTTGAAAGATGGCACACTTGTTGCTATGAAGGTTCTCCAATTGAAAAATGACAAAGGTGAGAAGAGTTTTAAGGTAGAATGCAGTGTCTTGCAAAAGCTTCGACATCAAAATATGGTGAAAATCATAATCTCATGTTCCAACCTCCATTTCAAAGGTTTAGTGTTTGAGTTTATGTCTAATGGAAGCTTAGAGAAGCATTTGTATCCTGATAGAGATGACAACAATGGTGAAGATGTGTGTGAATTAGGATTGAAAGCTCGATTAGAAATTGCCATAGATGTGGCCCATGCCATGGAGTATTTTCATCATGATTCTTTTGTGCAAGTAGTGCATTGTGATATAAAACCTAGCAATGTACTTTTAGATAAAGATATGTCAGCCCATGTAACGGATTTTGGTATTGCAAGAGTAATTGGTGAAAACGAGCCTACTATTTCACTAACTTCTACACTTTCTTTGAGAGGATCCATGGGCTACATTGCCCCAGGTATTGATTTTCTTAATCTTCACTTTCACTTGTATTTTATCATTAACATATTGTATACATTACTAGAGCATAATCTAATGAAGGTTGCATCTATTGCAGATATGGATTGAGTGAGATAGTTTCTACTCAAGGAGATGTTTACAACTATGGAATCCTATTATTGAAAATTCTGACTAGAAAACAACCAACAAGTGACATGTTTGTTGGAGACCTAAACTTGGACAACTAGGTGAACTCAACATTTCCAAATAGAGTAAAAGAGGTTATTGACATTGGTCTTTCTAGTGAGGTGGATGGAGATGAATTTGAAGAAAACAATGTATATAAATGCTTAGTTTCTTTGCTACATGTTGGTTTGCTTTGTTTGAAACATTCACGAGAAGAAAGAGAAACTATGAAAGTTGTAGTAGCAGTGTTGGAGAGCATCAAAGAGGTTTTGATAGCAAATTTAGTTACTTCTAGAGGACTAAATCAAAGCATATCCAATTTGCTTAGCAATTCAAATACAACAAACATTGATGCTCTTGATGATATGCAATCTAATATTAACAGGTGAACAATCTGCTCTTGATGATATGTAATCTAATATTAATAGGTGAACAATCTGCTCTTGATGATATGCAATCTAATGTTTCTTTTAGGAGCATTACCCTTGAACGTAAGGCATATTATAGGATTTAGTCTCAACACTATGATTGGAGAACAAAAATATTGGGCTTCCCACATAAAAGCAACAAAAATCCTATCTTTTCTCTGCCTATAGCTTATAGATCACCACCAAGTTGACTGAATATGTGTGGGATTGTAGAAGTACTCAAAAATCAACTACATTGAGGGTAGAGTTGTTTTCCATTTCAATTTGAATTGTTATACCAAATAAAATTTAAGAGATCACGGTCTAATGGAATTGTTTTATTTATATTGAACACAATTTAAGAGATCAAGGTCTACATACAAATGTAATTTTTTTTATTTTACTAATGCAATTATACCTCACTAAAAGAATGATACCGTAAAAGCATTAGATGCTTCATTATTTTGACCAAAATTGCAGTATGATGTCTCCTAAGGGATTTACATGGTCCTTTGATAATAATATTACTAATCAACATTTTGTTAACTCAAATGATAGTGCATTGTAGTAAAGTCCTTGTAAAATCCTTTCATATTAAGGCACTCCCCTTGTGCTTGAGTTTCTAGCCTACAGTTTCCAGTTTCAGTTGCCAATTGCCTTAAAACGGGGAATAATTGTTGAAGAGCTCCATTGTGGATACCCAGTTCATCTATTTGATATATTGCACAATGTGTATCAAGACATTCCAGTCCATGGAATGTATTAGATTTGTCAATTATTGGTCTTGTGGAGGCTAAGGAAGTTCGAACTCACGTCCATGGAATTGGGTAGCACTATCTTTGTTTATCCTGGAAATTTCTCCTTTCTCCACCTACTTGATATTTCGAACAATATATTTAATGGTTATATCCCACATCAATTGGGACGCCTCTTTAATTTTAGCACGCTCTAGTTAGCCATCAATCAATTGGACAGAAACATTCCAAGCAGTCTCAGCAATTGCACAAATTTGGATTCTTTAATGCTCTCCTACAACAATATGGTTGGAAGTATTATTCCCCACGAGTTCAGTTCCCTCACACATCTGCAATTGCTTTTCTGAGGAGCAAATAACCTCACATGTACCAATCATTTTCTTTAGCTTTAATTATTTTAGAAATTGAAAAATCAATTTTTTCGCTAATGTCAATTTCCTTCTGAAACCTCTTAGCTTTAATTATTTTATACATTTCCAAATCAATTTTCTCATTAATGTTATTAATGTTATTGTGAATTGTCATGGGGCATGCAAGGCATGCATTTTTTTTCCCAAATATTTCTTAAAATTGTAAAAGATCGATTTTCTCATTATTGCCATTGTGAATTGTTAGAGACCATTCCTACTTCTTTGTCAAATATCTCCACTATGATTGAATTAGAAATTTCTATAAAAAAACACACTCGGAGTATTCCATAAGAATTGGGCCTACTCATTAGTCTCCAAAAGCTTTACCTATTTGACAATGAATTATTAGGGACCATTCCCACTTCTTTGTCAAATATGTCCACTTTGACTGCCTTGGGAATTTCCACAAACAAACTTACTGGGAGCATTCCACAAGAATTGGGCCTGCTCACTAGTCTCCAAATGCTTTACCTCTATGCCAATGAATTATTAGGGACCATTCCTTCTTCTTTATCAAATACCTCCACTTTGACTAACTTGAAAATTTCCACAAACAATCTCACTGGGAGTATTCAACAAGAATTGGGCCTGCTCACTAGTCTCCAAAAGCTTACCTCTTTGACAATGATTTATCAAGGACCATTCCCACTTCTTTGTCAAATATCTCCACTTTTAATAACTTGGCAATTTCCACAAACAAACTCACTTGGAGTATTCCACAAGAAGTGGGCCTTCTCACTAGTTTCCAAATACTTTACCTCTATGCCAATGAATTATGAGGGACCATTCCCACTTCTTTGTCAAATATCTCCACTTTGTTTGATTAGAAAATTTCCACAAACAAACTCAATGGAAGCATTTCCGCTTACTTGCCAAATATGGTTAACTTGAGTCTTTTGAGTTTGTGGGGAAATCAACTTAGTGGAAACATACCAAATTCCATTGGAAATTGCTTAAAACTCAGAGAATTCAATCTAGCCTACAACAACTTAAGTGGAAGTGTTCCAATAGAGTTAGGTAAGCTATCCCTCCTTGAATTGTTAAACTTGTAATCTAATCAGCTTCATAGTGGCAGTGATACAACCATGTCCTTTCTTACGGCCCTTACAAATTTTTCACACCTAAGAAAACTAAACTTGAGAGACAATAAACTAGTTGGTGTCTTTCCCCTTTCCATAATGAAACTTTCTACCATTTTGTCCTACTTGACATTAGCAAACAACATGATGGAAGGAAACATCCCTCCACATATAGGCAATCTCAATAACCTAACCTATCTAAATTTATCTAGAAATCTTTTAAATGGTAGCATTCCTTCTTTAAGAAACCTTACAAAATTAGAAAGATTGGATTTAGGAAACAACAAATTAGAAGGAAATATACCTAATGAATTTGAACAATTAAAACGAATTGGTTTCTTGGACATTAACAAAAAAATTAAGCTCTCTAGAAAGATTCCAAATTCCTTTGCACACCTTAAACAACTAAGAGATCTCCTCCTTCATCACAACCAATTATCAGGAAGCATACCTCCCAACTTAGGAAGCTGTACAAATTTGGATTTGCTTGAATTGTCTCACAATAGTTTGACTAGAAGCATACCGCAAGAAATTATTGAACTTTATAATGTACAATTCTATTTGAATTTATCATGGAATTCATTATAAGGTGTTAGTGATTTAGCTCTAGAGGCACTCGACATGTTTTTGTCTTGTATGCGGAAGTGACCATGCACTAGCTAGGCTACTTTACTTTGTAATGGTGTTTTATAAAGTTTTAAAGTGACTCTTATGTAATGGGACTTTTGATAAATTATTCCATTGTTTTAGTTTTATAAAGTGACTTTATGATATAAAATGCACTTATTTCATAAAGTAAATGGTGAATTTATTAAAATTAAAGGTAGCCACTTTCGGAGGGAAAGTTTCTCAACCATTGATATTGAAAAGGAAAGATTTAATCTTGGCCTTTGGATTTAGGTATTGGGGAAGGTGAAAAGTCACTCTCAAGTTATAAGAGAGATCCTAGGGTAGTGTGCAAGACAAGGAAAGCATTCCAATAATGATCATTTTGGTTGGGTTAATTTTCAGAGAGAGAGGGAGATGTATTTCTCTTAATTGGGCACAAATCCCAAGGAGTTTTTTTTCTCCAGTGGGCATGAATCCTAAGGAGCTGGGAACACATCTTAAGACATTTTATTTTAGTTGGGTCTTATTGTATCGTACAGTTCGTAATGTACTTGTTGGGCATGAATTTCAAGGAGGTCGTACATTATATAGACTAATGTGCACAAATTTCAAGGGGTCGCACAACGACATACTGACTGGGCACATTTTTCGAGGAATTGGGAATAATATTCAAGATGGGTTGTTGTTGTGTAGGTCGTATAGAACATACTGTCAACTGGGCACATAAATCGAGGCACTGGTGCATTCATTAAATGTTGTTGTAAATTTTCAGTTTTGCCTGAAAATGTTGCAATAAAATTCTATTCATTAGAGGAAATTTGGGGTCTAAAATGGGCCTTATAAGAAAATGTGCCAAAATAAGTTTTTATGAGTTGGAATTCAAGAACCAATAGAATTTCAATAAAATAAGTCAACCATAATGGTTGAATTGACATATTTGTCATTAAAAAAAACTATTTTTTTTGTTCGTATTTTTGACATATCTCATTGTGTTTTTACTCAAATTTCGATCGGGAGAGCTTGTTGGATGCAGAATTTGATTCTGCATCCAACGAGTACCCACACTGCATACTTTTGGCAGACCCCGTTACCCCAAAAACAAGAAATAACTGAAAAAACGTGATGATGATGTCATCATCACGTTTTTTCAGTTATTTCTTGTTTTTGGGGTAGCAGGGTCCGCCAAAAGTATGCAGTGTTGGTACTCGTTGGATGCGGAATTAAATTCCACATCCAACAAGCTCTCCTGATCGAAATTTGAGTAAAAACACAGGGAGATATGTCGAAAATACGAACACAAAAAGTAGTTTTTTTCTTTCTTCCTCCAAAATTAATTAATATTATTTTATTATTTTAACTATTATTTTATTATTTTCCTTAGGAGGCCCATTTTAGACCCCAAAATTCCTCTAATGGGACAAGTTTTCACTAGGGGGGTGTTTTCCAAGGCCATATTTATCAAAAATTTCTGTTGTTTTATGGGTTTCTTAGTCTATTGTTTTTTATGTGTTTTTTCCATTGCCACAGACTTAGTTTCATTGTTTCACTGCTTCAGCTTGTTGGGTTGTTGATTTAAATGAGTGAGAAGTATTTTTTATCAATGACAAGTTTTAAGTGTGAAATATGGGTTAAACTAAGTGTTTGACAAAAATATGATTTTTGTCCAAATTTCTAGATGGTACCAGAGCTGTGGCTCTATGATTATAGCTAATTGTGGGTGAAAGAGTATTGTTTTTTGTTGTTGAGCAAGGTTTACTACTAATTTTTAACAACTTGTGTGTTGGAAAAACATTATCTGAATGTGACTTGTAGGTTGTGGGAAGCGCGAGACTCTTGTTATTTTGGTGGTTTTTTTTTTTTACTCTTTGAGATGGCTACTAGTTTGAGGATGGAGGATATATTGGATGGAGATGGGATTTTGTTCCCTAGAAGGCTAGGATTGTGCTTATTTTGGAGGAGAATGAAATGTGGGATGAAGTGGTGCATAACACATAGGTGAATCCTATTGTAGTTCCTACTTTTGATAATGATGATTTAATTGTAGATCCAAACATCCCCATGAGGCCAAAGTGGGCAGCAAAGACCATCCAAGCAGTTGGGGAACTAGCTAGGAATCCTAGTGATTCTAGGAGGACTAGTTCTCAATTCGAGAGTGCCCTTTTTATCAAGGACCCTTTCTTTGCTGATAATTGTTTTCTAATGATTGAATCTATACCACAAAAACATGAAGATGTATGTGAAGACCCAATATGGAAAACAACCATGATGGAGGAATTCCATTCTCTTCAAAAGAATGACATATGGGATCTAGTAATTCTCCCCCCAGGGAGAAAGCTAGTCAAGTGTAAGTGGGTTTTCAAAACTAAATTTGCTGTTGATTGTTCTCCTTTGAAGTATAAGGCACAGTTAGTGGCCAAGGGCTTCTCTCAAGTCTAAGCAATTTACTACAACGAGACCTTTTCACCAGTTGCAAAGATGGACTCCATACGACTAGTTTTGGTCATTGCAGCTTCCGAGTAGTGGGAAGTACATCACATGGATGTAAAGAGTGATTTCCTACATGGTGATCTGAAAGAAGAAATATATATGCAGCATATAGAATGTTTTTTGACTAATCAAACCCTTGTGTGCAAGTTGAAGAAATCATTGCATGGGCTAAAACAAGCTCCTGGAGCTTGGTATGCCAAGATTGATGGATTTTTGCTATCACTGAACTATTGTAGATGCAAGTATGATCTGAATGTCTATTTGAAGCTAATTCATGGTTCCTTAATCATCATTGTATTGTATGTGGATGACCTTCTGATCATAGGATGTTCCAAGAAATAAATTGCCTCCTTGAAGGATGCAATGAACCATGCCTTCTCTATGACTTATTTGGGATTGTGAAGCCAATTTTTGGGGCTTGAGATTTATCAATCAGATATTGGAATCAAGGTACATCAGTCCAAGTATGCTTCATATATTCTAAATAAGTTTAGAAAGAAGGATTTCAAGCCAATAAAGACTCCATTCCTATAAGGAGTTAAGCTTGAAGAAGTGTAGTCATCTCCATTGGAAAACAACACCATGTATAGGCAACTGGTTGGTTGTCTTTTTTATTTGACTCATACTTGACCTGATATATCTTATGCAGTGAGTGTGGATTCCATATATATGGATCAGCCTCATGAAATCCATTAGAGGGTATCAAAAAGAATCCTAAACTTTGTACAAGGGACAAAAACTCATGGGATTCACTATGTTGCACACTCTAACCTAGAGTTAGTTGGTTTTACTGACTATGATTGGGCATGTGATAACACTAATAGAAAGTAAAATTATAGATATGTGTTTATTCTTGTAGATGTACCAACCAACTGGTAAAGTAATAAACAAAGTTCAATTGCACTTTCATCTACAGAGGCAGAGTACGTAGGAGCTGTGAATGAAACTACTCAATGCTTGTGGTTGTAGGGAATACTTGGAGAGTTTGGGATCGAGAAAGAGAATTCTACAGTAATCTATTGTGACAACCAGAGTATGTTCAAATCTCAAATAATCTAGTACTGAGGCAGTGAACCAAACACATCGATTTCCATATGCACTACATCAGAGAACTTGTGCTTGATGGGGTCATTGATCTGCAATATTGCGCATCATCTGAGCAAGTTGCATAAATATTCACCAAGATTTTTTCTGAGAGGACCTTCAAAATTATAAAGTCACTAATTGGTATAGTTGATCATGTGGTGAATGCATATTGAAGACCATATGTCATACATTTTTGTTCATGTCCATGTTTAAGGGAGGATTTTCCCCTTGTGGTTTTTCCTCTTTCCTTGTTTTGTATGGACAAGCAGTATGTAAAGGGTGAATAAGCCTTGTTTCTAGGCCCTACATCTCTGATATTTTTCTGATATTTTACATAAAGTCAGGCTTAAGAGGGGATGTTGAAATAATCAAAACCCATACTTGGGATAAAATAATTAATCTTTTTGATTAATTTCCTAGGTCCCACACTAGCTAGTTTGCACTCAAACCCATTTTTGAGGTCAAAATTGCCCAAAATGCCTCCTAAAATGAGTTATAAAGGTCCTAGATAATATTATAAAAACTCTACAATCTTCCCAGATTGGCAATTGCATAGTTCTTCTTTTTTAGGAGTTTCCATCTTTTTTGCAATTTTAAGGAAAAAACTAAAGTTAGTTTTAAGGTAGACTACCTTGTTTTTTGCACCAACTCACCTCCCTTATTTTCCTCATATAAAAGCATGATAAAGTAAAATTTCCATAACTTATGAGTTGTGCATACACATTCATCAAATTCATGAGCATCTTGACTGATTTGGAAAGTGCTTTATGCAGCTATGAGGAATTTTGACTACTTTAGTAAGCCTGCTTTTGTACTGGTTCCAATAACAACCTAATGCTTTCAAATCCTTGGAGCATCTACTTTATGAGAAACCTACGTATATTTAATGATGGATGGTATAAATTAATATCATCAACCGTTTGTGGATTATCACATATTTAGTCTCCTTCTTGAGTGTTTCTTGCATATTTTCAAGCAATTTTGTGAGTTCAACTTGTTCTAAGCTTGGGATAAATATCCACAATATATAGATTCTCTCAAGAGACAAAGTCGATAGTTTTAGTGGTGTTTTGAGTAGCTCATAATAATGAGGCTTATATTAACTAATTCCCTCCAATCTATGACATTGTGCCAAGTCTGACTCCAAGTAGTGGCCATAATGAGGTGAAATGAACCTAGATGGACCATGAAGTGGTTAGGCTAGTTAACAAGTGTGGAAGGAATCATTATGAGGGAATATTAGTGGTGTTAATAGGCTCTTAGTGGTCATTAATGCACAATATTGATCAAATCCTCAATATAGCACACCCAGTATCCTTAAAAAGGGGAAACGCTCCCTTATCTCCTAGAAACATACAAATGGGGCACAATAACTCCTAAGATTTTGGAAATGAGCGGATCTAGGGGTCAAACATGGCTTTGTGGACAAAATACTAGTTAAATATGGTTAAATGTGGACAAATACCCTAAACTAGGTACTAGGAACCCTTTTCACATGGAACAACTTACACTAAACACTTGGAACCTTATGCAAATATTTTTAACCAAGGTCTAGATGGGAATTATGTTCCAAAAAATTGATATGACTTTTCTGCGACTGAGCAATGGGTTGGAGAACTCAACTTTCAAAGGAAAACACCAAGCTCCCCGCAATGCAGCTTGAGATGCAACGACCACCAAAGCACCCACCACAACATTCAATGTTGTGCTATGGGGTACTTATTTGCAGCCACCAATAAACCCAAGGTAAAGGAAGTTGTCTCATTGATAGCCGTCATGAAGATAACTTCTTTACCAATGCAAAAAAGCTAGCAGAGATTTGAGATCCATAAACAAAGTCTTAGGGATACATAAACAAAGTCTCGGTGGAGCTTCATGTTGAATTGCCACTATACCATCGCCCTGCATGAACTTATGCCTAATGTGAAGTTGCATGCACTTACTCCTAAAGGGACTCAACAAATTTCTCACTTTGTTTGTTGCCTCCGTCAAGTCCCTTTCATCCTATGGACGACATTTGAATCCCTTTCTCATTGACCAAAAACCTAGTGTAGTTAACGTGGGTCCCTATGTTGTCTCTATCAGTGATCCAACACCACTTATCTCATGTAGTTAAAGCATGGATTTGCATTTTTTTGAATGCAACTACCCTTCTCCCAGTCCTATAAACTCGATCGATCATCCACTGACCTACAATAGTCTATGCAGGCCAGCTATCCTCCTAATGTAAGCACTAAACACCTGTGATTTTGGTTATTTACTTTCATGGTGGCACTAGGTTCCTGGACTATGAACCATGGATATTATTGTGCTATTATTATATTATTATCATTATTGTTATTACCTATAACTAGAATAATGGAACAACATGGACACTAACGTTGTTGTGGGTATTCGGATTTCACATGTGAAGGGGCAGGGGTTAGGAGTTGTGGCTCCCCCTAACAGTACTCTAGTATTCCTAATTTTGATGTTATTGGACCTTGGTGGTCCTAACCTATGTACATAATGACTTGCATTCAACCATGCAACCATGCACGCAGTACTCTAGTGAACTGGAGTTGTTGTCAGTCAACAAGAGTCATACTGGTTAATTGGGAGTTGTCCTCAATTAATTAATGTCTAGAATCAATAATCCTTAGTTAATAAGATGAATTCAAGTCCTATTCAATTAATTTAGGAATGTTTGAGTCAACTCAAGTTATCCTAAGTGCATGGGAGTGATCAAAGGAGAATTGGAATATGTCCTTATGAATTTGATTTGTGTCTAGTGCATGGAGGTAACTATGGGTGAACTCAAGTCAGTCATAGTGAGTTTGATTAAGTGTTGACAAATTCAAGTTATCCAGTGTCTGGGAGCGTGGTTGTCAATGGTTTAGAGTCAGTATCAGTAGATTTAAGATACTTTGTTGAGAACTTCAATGTGTAAGTTAGTGGTTTGGTGAAGCCTCAATGAATTTTAGTTGATTCTTAGTGGTCTGGTGTTCATCTCTAGGAGTAAACTCGAATTAGGATAAAGGGATTCAAATTTCTATAGAACGTTAGGCATTATTTCATTATTGAGTTTCTGGAGGAGGGAATAAGGCTGCTCAGACTGGAATGCGATTGACAAAGGAGAGTTTGGCATGGTATGGTGCACACAAGTACACCATTTTTGTCTTGCAGGGAATGGAGATCTTGTGAGGGAATTCTTTATCATCCATTCCTTCATTCATTGAAGGAAGGTGAGTTGTTCATTCCATTATTGGTTAGAGATAGGTAATCTTGTGAGCTTGGGAACCCATGTACACTATGTTATGTGCTTGGATCATAGGTAGTTTGGTCATGTTTAGAGTAAGCTTGATCAAATTTGAATAGTTCCTCGGTGACCACCACTTGTATCTATGTTGTCCTGCACACAAATCATGATGGTGAATATGGAAATGTCCTAAGGGACCTAGGAGGTGAAGGGATTTCCATTTCACTTGGTATTTGGGTGGAGGAGTAAGTAGGTGGTGAGGGATTGAGTTGTGGCTTCTCAAACTTATATATTCTAAGTACAATATAGATTTGTGGTGTCTACCACTTGTCTCCATCCTGTACCTACACATAAATCCTGAAGGCAAAGATGGTGATGTACTAAGGGACCTATAAGGTGAATGGATTGCCATTTCAATTGGTAGTGGGCTGGAGGAGTAAGTGGGTGGAGATGGGGAAAACATTGTGGAAGAAATTCTTGTGTTTTTGTCGCTTGGGTTGTGGGATTGAGTTTTATTCTTAGAGATATAGTTAGAAGAGACCTTGTCATGTGAATTCTAGGACCTTATTTCAATGGTGACCAGTATAGGCGGTCTTTTCTTGATAGTGTCCAAGGCTGAGAGGAAAGTTGTGTGGTTGGAGCCAGTTGCTTCCTTATAAAAGATAAGTACTTATGATATTTAATTATTTTATGTATGTTGTTTAACATGTGCCCATGGATGCTGGTATATCTATGTAATTACATGTATTTAATTTGTATATATGCTCATGGTAAATTGCCAACCCATTGTTGTTAGATTGGAAGCTCACATGAGAGGTATGTTCATGTATTATACTAGCAGTTTGTAGCTAGTTTGTTTATGGAATTTATGATATTTAGGGGGTATGATTTAGGATACTCCATAAGACTGTATATGGATTTTCGGTATCATACCATCAATGGGAATTATGACTGATATTTATTATGGGAAAATATGACTTAAAGTAGTGTTACAATTGTGCTATATGAGGTAGTGTAGAATGCAGATTTTGTGGCAGTTTTAGAAGACTATTTGCTTAGGCATTAGGAATAATTAGAGGACTGATATTTTGGAATCCATATGGCCATATATGGATGTATCATATCAGGTCTCACCTAGGATTATAGGACTGGTAAAATAATGCATTAGATCTGATATAATTCATAGTGTATACTTTTTCTTTTTGGAAAGTTGATGATGCTGATTTATGGTGAAGTTGGAGGCTAGTTACTTATACATTTATGTTCATTAGATGGATTGATATTTAGGGCATACCATATGGTCATGTATTCCTGTACTGAATCAGATATGAGATGGTATTAGAATTCTACATTAACTAATAAAGAACTTCTATGAATAGGTGTTTAAATTTTGCTACCATAGATTGACGGAATTATGATTGTTTCATTGTCATAAATAAGCTTGGTAAAGTTAGGAAAATATGATTTATTAGATTGTTGTATGGGGGCCGACAGATTCCCATGGGTGTGATGTTAGTTATTAACATGAGAAAAGTTACGGCCTGAATGTATTTCATGGGTCATCACACAATCTTGCATGTACAATATGAAACTAAGTTGTCTTGGGAGGGAAATATTTCCTTTCTGGCCGAATGTTTCTAAAAGTTTTAATTTGTGTGGGATGTTAGGCTGACCTTAAAGAGAGTTATTACGCTGTGCTTAGCTTAGATTCAGCCATACCCTTTGTTAGCGAGCCTAGTTACCTGATATTTTATAAGTATTCCGGGGTTGGGTATGTTACAAGTGGTATAAGAGATTAGGTTACAACCCTATGCCTATTTGGTGCTTCTATGAATTTATGATTGTGTGTTTATGCAATTTATTTATGTTTTATACAATGTTGTAAGAGGTTGATGATGTCATAGAAATGTTTTTATGACCAAACGATCACAACCCCAGTACTTGTACAACCACAATGTGATTCCTAAACCAAAATATTAATCCCTAAAACAATAATAGAAGACTAATTAAATTAAAGATTAGTTTATTGTATGCTTTAGAAAATTAATTAATATTGCATATTTATTGCTCAATAGAGTGATTGGTGGGCACTCTGCATTTTCATTTCTAATATTTAGTAGATTGATTAGTTGATGCAGGTTCACTTTGCGTTGCCTCTTTTACTGACCAGTAATCTTATTGGTCGATACTTGTCCTAGGTGCATTACCTCTTTATTGTTCAGTGACTTGAATGGTCGATGTTTGTCCTTTGTGCATTGCCTTGCTTATTGTATATGGAATTAATTGGTAAATGCTTAAGACTTGTGCATGGCATAATTATTGATTAGAACATGCAAGGATTATGCATTCATATTGTGTGTTGGTTATGCATAGGAATTCGGTATGAATGTGTATGCATTAGAATGAACTAAAAATGCATTATCAGTAGGCATTAACTAGTGCATGATAAATAATAAGGTGCATGCATAACTGCATATATGATTTGATATTACATTCCTAATTTTGGACTGTTTCTTATAAGTTTGCTTGCATGTTGCTTTAAAGTACATGAAGTTTGTTCTTGTGATCTCTATACGATTTTGTTACCTTTTGTTAGAATGTATCTTTATGATCCTATTAGAGAAGTATCTATATGATCTTTGTGACCTCTTGTTAGAGAGCATATTTATGATCTTCTTAGAGAAGTATCTATATGATTTTTGTTATCTTCGTTAGAAAGTATCTTTATGAGCTTGTTAAAATAGTATCTATATCATCTTTGTTACCTTTTGCTATGAAAAGATTCTTTATGATCTTAGTTAGAAAAATATCATGATGATCTTGTTAGAGAAGGATCTTTGAAACACATCCTTGTAGAGTATCATAGTAACATTGCATGCATCTTGTTGTAAAAATATATTGATAGTGTTCCATGTAATTGTTGGTAAAAGTATATGCATGGGATTTATTGACTTGATGCACTTCATATTGGTTGGTATACTTGACAGTTCATGAACTTGGTCAATATACTTGATGCACTTCATGACCTTGGTTGAGATACTTTATGCACTCCATATTGGTTTGTATACTTGATGCACTTCATGACCTTGGTTGACCAGTATACTTGATGCACTTAATATTGGTTGGTGTACTTGATGCACAACATATTGGTTGAGATACTTGATGCACCTCATATTGGTTGAGAAACTTGATGCACTTCATGAGATTGATTAGTTGAAGTACTTGGTGTTTTTCATGTGCATGACTGATTGAAAACATGTTTAATGCATCTCATGTATCTTGGTAGGGTATGTATTTTTATACAAATAATGAATTTTCGTGTGTTTCAAGTAAATTAAAGTATGTGCATAATGCATGATTGAATTTGAAATTGAATGTGTTTAGGATATATGCATACCAAGTGTTTGATTTCATGGAACTTTAATGTATTTCATGTATCATAGGTGAAGTTGAGTGAAATGGATTAAGGAGCTTATTTCATGTGATTAATTAGAATTTATTTCTTGAAGATGTGTTGTATTTATCTTGTGGAATAGTGTATATATATATATATTCCAATTGGAAAATATCTTTCACTTTAAATAAAAAGTGACTATAAACTGTTCTATAGGATCTTTTCATTATATAAGGACCAAAAATCCTCTTGACTCCAAAACATCTTCACAATTTCAGTATCCAAGCATTGCCTTCACATCTTTACAAAAAAATAGAGGCTCTTGAGTTATGAGCCTATTTTGAACCTTGTCATAGTCACAAAAATAAATTATACAGTACAATATTTTAATTTTTTAATATTACCTCTATTTCCAAATTACCAGGATCTAGTAACAGAGCTTGTTTGGACAATCCATCTGCTTCCATATTCAGTTCCCTATAGACGTGAGAAATTCTGAATCTTGTGAAGAATTCTAGTAGCCTTCTGATAGCACTCAGTAATTGTTGTATATGTGGAGCATTTATTTGAATTTTCCTGTTCACCCAGTCAACCACCACCTTGGAATCCCAAAAAACTTGTAATTGAGAAATGTTGTTGTTGATGGCTACCTTCAGGATCATATGTATAGCTGCTAGTTTAGCCTTATTGTTTGAGCAATGTCCAGGAGCATATTTTGCTTGGATATTTTGATTGGATGAAAGGTATAGCACTCCTCCCGAGCCTCCCAAAGGAGGATCCCCTTGAATAGCACCATCAAAGAAGGCCCAAGGTATTGATTTGTTTATTTCTGGAGGGATCAACACTCTGATTTTTTGCTCTTTCTCTTGGGATCTGTGTTCTTTGGCCCACTAAATAACAATAGCTGATGTTACTTCCATTGGGATCAACTTGTTATTGAAAATGACAATGTTTCTTTCCCACCAAATTCCATGGGTGAAAAGGAGGGGAGAGCACTAAATAGACGTACCGATCTATCTTTCCACCATGCATTTGCTTTTTTTTCAAGAGAGGTACCCAGATTCCCTTGGTACTTCAGCTCTGAGCATGATGTCTTCCACATAGCTTTTGCATAAGAACAGAAATGAAACAAATGAGCAACTGTTTACTCATCTGAAAAGCAAAGAGCACATCAATTTGGGCCATTCCAACCCCTTTTCTTCAAATTGTCCCATGTTAAGATATTGTTGCTAAGAGTCAACCACAGAGTTAGTTTAGCCTTTAAGGGCCTTTCTACCTTCCATACATTCTTCAACCATTCCATGTTCTCTCCCTGATGTTGATTTCAAACCCATGTCTTGTAGCCTAGTTTGGCCGAGAAGTCCCCATTCACTGGGTTTTTGGTCCACACCAATTTATCTTCTTTCTCCTCTTATAGATGAATAAAACTTGACTTGAGTAGTGAAACATATTCCTCCCATTCCTCCTTAATACCTTCCTCTAAGCCTAAAGTCTCTGAGTTTTTCAAAACAGTTTCCCTTTGTGAAGACATCAGGCATGCTCCTGACCAGGGATCTTCTCCCATCCTTAGTTCTCTCCCATTACCTACCATCCATGTGAACCAATTCCCAACCCATGGGAAGGCTAATACTACTGCATTCCAACCTATGGACCCGTTTTTGAAGGATTTGTCTCGTTTCCTTATCCAATCAATAATGGACCCATTTGGGAAATACTTGGAAGTTAGGACTCTCCCCCATAGAGTCTCAGGATTCTTGATAAGACATCACAATGTTTTGGCTTCCAGGGATTAACAAAATAAAAAAGGGTTCTTAATGCCCCACCCCCCTAAATTTTTTGGGTAAGCTAACATTTTCCATTTTGATAAGGGGACTCCTTGCGAATGTCTATTAGTAGACCATAAGAAGGAAACAAACCTTTTTCTTAATTTTTGTAGGATTCCTTTTGGAATATATGCAATTGTGGCCCAATAGACTAGGATGATTTGGAGGACTACCTTCAAAAGAACCGGCCTACCTTCCCTAGATAAGAACTTATATGTCCAGCATCCAATTCTCCCTTCAATTTTTTTATACAACCACATCCAGTCTTTAAAGGAGTAGGAATTAGGTTTGAGTATAAACCCTAGATATTTGAACCCTTCTTCCATAGGATTTACAATGTAAGGAATTTCAGGTATAATCCTGCTTCTTACCTCCTCTTGCAGACCATTTTCGAATATCATTGAATTTTCCACGTTGATGTGCATTCCTGTAGCTTTCTTGTATAGGTCTAGCATTTGCTCTGCTTCCTTAAGGTTTTCCCATGAACCCTCTCCCATCATCACCACATCATCCACAAAAAGGATATGAGATAATTCTTCTGAGTGAGTTACCTTTATATATTTAAAATAGCCCTCCCTTTTTTCCTATTCGATAATTATTCTCAAGGCATCATCGATCATAAGGAAAAGAAAGGGAGAAAGGGGGCACCCTTGTCTAATGTCTCTTGATTCCCTAACAAAGTTTGAGGGTGAGCCATTGATGAGTACTACAAAGGAGGCTGACTGAATGCATCCATAATCCAGTTGACTGTCTCAAGATCCAACCATATTTGAATCATTTCCAGTCTTAAAAAGGTCTAGTTCACCCTATCATATGCTTTGGAGAGATCCAGTTTTAAGGAAAAGGATGATCTTTTTGACCGTTTAATGGTATGCATTGCTTGATGAGAAAGGGATACCGCATCATGAATTTGACGATTGAACAGGAATTCAAACTAATATTTTGTTATGACCTCACTTAGAATTGGCTTCAGACTTTGGGCTATAACCTTTGCTATTATTTTATATACCACATTGCAGCAAGATATTGGCCTAAATTCTTTAAAGGAGGAAGAATTTTGCTTCTTAGGGATGAGTGCCAAAAAAGTGGAGTTCAGGGCTCCCATAACCTTCCCTACCATTTGAGATTCTTGCACTGCCTTCAGAAGGTCCCCCTTAACTAGGTCATAGAACCCTTGAAAAGATTCTATCGTGATCCCATCCAGACCTGGGATTTTTCCTTTCTGGATAGAGTATACAATTTTCTCCAGTTCTTCTTCTGTAACCTCTTCCCCAAGGGAGTTTTTCATTTCTTCATCAATCAATCTTGGAAATAAATTTATGACCTTCAGGACTTCTTGGATATTGCATCTCATATTTTGCGTGACTTCCACGCTCACACCAAATCAACACCTTCAAGGGCTCCACCACTCCGCTCCATTTGCTCTGCCTCACTTTGTTGTAGATGAGGTAGAAAAGTATTCATTTACACCCATGCCTCTACTCCGTCTTCATTCCTATGCTCTCTTTCTGTTTATAAATACTTGTGCGAGTTCCTTCATCTGGCATAGATACCTCTGCTCTGCTTTGCTCTCTCCGTTTCTCCAAATATACATTTGGAGTAGATACCATCATGCTGTTGTTTCTCTCTTTTTCCTTTCCTCTCTGTTTCCTCTTTATTTTTCTTACCTTCCCCTTCCCCTTCTCCTCCACGCACTTGTCTCATGATGATCGACAGTTGCTCCTGTCATTCAAGAATGGCATCACCTCCGACCCTCCTAGTTCCATGGCTGACTGGACTCTCGCAGTCCCCTTCTGTAATTGGACTACCGCCACCTGTAGCCATCATCACATGGACAGAGTCGTCTACCTCAACCTCACTTCCATGGAACTTGGTGGCACCATCTCTCCTTCACTCGCCAATTTGACGTTTCTCCACTACTTAGATCTTTCCAACAATGCACTTCATGGTCATATCCCACATCAATTGGGACACCTCTTTCGTTTGAACATGCTCTGGTTAGACCACAATTACTTGGAGGGAAGCATACCTAGTGGTCTCAGTAATTGCACAAATTTGGATCACTTGGCGCTCTCCTTCAACAATATGACTGGAAGTATTCCCAAGGAGTTGGGTTCCCTCATACATCTACAGCTCCTTTACTTAGGAGCAAATAGCCTCATAGGTACCAATCCTTTTCTTTAGCTTTAATTATTTTAGAAATTGAAAAATCAATTTTTTTGCTAATGCCATTTTGAATTTGCCATTGCTCACTAATCTCATTTTCCTTATGAAACCTATTAGCTTTGCTTATTTTAGAAATTGCAAAGTCAACTTTCTTAGTACTCTTATTGTGAATTGTCAAGGGCATGCAATGCATTTTTTTTCAAATGTTTTCTAAAATTGTAAAATTGATTTTCTCATTAATGTTATTGTGAATTGCTAGGGACCATTCCCACTTCTTTGTCAAATATCTCCACTTTGACTGAATTGAGTATTTACACAAACAAACTCACTGGGAGTATTCCACAAGAATTGGTCCTTCTCACTTGTCTCCAAAACCTTTACCTCTATTCCAATGAATTATTAGGGACCATTCCCACTTCTTTGTCAAATATCTCCACTTTGTATGGGTTGGAAATTTACGCAAACAAACTCACTGGGAGTATTCCACAAGAATTGGGCCTTCTCACTAGTTTCCAAATCCTTTACCTCTATGAGAATGAGTTATTAGGAACCATTCCCACTTGTTTGTCAAATATCTCCACTTTGACTAAATTGAGTATTCACACAAACAAACTCACAGGGATTATTCCACAAGAATTGGGCCTGCTCACTAGTCTCCAATTCCTTTACCTCTATTCCAATGAATTATCAGGGACCATTCCCACTTCTTTGTCAAATATCTCCACTTTGCCTGGGTTGGCAATTTACGCAAACAAACTCACTGGGAATATTCCACAAGAATTGGGCCTGCTCACTAGTCTCCAAATCCTTTACCTATATGAGAATGAGTTATCAGGTGTTATGGAGAGAAATTCCTATGGCTTGGGGTACCACAACAGACAGCTTGACTCCAGAAATCAATATTTTACAATATGAAATAGAAATTAAATGTCTAACACTAAAGGATCAGACCTTGTACCTTATTCCAGATGGTTGAAGTAGATCCCCATTGAGCTTTCCAACTTCAGCTTGAATTGATAAATTACTTCCTCAACAACAAGTAAACAATACAAACATTCTATATATCATGGTGTTAGCTCTATTCTAGCATATAAAATCAACAATGTATAAGCATTTGAAAACATCCCATGGATAAAATATTCATTCAAACACACATGATGTAGAAATAATAGATCAATGCTATGTGCAATGATGCTAAAAAGAAGCACAGGAAATAGATCTTGCTACTAAGAATTCTCACAAGCATACACAGGAAAAATAGAGAGAAGAAAAGAGACTGAATCACATGAATGAAGAGATGAATATTGGTGTGTATCCTTCCATTGAATAATTATGAATAATAGAGTACATAAATATATCTTCCCTCATAGGAAAGTCTAATTGTATGGAAACAACTCATAAATCTCAAAAAGGTTGACTTACCCAAATATAGCAAACCCCCATAGGTGGATAAAGCACTTGCTAAATCTATCAAGGACCTCACGAGTTGGAAAAAGCATGAGTGAGTTGTCAAGGAGATGGAAATAACATGCTAATCCTAGAAAATGGAGAAAAACTAGTGGAGGATGGGTTGGAAACAAAAGCTCCCAGTTTCCTAGTTGACTAGCTTTTATCTTATCCATAGAAAAGCAAGAAAAAGTAGAAAAAACAGAAAAAAGGAGAATCTGCTATAAGGTCCTGCATACTAATTCTAGATGAACCCAGACTCAGAAATAACTCATTCCTAGGATATAGATGGCATGCATTGACTTTAAGGTGCCACCTAATTAAGCTAGTGGGTGAATAATTAATCAAATAATGATTAATTATTTTATCCTAAGTTGTGAGTGGGTTTAATATATTCCCACACCCCCCTATAAGTCTGAATTTATGATGGTATGACAAAAAATATGGATGCATATGGATGCATATAGGGCCCAGCAACAAGGATATGGTCACCCTTTTACAATTATTATGTCCAGAAAAGTGAGGAAAGAGGCAAAACCACATGGCAAAAATCCTCCCTCAAGATAGGACAAGGCACAAAATTTGAAATATGTCTTCAACATATCTTCATCTTCACCTTAATGTGCTGACTGAACTACTTCTGGATGAAGGACTTGCTGAAGAAATCATGAAATCCATGATCATGCGCTGGAGTGTAGAACCTGCAAGAAGGAAGAGGAGAGACTCCTTGTACCTCATCAACTGATGAAGTAGGAGCATTATCTGAATGCTTCTTTCTGCTGTCAAACTCTGATCTGCAAACATAATCTGAAATGGAAAAGAGATTTGTGCATACTCCTTTCCAAAGAGTACAAAAATTAAGACAATTTATTTCACACCCAATTCCCTCAATAGCTGCAAATTTGTGATGTGAATCACATGTCAATCTTCCAATTTGATGTAGCACCTGTATATATCTGATATGAGGCTGATAAAACTCTGATATATCAGAAATATTAACATATGTACGAGTAAGGACAAATTCTTCAATGGCTCCATGAGGATATAGGGCTAGACTAGGAAAATTATGAGCAACTGGGAAAAACTGATAAGTGTAAAAATCTGAATGATGGATGGGCAGAATGAGATGTTCACAATCTTCAAGAAGGCTCTGAGTATTGATGCCAAGATCAAAGAAGGATATTCTGAAGCTCATGAGATCAAGTAAGGTAAGTGGTATGACACAAATAAGGCTTGATGTGGCTAATCAAACATCCTGGAAGTCACTGGGTTGCGCACCATCAATGAGAGAGGCATGCAAGAGGTGTAAAGAATCTGGCACATAGATCTCAGAATCTAATATAGGAGATTGAGAGAACAATGAATGGGTTATAGGATCATAATCAATATCAGCAGCAGCTCCATATGTTACTTCTTTTTCATCAATAGTATCACAAGAAGAAAAATCACCTTCAAGAGACACAGAAAAAGATGGCTCTTCAATATTTGCTTCTTCATTGAAGGAGGAAGCATTCAAATGAAAGAGGGAAGCAGCAACATGAAATATATAATAAACTTATTCATCATTATCAACTTCATCAGAGAATGTAGAGTCCAAGAAATCTTGAGAGAGAGAACAAGAGGAGATGCTAGGTTCGCTCCATGCTTCATCTTCGATTTCCTGCAAACCAAAAGCTTTGTCCAAAATTTTCCAAATATCAAATGGATATTCAGCAGAATCTATGAGATGATATATATTTGGAGACATTCCCAAACACATAATTCCATAAGCTCTATCACAATTATTTAGCCAATCAATCTTCTCTTCATAAGACTCAGGTTCACTCAATGCACCAATGGAGACATCAAAGAGACATTGCCTCTTCAAGTATGCACTCATCTTTGGCTTCCAATCAACATAGTTGAAAGGAGATAGTAGAGGAACTTTTGAATCCATATTGAAGTTGTTGAAATTCTCTAAGAGATACTCTCTGCAACCTGCAAAACAAACTAGGAGAAAATCTTGTAAGCTAGACAAGCTCTTTTTCAAAGAGGGATATGAGACTGGAAGAGCTCCTCAACTTTGTAGAACTTGATCAACCTTGTAGCTGTGATACCATGTAGAAATAATAGATCAATTCTATGTGCAATGATGCTAAAAAGAAGCATAGGAAATAGATCTTGCTACTAAGAATTCTCACAAGCATACACAGGAAAAATAGAGAGAAGAAAAGAGACTGAATCACATGAATGAAGAGATGAATATTGGTGTGTATCCTTCCATTGAATAATTATGAATAATAGTGTACATAAATAGTACATCCCTCATGGGGAAGTCGAATTGTATGGAAACAACTCATAAAGCTCAAAAAGGATGACTTACCAAAATATAGCAAACCCCCATAAGTGGATAAAGCACTTGCTAAATCTATCAAGGACCTCACGAGTTGGCAAAAGCATGAGTGAGTTGTCAAGGAGATGGAAATAACATGCTAATCCTAGAAAATGGAGAAAAAATAATGGAGGATGGGTTGGAAACAAAAGCTCCCAGTTTCCTAGTTAACTAGCTTTTATCTTATCCATAGAAAAGCAGGAAAAAGCAGAAAAAGCAGAAAAAGCAGAAAAAAGTAGAATCTGCTATAAGGTCCTGCATACTAATTCTAGATGAACCCACAATCAGAAATAACTCATTCCTAGGATATAGATGGCATGCATTGACTTTAAGGTGCCACCTAATTAAGCTAGTGGGTGAATAATTAATCAAATAATGATTAATTATTTTATCCTAAGTTGTGAGTGGGTTTAATATATTCCCACATATGATTGGATAGGAAAATATATTTCTATTAATATAAATCAGAGATTACAATGGATACAACCTCTGACAGCACGTCTGCGAATCAGAGAAACTGAATCCCCCACTTGGGCCTCCACCACCTCAATCCTCCATCTCTCGATAGCAAGCTCACAAACAAAAGGCAAGCTTAGGAAGAACACAAAAGTGCTCCAAGGGACAAAGGGATGCAGACTCAAGCATAAGTTCCGGCAACAATGGACTATAGTTTCTTTGCTCTCAATTCTCTCATATGCCTTCAATGTACCATAGAGTTCCTTATATAGCTTTTCAAAGGGGTAATGAAAGGTCGAATCTGAGCAATCTCAAGGCATAGGGAATGCCAAGAGGCGAGTGAGTCAGATCCATGTCAAGGAAAACTCCAAAAGGATTTGGATTTTGTACACATCCTGATGTACACGGTTTTAGGCATCAAACCGACGTATATACGCGATTATAGGTTTAAAAGTCACGTGTATCATTTTTCACATGTTTTTAGGGATGGTCAAGGAAACATCAAAGGACAAAAAATGGTCCAAGGGGTCTAAGGAGTTTGCAGCGGGACAGGGGAAGGCCATACAAAGTGTGATTCACCTGGAGTGGTAAAATCAGCTATAACAGATGCCCCATAATGTGTGAGGTTAGAGGGGTCATACGATGGCTGAAATACATTATAAGTCCATCCCAGAAATGGTGTGATGAAGGATCCCAAATGGAAGACCAGCCACCCAATCAACATAGTACAATAATACAACTCTGCACATAACTACAAATACATATAGCAGTCCCGGATACATAAGAGCACAATGGCCATGAATAGGCATGATACAAGATATCACATAAGTGGTCATCGCCACGTACAATATACATAGATTAGAATCTCCATGATGAAGATATACAAAGGACCACAATCTCCATAATGGCTGAAGATATATAATAGATCAAGATCTCCATAATGGCTGAAGATATATAACAGATCAAGATCTCCATAATGGCTGGAAATGTCTGACATATACTAGAATCAAGTCACGAGAGATGAAATCTCATGAACAATGGCACGATCAAGGAGGTAGCATATAAGAGATGCCACCAATATGGAAAGTCTTCTACACAAACCACTATGAGTACATGTCCTACTATGCGAATAGAGGTGTCGAGGTTGAACATAGTAGTCCATCATCTGATTACCGATCATTAATGTATACTGTAAACAGACCCGAGATCACCCACTGATAATGAAAATGGGAATCAAGGTACTAGAGTGCAAACTAACAAGTGTGAATAAATATGTTGAGGTCGAACACTTGAGAGGATCCATCAATCAGGGGACATTGATGTATTCCCAAAGATTATCGATGGCAAGAGAACCTGCCACTGATGACTGCAAGTCTCAAGGCATTCATCATGACTCTAGATTCCAATCCCAGAATAAATGATCTGAAGTCGATGGGATGAAATCTGTTGGAAGGGGGGCATTAAGGCATCCCCCATCATCCAACACAAGGTACTCAGCAAAGCTGTATAATGTGGAAGGACTCGATCATAAGGTGCATGAACCAGTAATTGTACCAAGAATGGTCGACATGCAAAGTCAAGATAACTGAGGAATGGCTGACTCAGGCTTCAACTTCCTTTGAACAATAGCATAACAGTGTATGGTGACTTAATAAAGGTAGTATAGACTCGATATACAAACTGGGACATCTCTGCGACACAGGAGGCATCGACAGAGGCTCCATAGGGACTGAAAGCTTAACTAGTTGATGGAGATAAACTCAGATAAACAAGTACAGCTCCTAAAGTCAAACTATAAACCCAACCAATGGATCTGATATACAGTGCTCTATTCGAAGGTGACACGACTCAACAGCTGCCACAGATAACATCTTTCCTTGTCCGACTTTTTGGTTTTCTAAATTTTTTTGGACTTTTTTTAGTTATTTAAAAAGCTTGAAAAAGAATAAAATTGCTTTATAGTTACAAACTAGGAGGAGACGTGTCATAAGGGCAAACAAACTAGTTCCAAGCAGTGGAACATACCTATGCTAAATGCAAGGATACATGTGTAGGATATTGACACTCGGGGGAAAATCCCCTCTCGGTAAAAAAGGGAAAACAAGCTGCGAAGGATATAAAAAATGGCTCTGCATGGCTAGACGTGAGACAAGCTCGGGCTATATGGCTGAAACACAATGTCAGGGGAGGTAGCATAAAGATCAATAAGGCAGGAAAAGCTCATGATAATGCATTCACAACTTGACATGAGGGAGTCCTGAGGGAAATAGGCCAGCAAAAGATCAAGAGGAGTATGAGGCTCTTGTGAAATGTCATGGCAGTACTATAAAATGGACTCCCACACCCTAAAGGAGAAAATGTCAGCATGGGCACCAAATGCAAATAAGGTGCTAACTAGGGTACCCATGTAAGGTGAAGCTCTACCACTCATATCATGTCACTTCTAAAACAACAAGAATGTTTCGTGACATAATAGAGTGGGTTTGTACCTAAGGTCTTGATGAGATGGTCATAAGGTCATGCAAAATGCAAATGGTGATGAAACCTAACCTATATGCTAGTTTAGACATGATACCTGAGATCGGCACGAACGGTTCAATCCAACAGTTGAAAAGGCACCGAAAAAGGTCCTCTACATCATGAATTATGTCAAAAATGGTCCAAAATGGTTAGAAAATGTCGAAACTATAGGAAAGGGGGTAAAAATTTCCAAATATTTGAAAAATTTCTATAAATAGTAAACAATTCAAAATATTATAAAACATTTGAAACTTTTACCCATTTGAGCTCAGATTTTCAACAGCGAATTCCAGGAGATCCAACAGGTGGAATCCACTACCGTTTCTTCCAGGTATTTACCCATGCTCTTCTCTTTCATTTTGATGCAATTTTTATCAAATTCCATGGTCAATTAAGCTTTATAGGCCAAACTAAAATGGGCATTGCGAACCATGCAAAAATCGAGGGTTTTTCCACGTATAGGGCTGGATATACACGGAAAATGCCCCCAAACTTGTGTACATACGCAGCTGTTTAGAAAACAGTTGCGTATGAGGCCGTGCATAAGGTTTTTTCAATAATCTAATGGGAAAATTTGTAATTTCTTGTGCAGGATGGTCCTAGAGTGGAGAGAGCATGAACATAGTGAGGTAGAGGAAGTAGTAAGGGCCGATCTAATGGCTCAACAAGCTCTATGTGCATGCGGACTCTACAAGTTTTGGTGTCTTTGTGGCTTGAGAGCCAAACCAAGACTGTTACAGATGCTAGTGGATTATTGGGATCCAGAATCTGAGTCCTTACAGATAGATGGGATGTCCCTCACTATATAGGTGGAGGACATATACTTCATTACCGGGCTTTCTAGATGAGGGGAAGTAGTGAACCTTCGTTCTCGTGGTGGGCCAGGAGGTGGCCTGACTATAGATGAGTACATTGTGGTGTAATGCTATCCAGACACAGAGAAGGTGGGGAGTTAGGTCCCTACCAACGCTATATAGGTACTGGGCCTAAAGGCCATACTATTGACATTGGGCAGGATAGTAGGCTTGTCATCACTCCACCAGGCCTCACGGCCTCTGATGTTCTATGCAGTGGAGTGCATGAGACCCACGATTTATGACTGGAGCACTACACTACTGAGCAACATGAAACATCAGCTCAGTGAGTGTAAGGCAGGCAGAGTGCGGAACTTCGGGTTCAACAGTATACTGAGCACGTTTTTCTTCGAGCGTGTTCCAGGATTGAGCCCCAGAGTGGACGTTTCTCTTCATGGTTCAAGATCTGGCCCAACGGTGTTGGGTAGATGCTATGTGTAGACTGGGGGGAGGTAGGGTGGCCAACTCCTATCCAGCTGACTTCTTTCTGTGGTGGCAATGACAGATAGTTTCCATCAATGACTACCCCTATGTGGGGATAGATTTCCGGGGGGACCTGGACATGCCTCTACCACCAGGATCGGCATATGGCGATATAGGTAACGAATATCAACCCTCTGTTTTTAAATTTTATTTGAGTTATTTAATTTTTTTTGTGTTTTCTGATTATATGGAATCAAAAGACATATTTTTGCATGACAATACATAGTGACATCTACCATTTGTGTGCAGATGTGGGACCATGGCAGCCAGAAGGCTTCCCTCATCATAGACAGAGGGGAAGAGGAGATGATATCATGGGTGTGGATGAGGAGCGGACGCTCCAGAGCATTCATACCAATTTTGTGAGGCTGACACATAGGGTTCCCAAGGCGCAAGTCGAGGACTTGCCTGAGGCTATGCAGCGCTAGGTGGTGGGTGTACCATGAGCATGGGTGCGATTGTTTCGACGGCTAGCTAGATCCGTAGTGACCTTCCATGATCACAACCCTCCTCCTCCACAGGATTAGATACCTGGGAGTGTATACATTTTGTATTACCGTGTATTATATGTTGGTGGCTCGAGAGCCCCAATTTTGTATCATGACACTATGTATTACCACATTTTGAATGTTTATATATAAAATTTTATGGTGATCGGTTTATTTATTTACATTTGTAAAAATTGTGTTTGTGATGAATTTACTGTGTATGAAACAAATTCCAATTTAACACGTAGTTAGCATATGAGTCAGCAACTTGATTATTAATTCTTGGAATGTGTATGTATGTTATATTGTCAAATTTTCATTCTAATAATCTCACACGTAAGAATCTTCTTAATAACGTTGGATCTCTAACATGGTACAAACCCTTAAGCTATGACACTACTTACTCCGAATCAAGACGCACCTCAAGAGAGAGAACACCATGTGAAATGGCATCCCGTCAAAGCTCAATAACGGCACTATATTCAGCAACATTGTTGGAAGATGGCCATAGACATACACCTCTTGAAGACAGTGCCTAACCCATAGGAGTATAAATCACCCAAGCAGCAGAGGCTGAGTGTTGAGTGTGATGGATTGCACCATCCACGAATCCTATGTAGGTGGAAGATTCCATTGACATCTGCCAAAAGAAATGGAAACTAATCACAAACCCGATCACGATAAGAAAAATACCTAACTATGCAAAACTGTACAATAATATACAATAACTAGCCTTGGCTGAAAATCATGCATAGTACTTCTTGAGATAGAGCCCATTTCTAGGCTCCGCTAAGGCCGTTCCCTTGTAATCCACTAACTCACAAGCACCCTTCTCTAAGACACATTTGACCACGTAAGGACCAAGCCACATGGGATTAAAATTTCCTGCGCCCAAGGGTTCTTTCGGTTGATCCCACAAAAGGACCAAGTCTCCCTCACTAAACCTCCTTGGATGGATAGACTTATCATACTGGACCTTTACGCGATGTTTATTTATCTCTAGATCCACCAAGCATCCCGACGCTGCTCATCAAGTTGCTCAAGGTGGACCAAATGCTCCTCCAATGGTGAAGTGTCTGGTAAGAGTTCTACAGCTAGCTTCAAAGAAGGAAT
>LPNX010044458.1:145405-155446 GCA_001517045.1 Pseudotsuga menziesii
AATATCGACTCCACTCCATGTACAAGTTGATATGGAGAAAAACCTGTGGCAGTCTTAACATCGGTTCTCTATGCCCACAAAGCACGATATAACATGATGTGCCAATTATTCTTGCTTTGTGTGATGGTTCGTTGGAGAATGGATTTGAGTGATTTATTCACTACTTCTACCTGTCCATTCACTTGAGGGTAGTAAGAGGAGGAATTCTCTTGCTTGTACCCTAACTTTGATGCCAACTCTTCCATCATACGGTTTTGAAAGTGCGAGCCATGGTTAGTGACAAGCTCTTTCGGAATCCTAAATCGAGTAATAATTTGGTTGAATACGAAGTGGGTGGCTGTCTCATCATCGAATTTAATTGTAGGCATAGCCTTAGCCCATTTCGTGAAGTAATCAATAGCCACTATATAATGATGGTGCCCCCTAGCCAAAGCTGGGTTGCAATCCATAAAATCAATCCCCCACTTAGTGAAGGGACTAGTGGTGATAATGGGATGTATCGGGGTAGTTTTTGAGCGCATGTTACGTGTGAACACCTAGCAAGGGTGGCACCTCTTAACCGCATCAACACAATCCTTAAAGATCGACGGCCAGAAATAACCCACTCTCAAGATATTTTGAGCTGTAGAAATCCAAGATAAATGACCACCACATGCCCCTCTGTGGCAATCATTCAACACTACCTCAGCCTCTTCATGAGTTAAACAATGTCGTAAAATGGAATCTACCCCATGGTGATACAAAGTGTTATCCACTATGAGGTAGTTCTTAGAGATGTGACGTAGTCGTCATCGTTCATCTCCTGAGAGGTGAGTAGGGGTCTTCAATGTTTGTAAATATATTATGACATCCCCATACCATGGGTCTAAAGTTGAGATTAAGAAGATGTGTTCATCGACAAGCGTATCTTCACAAACCAACTCCTCGGCATCGCTCGGGAAATCCGATATAAGCTCTGCAAAAATTAAAGACTTCTTCAATTTTGCCAAAACAAATTTGAGATCGAATTCTTGCAGAATGACAATCCATTTATTATATTTTCCCCCAATCATCCTTCGAGTGAGGATGAATTGAAACAGATTGACATGGGCTACAACCAAGGTCTGGCGAAGGAGAATATAATGTCTCAACTGCTGAACCGCATGTACGGTAGCTAAAGCAAGCTTCTCGACATGAGAATAATGAATCTCTGCATCAATAAGGTTCCGGCTCAGATAGTATATGACATGCTCTTGGAGCTCCTCATCCTCTTGAACCAAAACCATACCAATCGTCTCCATGGACGCGACCACATATAATAGAAAATCATAGCTATAGTCTGGGGTACTAATCACCGGGGCCAATGCTAGGGCTCGCTTGAGTGCATCAAAGGACTCCTGGGCTCGCTCATCCCAATAAAAGGGGGTGTCCTTCTTCAGTAGATGCATGAAGCCTCTAGTCAAATTGGAAAAGTTGACAACAAATCTTCGTAAGAAGTTTTCCATGCCTTGCAAACATTGAAGATGATGAATATTCTTCGGGGGAGATAGCTGAAGTATTGCCTCAACCTTCAAAGGGTTGACTTATACCCTCTTTAGACACGATAAATCCTAACAAATGACATGACTTCACACAAAAGATTCACTTATGCGGATTTAATCTAACCAAATAATGCTGGCATCTTTCGAATACCAATCTCAAGTGATAGGGATGATGCATTCTCATACAAGAATGAGCAACAAGGTCATCCAAAAATACTTTGATAATTGACTTGAGATCGTGGAAGATCAAGGTCATTGCCCGCTGAAATGTGGCTCTGGCATTTTTAAGGCCGAAAGGCATTTTTTGATATGCGAAAGTTCTCCAAGGACAAATAAATGCAGTCTTATGTTGGTCCTTAGGTTTAATTTGTATCTGGTTATACTCGGAAAAGCCATCCATAAAGGAAAAAACCTCGCTACCCGCACACTCATCTAAAATATGATCAATAAATGGTGTGGGGAAATTGTCCTTAGGATAGGCACGATTCAAATCGAGGAGATCAGTATATATGCAGATCGCTCCTTACTTCTTATCCACTGGAATGAGGTTTGAAACCCACTCTGTCAAGGGAACGGGATAGATGAAACCGACTCTCAATAGTTTCTCTATATCTGCCTTAATCACTGGTGCTTTCCTAAGATTCACTTCCTGCAAGCATTGTCAAACAAGCTTAGCATTGGGGTAAGTCTTAATCTCGTGCTCAACAATACGAGGGTCGATACCTGGCATCTCGTCGCAAGACCAAGCAAAAATATCACATAATTCTTTAAATAGCTCGGTGTATTCAAGAATCTCAGCATGGGAACATTCCGCCCCAATATAGACATTCTCTATCCTGCCAGGATTGCGAGAGATGTTGATAGGAATCATTGAAGATATGTTGGCCATGTTTCCATCAGCCATCTGACCAAGAGAGCTTAACGGAACCATATAACTACCAACTCTCTGAATAAGAACCGCCCTAAAATCCTCACGCTCCAAGCAGTCAAGCTCGGGAAGAAAGTATGATCTATGAAGGAGTTCCTCCCATGGTGGCTCAACTCTCGACATAGACTCAATAATCGCTTCATCTGAAGGGAAAACCATATCAAGGCAGTCGTGTGCCTGAGAAGACTATACTACCCATGTCGGCAGCACATAAGGGTCCTCCTCCTCTATCCACAAAGATGAAGGAATAGGATCTGCAACACACTTGAGATTAGCTTGATAAGATATCGTAGTTGCAGGCAATGGCACGTCTGTCACGATGGGCTCACTCAGAGTACTCAGTGTAGGAAGGATCCAAGGATCTTCCATATGTCTCGTGTGAAAAGACACTGATCTCATAGATGTCGAAGCCTCACCAGAACTAGATCCTATCATAAGGATCAGTGCAAGACAACTAAAGCTTCCCATGAGGGGTGGATACATGCCTACACCCACACTCCCAGTTGCCGGATGAGAGTGTTCAATGATTGGGATCGAAGCTCCTGAAGATCATTAGAGGAAATTTCAACTCAAAATGGGCCTTTTAACTTTTATTCAAATTCCATGTCATCATGTGTTAGCCAATGAAATTGCTTTAAATTTGAAATACCGTATAGGTCTTAAACACTTTTTTAATATAAATTTGGGGATAGCTATTACAAAAAAAACTACTTTTTTTGTTTGTATTTTTGACATATCTCCCTGTGTTTTTACTCAAATTTTGATCGGGAGAGCTCGTTGGATGTGGAATTAAATTCCGCATCCAGCGAGCACCCACTCGGCATACTTTTGATAGACCCTGCTACCCCAAAAACAAGAAATACCTGAAAAAACGTAATGATGACATCATCATTACATTTTTTTAGGTATTTCTTGTTTTTGGGGTAGCGGGGTCCATCAAAAGTATGCCGAGTGGGTAGTCGTTGGATGCGGAATTTAATTCCGCATCCAACGAGCTCTCTCGATCAAAATTTGAGTAAAAACACAGGGAGATATGTCAAAAATACAAACAAAAAAGTAGTTTTTTTCTTTTCTTCCTCCAAAATTAATAAATATTATTTTATTATTTTAACTATTATTTTATTAGTTCGTTTTAGAAGGCCCATTTTGAGTTGAAATTTCCTCTAATGGCAGTAACAGACAGATTCTTGAATTTACTTTGATCAATCGTTACTATCTTCCCATTATGTGGAAAGCATACAATGTGGAACAGGGAAGAAGCAACGGCTTGCATACTATACATCCAATTCCTACCCAGCAAGATATTATAGTCAAGGGGCGCATCAACCACCTCGACCTCTATCGCAACGGTCTTCCCTCCCAAACGAGCTTTAAGGGAAGGAAGAATGCCGTGCAGCCTAAATGATCTCCCATTGAATGCAGTTAACATGGTCATTGATTTAGAACATCTTAGGGGAACCTAGACCATTCCAACATTATAAAGACATCACAGAAGTAGCAGTGCCTTTGTCAATCACAGTGCGCTTGACGGTCATATTAAGACATTCTACGTGAATCAAAATAGACACATAGTAAGGCAAGCGAGGCTGAAGTCCTGTGGTTTCAAATTTAATCACAGAGGAAGAATCATCATCATTCACACCAAGGGCAGAAAGCAACGCCTTCCTTTGCGAAGGACAACTCTGAAGCACTTCCAATGCAGACATCGCACAAGGAGTATGGCCCAAATCCTCGACAACTGAATAGTTCTGGGCGGCTTGGGCATTAGGATTGTGCCTTGAATGGTTAAGTACTCCCTTAGGAATGCGAGGTGCAGCTTCAAGTTTATCCATAGGTTTCTCAATATGCAAAGGGGACCCTGGTGGATCAGGCTCTTTTCCTGGGCCGGGTTGTGACGAACCATAATCTTTCGCACGGGTCACAACTTTCGCAGCATGGACCATGTTAATGCAACCACAACCACCACCCTCTGGTGGATCCTGATCACCACAAGATTGGTCATGAGACCTCGAGTTCATATTTTGAGGTAAATGGTTAGTTAGCACAGTTGGGCCCTGCACCAAGAATCTCGAGGCCTCATCAATATGAGGGCACAAGTAAGTGAGGTGATCGTCCTTACATAAATTGCAAGGGAACTTAACCTTACATTTAGCTTGCTTGTCCCACATATCATTTCAGCCATTCTTGTCATTACTATTAGCATTCTCATTATTATTCCCACCCTTATGATTATTTTTACCCTTTTTTCTATTCCGTCTGGGCTGCTGGTTACCCTTCTGGTCTGACAATTGCACTAAAAGTACACTCACCATTTGGGTGGGTTGAGATGAAGCCATAGCCTGTCCCGAAGTAGATTGGTTGATTGACAATTGACTAACTTGTTTTGCAACTAAATCCGTAGGTTTCACACTTGCACAACCCATAATGCCATCGGCATTTGGTCCAGGTTTGACTTTGGGGTCAAAACTAGAATGCGGAGCGTTGGGAATAATCTCATATAACAAACTGGACTGAGCATAAATCAAGTCCAGTTCCTGTGCCCTAAAAATCACTTGTTCCTCATTCTACACTCCAGAAGTAGAAACATCCTTCGCTATATATGGCAATAATGACTTGAGGAACCATTCGAGGAGGAATTATGGTGGTATAAAGGCTTTAATTAACCTCTTACGTCTATGCCACTCTTGAATATGATCAGAGATATGTGTGGCTTTATCTTGGAAAAATGTCAACAAGAGTTCAGTACCAATGTCATAACGCACTGGTAGCTGGAAGTGATTAAGAAAAGTCATCACAAGGTCATTGAACAAAGCGAAAGCTCCCCTAGGTAGCTCTATATACCATTTCACGAAAGACCCTGTAAGGGTGCGTTCAAATAGCCTTAAACAGGTGGACTCCTGATGTAAGGAATTCGAAGAGCACCATAGGTGAAACGTAGTAACGTGTTCACTTGGATCCTCTCCCAGTTTTCCATCAAACTCCGGGTATGTCCGAGGGAAGCTTAGTCGGGATAGCCATCCACGCCAGGTCATGAGTTATAGGATCGTTCGTTAATCTCGACAAGTCAGGAAGATTCAGCATTGCGAGGAAAGGGAGCCTAGGATGATGAGGTCGATGGACCGCTCCTTGATAGGTCTGATTCGTATAGGTCTGATTACCACCATGGCCTTGGCCATAGTGCCCTCCTCCCGTAGGACCCGTATAGGGTGGCATGGAAGCACCATAGTGTGGTGGACCTTGACTAGTAGGAGCTACAAAGCCGTAATTAGGAGAGTAAGCAGGTTGTTGATACTCACCCCCATAAGGTGAAGAACCTTGTCCATACTATGTCCCATAATAGGGCCCATAAGTCATCGCATGAGATGTCCCATGAGACATTCCATAAGTAGGAACATATGTTTCGGAAGTAGGAATATACATTCTGGAAGTAGGAGTGTGACTTCTAGAAGTATGAGCATGACCTCCCGAAACAACGGGCGGTACATGAAGCTGAGACACAACTGGTCTAGTAACCGCAGTACGGACATGACTCGTAGCAACGTTTCGGCCCGAAGGACCATGTGAATAAGGTGGAGGGTGAACATTTGAAGAAGTAGGGACAGAGGATAGAGGGACCTGAGTAATAATGTACATACTATTCCCTATAGTCACTTGTCTCGGGTCTGGTATCCTAATAGGATTGCTAACACTAGACCTAGGAGGAATATGTGATGTGACTTCCACCACCGGGATGGAAGGTGCAATGTGACTAGTGCTCCCAAACCTCTCCTCATGGTAAGGGATGAGATTTCCCCCAGGCATAGTGTTAGGCTCGAACTCAGATTCGACATGAAATGCCAAATCATGTGTGGGAAAACCAGACATACCATAACTACCATAGCTAGTGATTGCGAGTTCAAAATGAGTCTCGACATCCTCCGGCATTCCATATCGGTAATGCGTCAATGGGGAATCAACCCTAGAGTGAGTAGGTCTATCATGAAAGGTTCCTATCTCAGAAAACTTAGGACCTAACTCAGCCAAGTTGGGTGAAGGATCATAGGTAGGAGTAAACTCCCCATCATCTACATGAATGGAAGAAGGTGGTTCAGGAATATCCTCTATATGGTCTCCCATGGTGTGTGAATCAATGTGTGAAGTAGTCCACCTGGACTGTCTAGGTCTCTCTCCCAAAGGAGGAGGAGAAGTAGAAGGTGGAAGTCCTGCTAAACGATGAGAACGGTGAGGAGCCCCACCCGAATCCACAATGATTCAAAAAATAGAAAAGACTATCTATTTACGCAAACCCTAGGAAAGCTATTGTGCACAGAGCAATCACTAATAAAATATAAAGCCAAATGCAAGCAATCAAGGGAAGGATAAGTGAGCTCCCGAATGAACCAGGTATTGACTGTATGGGTAGGGTAGGAAGAAAGGTGCATAAAATCAAGGCAAATAGACAAGCTGAGACAAACTTCACACCAATCAGACACTACCAGGAAAACATGCCCCCAGACCCGACACAGAAACAAGAGAGAAAGAGCAATTCAAAGTCATTGAACGCCGATAGAACAATCCCCAAAGAACAACTACTAGGAACTCCCCAGCGGATTCGCCAATTCTGTTATGGAGAGAAATTCCTATGGCTTGGGGTACCACAATAGACAGCTTGACTCCATAAATCAATCTTTTCCAATATGCAATAGAAATTAAATGTCTAACACTAAAGGATCAGACCTCGTACCTTATTCCGGACCATTGAAGTAGATCCCCGTTGAGCTTTCCAACTTTAGCTTGAATTGATAGATTACTTCCTCAACAACAAGTAAACAATACAAGCATTCTATATATCATGGTGTTAGCTCTATTCTAGCATATGTAATCAACAATGTATAAGCATTTGAAAACATCCCATGGATAAAATATTCATTCAAACACACATTATTGGACAGGAAAAGATATTTCTATTAATATAAATCAGATATTACAATGGATACAACCTTTGACGGCACGTTTGCGAACCGGAGAAACTGAATCCCCCAATTGGGCCTCCACCACCTCAATCCTCCATCTCTCGATAGCAAGCTCACAAACAAAAGGAAAGCTTGGGATGAACACAAAAGTGCTCCGAGGGACAAAGGGATGCAGACTCAAGCATAAGTTCCGGCAACAATGGACTATAGTTCCTTTGCTCTCAATTCTCTCATATGCCTTCAATGTACCATAAAGTTCCTTATATAGCTTTTCAAAGGGGTAATGAAAGGTCAAATCCGAGCAATCTCAAGGCATAGGGAAGGCCAGGAGTCAAGTGCATCCGATCCATGTCAAGGAAAACTCCAAAAGGATTTGGATTTTGTACACATCCTGATGTATGCGGTTTTAGGGGTCAAACCCACGTATATACACGATTATAGGTTTAAAGTTCACGTGTATCATTTTTCACATGTTTTTAGGGATGATCAAGGAAACATAAAAGGACAAAAAATGGTCCAAAGGGTCTAAGGAGTCTGCAGCGGGAGAGGGGAAGGCCATACAAAGTGTGATTCACCTGGAGTAGTAAAATCAGCTATAACATCAGGAACCATTCCCACTTCTTTGTCAAATATCTCCACTTTGTCTGAGTTGGATATTTCCAAAAACAAACTCACTGGAAGCATTCCCACTTCCTTTTAAAATATGGTTAACTTGAGTTGGTTGAGTTTATGGGGAAATCAACTTAGTGGAAACATACCAAATTCCATTGGAAATTTCTCAAAACACAGACTTTTCGATTTATCCTACAACAACTTAAGTGGTAGTGTGCCAATAGAGTTGGGTAAGCTATTCATCCTTGAACTCTTATACTTGCAGTCTAATCAGATTCATAGTGGCAGTGCTACAACCATGCCTTTTCTTACGGCCCTTACAAACTATTCACGCCTAAATAAACTAAAATTGAGAAACAATAAACTAGTTGGTGTCTTGCCCATTGCTATAGGGAAACTCTCTACCAGTTTGCCTTACTTGACATTAGCAAACAACATGATAGAAGGAAACATTCCTCCACATATAGGCAATCTCAGCAGCCTAACCTATCTAAATTTATCTACAAATCTTTTAAATGGTAGCATTCCTTCTTTAAAAAACCTTACAAACTTAGAAAGATTGGATTTAGGAAACAACAAATTAGAAGGAAATATACCTAATGAATTTGAACAATTACGATGACTCAGCCTATTGGAGAATAGAAAAAATAATCTCTTTGGATGTGGAAATTAAGGCCAGCAATAGATTAATTTTACTCACAACAATTATCAATTGATCATGCAAAATTGCTCACAAAAGAGACTGAATATGGAGCTGTAACACTAAATTGTATTAACTGAGTGTACAATAGCCAACCCTGTAATAACATAGGTTGCTGAATAAATAGAATACATCAAGAAATTGAATGCATGAGGAGGCATCCAAATCTAGCATAAAGCAGGCTTACCAAAAATAAGCAAATCCCCCATAGGTGTAAAAAGCTGATCCCAAATCTGTCATTGAGCTCACGAATTGGAAAAAAGGCATAGGCAAGCTAAAGAGTGGTGGAATGGAAGCTCATACATGCTTTTTCATGGAGAAAAGAGAGGAGGATGTGTAGGACAAAAAACAAGTTCACCTCACCTAGTCTAGCTTTCCCATTTGCCTTAAAACACTGAAAAAGCAGGCAATAAAGCAGAAAAAGCAGATAGGCGCCTAGGAGGCCAGGAATAAAGTAGAATTGATTCCTTTAGCTCTCCCATGTGCCCCATGAGTCAAATGTGGCAATTTTGACCTCTATGGATAGGCAAATAGCAACTTGCACAAGGTAGGACACATGAACTAGGCAAATAAGACAAAAACAAATGAATTAATGTCTAAGTGGGTAAACTATGGGTTGATTATTATAACACCTCCCCTTAAGCCTGACTTATGAGTAATATATCAAAAAATTATATGGCCTAGCAACAAGGCTTAGTCACCCTTTACATACTGCATGTCCAAATAAATAAGGAAAGAGGCAAAACCAACTTGGGAAAATCCTCCCTTAAACATGGACTGTAAACAAAATTGTAGAATCTTGTCATCACTCATGCTTTCACACCATGATCAGAAATCCCTAGTAGTGATTTGAGATTTCTGAAGGTCTTCTCACAAAATGCTTTGGTGAAGATATCAGCTACTTGTTCTGAAGATGAACATAAGAGTAGGTGAATGGTGCCATCATGCACAAGTTCTCTGATGTAGTGCATATGGATCTCAATGTGTCTGGTTCTTTGCTTCTGAACTGGATCCTTGCAAATTTGAATGGTACTCTGGTTATCATAGTAGATGGTAGTTGAGTACTCAGGTTCGAAGCCACACTCTCCAAGTAAACCCTGCAACCATAATCATTGAGTTGCTGCATTAACAACTCTCTGTACTCTGCTTCTGTAGATGAGAGTGCAATGGCACTCTGTTTCTTGCTTGACCAGACGATTGGTCCTTCTGCAAGCATGAACACATATCCTGAAGTGGACTTTCTATTTGTGCTATCACCTGCCCAATCACTGTCAGTAAATCCAATCAACTCAAGATCAGATTTTGCTTTATAGAAGATCCCATGTGTCC
>LPNX010044463.1:9926-49999 GCA_001517045.1 Pseudotsuga menziesii
ATTAGAAAAAAAAAACTAAGCTAACTTAGCTTATTATTACTTTTTCCAAACTTTTCTTAAGCGACAGGTACTAAGCAACTTTGTTGCTTATTCCACTTGTTTTGTTTGGATGTAAAAAATAAGTAAAACACATAGATTCTTGCCAAAAGTTATTTTGTTTCACTATAAAAAGAACACAAAAAAGCAACATCTGGAAGATTAAGAAGATTAAATGTTGGAAATGACACAACTATCATTGAATTTTCCTCTATGCCTATTGCCACCTATATTAATTAATGAATATCATCCTTCTTAGTGTTAAATAACTCTTATGTCATGTTTTTAGCTTTGCGGCACACTTTGCATTTGACTACGTGTTTACACATTTATAAATGTGATATTGTCATTGATTTATTTTAACTCATGTATACATGTTTTCCCACATTAAAATTCAAAGCAATAGATGGGCCTCACCATGTCTATTTAAAATACATAGGATTTTCAGCTAAGCACCATTGTCTTAGCATATTCAACAAGGAATTTTGAAGGAAGTATAGAGTTCAAATTGAAAGGAGCACCAACAGGGAAGAAGGACATGCATTGTGAGTGTTCATCAAGCACCTGTAGCCTTTACTACTCCACTAATTTGCTTAATTATTGAACTACAAAATTGCTCAGATTGTGATTCAGAATGATTGCCTCATTTATCTTAAATAACTTCAAATAGAAGTAGGCTTTGTTATATAGTTGTTGTATTCAACATGAAATCCATCCCAAATATATCATTATGACTCCATATTCCCTATTGATTCCCACTCCTTTTGTTCTAAATACTTGTATTATGGACTAGTAGGGGCACCATTCCTTTCAAAATTATATTGATTCATGCAAAAACCTAAATGAAAGTTATTCTTTAATCCAAATGCGAGCTATAGTTTCATATTAGCAATCATTAGCCAACAAAGGTTGACTTGACTGAGCAATGTGGTTATCATATATTTCGAAGGAAAATGTTGCTTGAAAGACAAAGTGAGGCCCCATTTTTTGAATCCACATTGCATATCATAAATCCAAGCCCTGCAAATACCTGTAAATTGTAATTTCTAGCTTTCTCAACACAAAGGGGAGGTATTTTGTTCTAATTTCAACTTGAATTTTTTAAGGAAAATTTACCTAACTTTAGTAACATGTTGTGTTGTTTAAAATTGGTGAATTCTAGGACTATATATATGGCTGCAATCCAAAGAAAAAAAAATTTAAGAAGGCCAAGTCAGAGAGTACTTACACTTACATGGATCTAGTGAGATCAATATACTCAGACACTACTAGTTTCAATTTAACATGCCTCATAATATGGAGAACTTTTCTAATTGTATAAATAAGTAACACAGACCCCATACCTAATGATGCAACTGATGAAGAAGAGTAAGATGCCACCGCCAAAGTAAATGTTTGGGATCATAGTTGCACACTATAGCTAAAAAAGCATACTTACGGTTCCATATGCTGAGATGATTAGATGGATTATCAACCATACCAACATTAGCATGAAAAAAATGATAAATGATGAAGGTAGGTGCATAGCTTCACTTGAATCCAACAATCTAAAAACATACTGCAAATTTCTATTTGTGGCGTACAGACTATGCATTTGACCAATGCAATGTAATCAAAATATGGCAGAAGTGACCCTGACCTCATAGAGAGAGGGCAATTCATGGGGAAGAGAATTTCATCTTTTAAACTATACTATGAATAGAGTATTTTCAGCATTTCCATACCAGTTAAATCAATCAAAATCTGGCAGAAGTGACCCTGACATCACACAGAGAGGGAAATTCAGGGGAAGAGAAGTTTAGTTTTTAAACTATACTATGAACAAAGTATTTTCAGCGTTTCCATACTAGTATAAATCCATGCTAAATTAATATTTCTTCTGCATATAGAATAATTCTAAATCAAAATTATTTGAGCAAACATAGATTGTTTTTATTACTTTATTAACTCCATTGGTTCTTACCTAAAAGAAATTTTGTTTCAAGAAGAAGACATGGAATTTATTATTTTAGAACCTAATTGAAATTTTGTTTCAAGAAAAAAAAAGGATTATAGTCTTTTAGCTGTTCTATACCGGTATAAGATTTTCTCTACATATAGAACTTGATTTTTATAATTCCATTTGAGTAAACATAGATTGTTTTATTATTTTATTAAATTTGTTGGTTCTTACGTAAAAGAAATTTTGTTTGAAGAAGAAGACAGGAAATTTATATTTTAATTTTTTCAGAACTTAATTGAAATTTTGTTTCAAGAAAAAGACAAGGGATTTATATTTTTTTTTCAAGGATAATAATAAATGAGAGTTAAAAGATTAAAGTATAATTGATGGTATTTGGATCTCTTTATTTTATAAATGTATTTTTATAAGTGAAAAAGAGTGAACCGAACGAAGTTATGACGGGGATACTAGGGCTAACAATAAGCCTTCATTATTTTCAAGTAGAAAGGGAAAACCACCCTTCATGTGCACAATCAAGTGTTATTGGGATATGTGTGTATGTTTGGGTCATGTAATTATGTGTGAAGAGAAAAGGTAAAAAAAAATTAATGGAATTGTGACGTCTATCAAAAGTTGTGTCCCATGAGCTACAATATGTGAGTAGAAGGGGTTGGCTTCTGCATCTATTAGGTCATGAAAATTAAGCAACAAGCTACTAATGGATATCCTGACTATGTACTGTTGATATTAAATTTGAAGATTGACTTGGGATATTAAAAACTTGAAACAACATATTTTCTTCACTTGTCAACCTTATTTGGACCTTCAATGATCCTCAATACATGAGATTATAAGAGGACCCATGTGCATGGTCGACTAGAAAAGTGGCGTCGCTTGTGCAAATTATTATGTGCAGAAATTTTGATGTCTCGCATAGTTCAAGTTTCAATTTCAAAGGTATAGTCTCTCCATGTCCATGCTAGGTCTCAGTTTCAAAGGTATTTGCTTGCAAATTTCAATGGGAATAATGCCATCAACCAACTAAATATCTACACCTTCAAGAAGAACTACAGATAAAAATACATGGGGTGGCACTGTTGACTTTCAAAGCCCTTGTCTTTGATGCCCATTGCAATGGAATTAAACTATTTTAAAAATATATATGCAAATTATTTAAAATATTCCATGGGTTTGAACCTTATGTAATGGATTTTTAACTTGCCTCACTTTACACCTTGACACCTTCTTTATGCCTTGAGAATGACATGACTATGTGCCTCACTTTTCACCAACTCTTCATGGAAATCCTTTTTCAATGATGAATTTGCATAATAGAAATAGTATTTTCAAGCCAAAACGATAAGACAATATGGCCATGTTCTAGACCTTGCAACAAGGTCATCAAAAATTACATGTATAAAAGTAAGATCTCCTCGCCCTTTGGCATTCTCTATCTCTGCTCTTGTAACAAAATCCATACCTTTTGCATATGATGCAGAGGTAGGGATGCTTGCTGTTAAATTTTTAACATGGATTCATTTTAATAGCAGCAACAATCCTTTCTAACTTTAGCAGACTTCAAGAGATGTAAATATGATATTATAGCAATAGTAAAGTAGATAGTAGCTAATCAATAGTAGAAGCAAGAACAAAAATATTTTTACGGGGAAACCTTTCAAGGAATAAAACACTAAATAATGAATAATTCTTCTTCTAAATGAGTTGACTGAGTTTGTACATGAGCAGATAATGAGTAGAATTTACATGACAATCAAGTTTCCTCTAGGGAACACATACGAAGAGAAAAAATCCATAGAAGATGACTGTCCTAAACAAGTGATATACTGCCACTATTCCAAACCTAAAACCAAGGCTTCCATTAACCAAGGAGAAGCCTGTTGTGGACCAAATTGAGTGGGTTGTTGACTGTTTGAAGCTTACAATACTTTGTTGTTTGACTGCTTGACTTCCCAGTAGATTCAATGGCTGAGTATCAATCCTTACAAGGTTGCAGCTAGATGGGACTAGACATAAACAAAGCTATACTTCTTTAAGAATTCCCTATATAGGGCTCGATTGCTATAAAACTCTTGCTACTTAAACAACCCAGGTTTAAGATGGATATATGCTAGATTTTTTGTTTTTTGTTTTCTCGGTGATTGTAATTAATAAATGGTCAACTCTTAGTATGATATTAGTTATTAATAAAAGGTCAACTCTTATTGTAATTGATCCATAATTTATTCTTTAGGGCCTTTCAGTGCCTATACCTACTTCTACAAAGAGACCAACTTGCTGCTTGATGAAGAAACTTGTGCCTAAAGTGAGGACCTCCAAGATGGTCTGCTACAGGTTTTTAACTCTCCATTCCATTTGTTAATTCCATGGACATAGTAATTTGATATGAAATTTGTTAAAAGGAAATCCAATTGATACAAATGTATAAATGGTTGCTGACAACTTGGACATGATTTTTATCAAATTCCCTTAAGATCCATTATTCATAGGTCTGACGTATTGTTTTGATGATAAAATTGTTTAGAATACAACAAAAAATACTTTTGTTGCTGTTCAAATTGCCCCAAATCTCTATTTTCACGCATCCAATGTGCTTTGAGATACTCCAAGAAAGCACTATAAAATCTCTCATCCAAGATATTTGACACATTCAACACACATGTGTATTGTTCTTTGTTGTAAAAGGATGCCCTAGAATATGGCTGCTTCAGCCATTCAACAACCTTTATTATACTTGTTGATGATGATGTCATAATTTATTTGGCTTGCTTACGATTCTCAAAGGCATGCTTACAACTGCAATGATCTGAAAAAGTGCCTTAAACGATGTAGGACAGTTGTATGTGCTCATATTGAATTTTAATGTTGTTGCCAATGCTTGTTATGTGGATATTCCTTGCCAGGAATTAGTGCTTATTGTTGTTGCTTCAAAGGGACACAACCCAAAATACCTCTTAATGACCGTTTGAAATGCCCAAAATTACTTTTGATGGCCAAACACGCTATATTGTAACATACAAATTGTGTCTAGTATACTGTAACACACATATAGTGTGTTAATTACCTTGTTCATATTGATTTTCATATTGGTGAGCAAAGACAGCCTCATCCTATACTCTATGTTCCCATGAATATGCTTATATCCAATGTTGTTGGGGATCATGTAGATCTCCCAGTTCAAGCACTGCAACATCACCCTAGGAAGCGAATAAACATTATGAATTGGCATCACAATATATCCTAACCATTTGTCCTTGTGGATACTCATTAGCTTGATGGAAGAAGGAANGCGCCAACTATTGGGCTGATCATCCTCTTTTGATTCTTCTTATTGCTCCACTTATACATGGCTCTAGTATGATCATGATTATCTACTATATCCTTGCCATCCACACTAAGATAATTGTTGTTGATAGGTGTCATATAGTGCTACACTTACAGTTGCTAGGGAATAGATATTTTTGTAATCCCATTAAGCCAATTTCTTGAGTTTTGTTCAAAATTCCTAGAAAATGTTTATGGATTTCATAACTTGCTTGATCATATATTGTGAACTTATACAATCTATTATCCTTTGCTAACCATTAGATATTCAAAGTTGTGTATTGATCCTTTTTACCATTATAGAGGAATCTATAAGTTAGGTTCTCAAATTCTTAAAGGGTGCTAGCTCAATGGAAGAGTGCCTGCCTTACAAGCAGGAGGTTGGTGGTTCGATTCCTCCATGCCCTAATGATATTATAATATCGGTTAAAAACAACTAATTTAGTAATAAAAAAATAAGAGACAAGTGACCAAAAAATTAGAGATAAGTGACCAAACAAAATTACCAAAATTCATATATAGAACTACCAAAAGCTACTAAATTAGTGACCAAAAAATGAGAGATGTGAAACTAGGCATTAAAAATGATGCAACACGTGGCGCTAATGATGAAGAAAAATGTGTCGTTGATATGGTAGAAAAATAAGACACAAAACTAGGCATTAAAAAGGCTGCAAGACGTGGCACTAATGATGAAGCCAAACATGGCATTGATATGGTATAAAAATAATACATTACTTTGGATGCAAAACATGGTGCTACATAGGAAGAAAAATATGGTGCAACAATAGAAGGAATATTTGGCGTCATTTTGGTAGCAAAACAAGATTTAATAAAAGGAAGAAAAAATTGGTGCAAATTTGGAAGAGAAAAATGACACATATTTGGAAGTAACATATGGTGCAAAATGGGATGCTAAAGTGGTAGAAAAAATGGATGCAGTATTGGTTGCTAATTTGGATGCTAACATGGTGCTATTAAGGATGCAAATATGGCACTAATGGAGATGTCATTTAAGAATAAAAAGCAGACACTCGCTAGGAAGCAAAACATGACATTATTTAGGAAGCAAACCTCAACTTTGTTTAGGAAGCAAAGTTGGACGCTATTCTGGAAGTAAAAAAATAGACGCTATTTTGGGACGTCATAAAGGATGTTATCTAGGAAGCTAAAAAAGACATTTTTTGAGACGCTTTAAGTTTTGTCCATTATGCGTCCCATTTAGCATCTAGTTTTACCACTCAATGTAAAAAAAAATTACACTAAAAAGGGACGCTAATTCTAGGATTTGTTGTAGTGGTGTATGGTACTGATGTTGTTTTTCCAATCCAATTAGGTACTCCAGTAATCAATTTTTTTCAGGATAGTCAAGAAGAGCCTAATGATATTCAAAGAAGAATTTTCTCACTGAATGAATCGCAGTAAGAACGTGAAGCTCTATCTAAAAAAGCTCAAATTTATAGGAAAAATATTAAGGAAAGATTTGACAGGAAGGGAAAGGAAGATACCTTATGGAGACATGGTACTTAGATGGGATGCGAGAAAAGAGAAAAAGGGTAAGCATATAAAATTTGATAATTTTTGGTTGGTTCCTTTTATAATTTCAAAAATTTTGGAAAATAATACCTTCATACTGCAGATTATGGAAGGTGAAGAATTGTTCAATCCAGTGAATGGACGATTCCTCAAATACTTTTATAGTTACTGAAGGTGAAAGAGTTGTCATTCATTGTACATATCGATGTGATATAAGTTGAATAAAGACTCCAATTTCCCAATGGAAGTTTTACAAAATAAAAGGAAAGTTTCAGTTTAGATGGCAAAAGGCACTGGTCTATAGGTTCTTGAAACGTCACAAGGAGGCTTTCATCCCTCAACAAGAGCAAGATGTTAATACTGGAAATTGTTCCTAGTCTTTGTGTGTTTTTTTTAAAAGGTTCATTTCTTATTTACTTTTCATTTTGAGTTTGTTTGAGATTTTAATAATTTTAAATACATTTTTTGGTTTTATAGGTTATAGTTTGTTTTTATTTATTTATTTTCTTTCTTAGGTTTTCTTTTAATTGCCTATTATGTATTATATGGATTTCAAAGTCTGAAAATGATATTTTTATTCAAAGGTCTAACCTTTGTTTTGAGTTATTTGGTAAATATATCATGAGGAGATTCATGTAGCGCAAAATTCAAGATCTATGCAATAAAGCGCTGCAGGAATCATAAATCATTGGGAAGAGTGGTGGATTGTCATGGCCATTGCAGTCGATGATAATGGGAGATTTACATACACCTATTGAAAACATCACGACACATGTACTTAACCTAATTCCATAATCATGTCAAATGTCTGAGGCTATGAGAATATCATTCAGAAAATCGTTGTTTTCAACTATCATGATGTTTAGGTTGGGTTTTGAATTTTATTGTTGCAGAGATGTAGGTTATTTTTTTTTGAATTTTCCTAAAGAAGTGAACAAGATAAGATATAGTATAGACATGAGGAAGAGTGGAAATATTAACATGTTTGAGCCTACTGATACAAGTTGGGCCACTAATTTTTCAGAATGTGTAACATTATTTAGAATGGTAGGCTGGTTTAGTTTCTTTGAGAAGATGGCTTGTTTCAATTCGGAGGTTTCATATTGTTTTTCCCAGAATTTCATCAATGATACTATAAAATTTGATACTCTCAAGTTCGAATTAATAGAGGATTTAATAACTGAAGCTACTTATGTCTCAAGAGATGGAGAATTATCGTTTTAAAAGATTCCTTTCAGTTTCGACCCTAATGACTTCGTACTACCAGGAAATGAAACCCTAGAATGGGAAAAGGGGGTTCATTTGGAAATGTTCAAACCAGAATGGAAGGAAGCTATTGGTATTATACATAGCTATATTACATGCGAGGGCAGGTTCACATTAGTATTTAAATACAACATTATATTTTTACAGCATTTGAATTAGTAGTCAAAAATGAATTTTCCTTTATTTCACTTAAAAATTCTTTAGAATATGTCAAACAAAATCAAGGGACATCTCGACCATACACACCCATCAATGTTTCACCACAGTTTGATCAAATGAATCATCTGTACAGTTTTGTAAAAGAAGAACAGGAGTTGGGAACACTTCTTATTTTGGTCAGGTTTGACTAATGAATAAGATGACCAAGTAAAGAAAACCTTTATCGATAAGTAGTTTGGTTTTGTTAAGTGGTTTAAAAAAGAGATGATTAAAGACTTAGTGTAGGACAACACTCAGGAAAATAGTTATTATCAAGGATTCAAAGAGTCTATTGATGAATATGGAAGAGAAGCATTGGATGATGAGCAAGATCATGTTTTGGAGGATTAAAAAAGGGAGAAGATATATGATCTGAATCATGAGGAAGATATGGGTTCAACAGTATAGAAACAAAGTTCTATATGTGTACAGGAAATCTCAACTAAAGTTTCTGTTGCAGCTGATTTGAAGGATAAAATTTTGCAAGTCTGAGATGTAAAGGTACATAAGAAATATTTTATACAGTTGGAAAGATTGAAATGGAGGACGAAGACAAAAGATACCAACAAACTCAGATTAAATATGAAGAGAATTTTAAACCCTATATTGAAAAAAGAAAAGATTGCAGTCATTGAAGATTCTTCCAGTGAAGAAAATATCGAGAATGAAGAGGATTAGAGCTCACAACAACACTGTGTTCAAGAGGATCATTTAGTTTCATTAGAACCAGTTCAGGGAGGACATAAAGCTTCATAATGGCAAACTACTTTCATTACTGAACAGGGTATAGCTTCAGGAGTTTATTTTGTACTAGAAGCAATGAAAGATAAACATGAAGATGATTTGATTTTTAAGAAACTTGATATCACATGGTTGTGAAACCAGGATTCTATAATGCATGGAGAGGTGCACATGGACTCAAAAGTTGAAAACCTTAGGAAAAATTTGCAGCAATATAATTCACAGATTGAGTTTCTTAATGAAACTATTGACAGGCTGGTAATGACCAATAGGAGATTGAGAGAAGACCTGGAAGACATTAATGCACACTATCAAGAACTAATAGCTATCTCTAAAGAAGCATTAAAGAGAAAAAGAGAAATCCAGAATCAAGCTAAAGATTTAACCCAGCAAGTTTAGAAGTTAATAAAGCATAATGAAATGCTATTAAATAGAGTTAGAAGTCTAGAAATAGAGCAGGATTGAAGCAAGAAACAGTGTCATGCATTGGAGGGGATTGTTATGCTGGTAGAAGGAGCTAAGCAGTCATGAATGTCACCTAATAGCTATCAAGTATTTCAGTTTGCTATAGTGTATTTAGTAGTTATTGTTTATTGTCTTTAACATATAACTACTTTTTGTAACTATTTCGACTTTTATACCTAAAAGACACTTATGACAGTTACATAATTGATTTAGTTGGTAAATTGTAAAAGTAGGAAAGTGAATAGGAGAGGGATTCACTTTTTGTTGTCAAGAAGGGCTTTAGGTCTGGAGATTTTTTGGGATGTATGTTCAAACTGATACTGTTAACTCTCATGTAAGTGTTGAAGACTGAGATTGATCTATATATACATATAATCAATTTTTATCATCTATATTGTTTTTGTTTATGGTCTGTTTGACCACTTAATTCATGACTTCATTTCTTGTTTAATGTTTTTATTCATGTAAATGCTCATGCGTTGTGGAAAGAACCAGTCTTGTGCTTGTGATGTTCATAGTTTATATTGATCCTTTATTCATTTATATCTCAGTCTTTCATGTTGTTTAATGATTTAGTGTTTGTATTAGTTTTTTGGTTTTTTACCTTATTGATAATGAATTTTCCAACCCAAAAAATCACAAAAACCAATTGCATTTATGTTTTTTGTTTTGAGATTATACTAGCTTGTTCCTTCGTAGTCTAAGAACAATTTCTGGCAAAAACATCAAGCATATCACAATATGATTTTCTTATTTGGATCATCACAATACCAATCATAATTCCAACAATCTCCCCCTTTGGAATTGATGGAAACCTTCACATTCTGTATGCTTGTTGTACTTGTAATCACCAACTCCTTATCATCTGTAGCAACAATAACTTCTCCCCCTTTGAAGTCAATGTCAAAGAAGACTCTATAACAGAGGCCACCCTATCAAAGTGAACAAGTTATTTGGTATAATATATGATACCTAGCTTTTGGTGTATGTACTCAAACTGTGTCTTTCGTAAAGTCTTAGTAAAGATATCAACAATCTATTTTGTAGAAGGAATGAAATTCAATTAAACCACTATGTTTGAGACCTTATCCCTTAAGAAGTGATACTTAATTGGTATGTGCTTAGCCTTCAAATTAAGAACTGGATTCTTGGACACACTAATGGCTCTAGTATTATCACAATGAGAGAAATGGGATCAACATATTTTACCTCCAGATCTTCCAGTGTTTGGATCATCCAGAGTACTTGTGTACAATAGGTGGTAGAAACAATGTATTCAACTTCTATAGTAGATAAATATATTGAGCCTTTGTTCTTACTCATCCATGCAACTAAGGAATCACCAAATAATAATGGACCTACACTTGTTCTTTTTCTTTCATCCAAACAACTTTCCCAGTCAACATCTGAATATGGGTTAACTAAAGATTTTCATTTCTAGGATACCAAATACCATAAGTCATTGTTCCCTTAAAATATTTGAATATCCTCTTAAAAACCACCAAATTACTTTGCTTAGGATCATATTGAAATAATCCTACCATACCAACAACTTGCATTATATTAGGATGAGATGCTGTGATGTACAAAAGACTACCTATCATTGATCGATATGTTCTTTGATCAACATTAGGTGAGGGAAGTTTAAATCCAACAAGCATAGGCGTACTAATAGATTAAGAATCATCCATCTGAAATCTCTTCAACATTTCCTTCAAATACTTCTCTTGAGAGAGAAATAAACCTTCAGAACTCTGAATAATGCGAAGACCATGAAACAATGAAAATTATCCTATCATTGACATATAGAACTAATATTGCATAGAATTAGCAAAACACTGAACATAATAATCATTAGTACATCCAAAAATAATGTCATCCACATACACCAAAACAACTAACAAATTATCACCTTCAGATTTGATGTACAAATTACTGTCACCAGTACCTTTCTTGAATCCTTTGTCTTATAGATTTTTATCCATTATATAATACCCGAATCTTGGTGCTTGTTTCAATCCATATAGTTCCTTCTTCAGTTTGCATACATTTTCAGGATTGTTTGTCAATTGGAAACCTTTAGGTTTATCTATATATACTTCTTCTTCTAGATCTCCATTGAGGAATGTTGACTTAACATCCATCTGATACACTTTGAAGTTATTATGACTAGAATAGGAAAGATAGATTCTGATAGCTTTCAATATTGTCACTGGTGCAAAGGTTTCATCAAAATCTTCTCCCTAAACTTGTGCATGCCCCTTATAGAACAATTGGGATTTATTCCTCACAATTTGTCCTTGTTCATTCATCTTATTTTTAAGCACCCATTTGGAGCCTATTACATTCTTATCTATAGGTCTAGGAACAAACTCCCAAGTATTATTCTTCTCAATATGATTAAGATGTCTATTCATGGATCTAATCCAATCTTCATTCTCACTGGCTTCTTCAAAATTATTAGGTTCAATCATATTTAGGAAAGAAACCTCAGACTATTCTGAATCTTTAATCAATTTCCTTCTTGTCTGAAATCCTTTATTCTTGTCACCAATTATTTGATTTTTCAGGATAATTATTTTGAATAATTCTGAAAGGTGGTTTTGTTTCTTTTTTTTGTTTTGAATATGTATGAATGTTTGCACCTTCATCATCTGACTCTGAATCTTATTTTTATGATTCTTGTACCTGTTCTTCCTCAACTTCAACTATATCCTCTATATTTGGTTCAACACTGATTATCTAAGTGTCTTTTACAGGAATTCCTTCATCGATTTGATTTGAATATAGTCAACCAATTTATGTAGCCTCTTATTATAACATTTGTACCCTTTAATATTTGTAGCATATCCTAGGGATATACCTTCATTAGCCTTGTCATCATATTTGCTAAGATGTTCATCATTGTTTTTAATATAATATTTACTTCAAAGGACTTTAAATTGTTTGATAGAAGCATGTCTTCCAAACCATAGTTCATAAGGAGTCTTATAATTGTTTGGACTTAAGTGAGATTTGTTAAGAATATGGACATATGTGTCAATTTCCTCTACCTAGTATATCTCAGAAATATTCCTTTCATTCATCATTGATCTTTCCATCTGTTGTACTGACCTATTTTGTCTTTCAGCTAATCCATTGTGCCATGGAGTCCCTGGAATAAAATATTCTCTTTTGATTCCATGTTTATCACAAAACTCTTTGAATTATCCTGAACTAAACTCTCCTCCTCTATCAGACCTTACCTCATTTAGTCTCTTTCCTATTTGATTCTTAGTCATAGCCTTAAAAAATTTGAACTTTTCAAGCACTTCATATTTTTCCTTCAGAATGGAAATCCATGTGAGTCTAGAATAATCATCAATGATCAACATAAAATATCTTTCTCTTCATGTTCCTTCCTTTCTTGATTGTCCACACAAATCCATATGTTCTAACTGAAGAGGTTTGTCTGTTGATGTGAAGTTCTTGGGTTTAATTTGTGTGAATCAATTTTCCCATTTTACAAGGTTTACAAACAGAATCATATGGATTTAATATTTTTAGAAGATCTTTTACTGTCCCATTGTTCATAATATTGATTACATGATCAAAGTTTAAGTGTCCTAGTCTCCTATGCCATAGACAACTTTCATCATACTTACTTAGATGACATTATTCTTTTCCTTATTTCAAGACATAGACATTGTTTTATGTTCCTATTCCTTTTGCAACCAACTGTCCTAAGGGTATATATTTTATCTTGCTATATTTATAAGTGAAAACAACTTTAGATCCTCTGTCACAAATCTGATTGACACTAAGAATAGTATGTTTCAATCGATCTACAAACAACACATATTGGGCTTTCCCTTTACCATCACTCAACTTTACCATTACTTTTCCTTTGATTTTCCTTGGACCATCATTTCCGAAAGTTACTTTTCCTGATTTATTTTCAATTAGAGACAAAAAATTACTTTTATCACTAGTCATCTGTTTGGAACATCCACTGTCAATATACCAGGGGCCTTTTTTCCTTTGTACAAAAAGCGGTAAGCCACACTTCTTATTTTCTTTCTTCTTCCAAACTTTAGTACTTCCAGCTGAGTAATTATATCTTTAATATTTTTTGTAATTCTTCATATGACAGTCTAAATCCTTATGTCCAAAATTATGACAAACATAACATTCTGACTCATTGTATAAAAGATCAAAAGAGTTGATATGTCTATCATGTGTTCTTATTTTAGTTGTGAATTGAATTGTATGATGTTCTTGTTTACTCACTGACAGTCTTGTTCTATGTTGCAGCAATTGACTGTTCTTTGATATTATTAATTGCATACTTCTAAAATTAAATGCACAACTTGCAGCTTTGTGACAAAAAATAGAACAACAATAACAATAACCATGGAAAATAATTTGGTACATGAATCTTGGTTGTCTTCCTTTTTGTTGACTTTGTTCCTGAGAAACACTTGGTTGATATTTTTGACCTGAATTCTTGATTCTAGTACTTGTTTCAACTTAATTTCTTTTTGTTTGCAACATATGTTTGTATTTTGACTGTTTGCTTCTTGAATCCTATTCATAGATGAGACCTTTTTTTTTACAATGTAGACCCTTTCTTACTCAGAATGTTGTTCAGTTCTTCTAAAGCTTTAATACTTGAAATATTTTGGTGATACAAATCTTGAAATTGCTTCAATTCTTTTCTATTTGTCACTACTTATTATTCCAATGCTTCACATCTCTTTTTCTCCTCTGTTAATTGTTGTTTCAAAATATCTTCTATTTTCTTTTCCTCTTCTAATTCCAATTTTAACAGGGCAAGATCCTCACTTGGGTCTTTACCATTCTTTTCATATTGCATAAACAATTTTTTTTTGTTTCCTCTTCTTTAGTATGAGTCTTCCAATCTCTTCTAGAGCATTGATTAGTTCACCTTCCATATCATCCATAGCTTCTTCATCATTTAGGTCACTTCCTGTATACTCATTTTCAAAATATTCGATGGGCGTAAGCATAAAATCATTCACTTTATCTTCACAAGATGAATCACCATCTGTCTCTTATGACTAATCAACATCATTTGCACACAAGATTTTATTTTTATATTTAGCCTCTTTATTGTATTTCTATAATGTAAAATTTTCTTCATGATCAAAAGTATGCCCCTTTTGCTTGCACAGACATTTAGATGCAAAATGGCCTATTTTACCATAGTTGAAACATTTAAGGGCATCTTTCCTTTATATTTACCCAATCCTTTCTTCATCCTCCTTACAAATTTTTCCTCAGTCACATTCATTTCATAACCAGTCTTCTTATCTGCTTTAAAGGATGCTTCTCTAGTGGTGGATTTATCTTTACTAATCCTCATTTCATAAGCAATCAGGGTTCCTAGGAGTTGGTCAATAGGAATAATTTTAAGATGAATTAATTCTTCTATTGCAGAAAATTTGGGATTAAATCCTTCAGGTAAATATCTTAAAATTTTCTGAACTAAGGGTGCTTCATCAATCTTTTTAATGAAGACCTTTCATAGCATTCATGATCTCTTCCACTCTTAAGAAATATTTATTAAAATTGTCATCCTCATTCATCTTTAGCTATTCAAATTTCAGTCTATATGTCTGTAGTTTGGAATCTTTTACTTTATCATTTCCTTCATAACTACTTATAATTTTGTCCCACATCTCTTTTGTAGATTCAAGATGCACCACCTTAACAAACTAAACTTCTACAAGACCATTTAGTATAGCATTCATTGCCTTTACGTTAAAACTAAATTCCAACTTATCATCTTTGGAGGCTAGCAAAAATGGATTTACATAGCCAGTTTCTACTACATCCCAAACATAAACACCTAAGGACATTAAATATGTTCTCATCCTGACCTTCCAAAAGGAGAAATTTGTTCCATCAAATAGAGGAACCTTATTAATAAAAGTACCTTCATGAATTCTCATGTTTAAGGTTACATATATACCTTCAATTAAAAGGAAACCACTCTAATACCAATTGTTTAGATTATTCAAATAACTAAGAGGGGGGGGGGGGGGGGGNGATGTAGCAAGTATAACAAGAGAAATGGTAATCATAAATCACACACATGATAGATACATAGACAAATATTAATGAGAAGCTCTAATTAATTTATATTATCTTTGTTTGAGCACCTACTAAAATGAGGCTACAACCTCTGTTTACAAGCTCCTACTTGTGGAGAGAACCAACCCTCGTGCTTTTCTAGCACACACTAAAAAATAAAGTTTTCGAGATGCTACTGAGTGGAATTACCCACTTCAACTTTTACATTCCCCAACTTGTAGAGAGAATAGAACATATTTTTCCTAGCACCACCCTACAACCCTTATTCCTTATATTTAAACATGCTTAGTACAATATGTAGAAAATAGATATAACAGTGCATACCAAATTGGTTACACTTTTGTGATCTACTTCAGTATATGCTTATTCATACTCAGATCACGTTACTGCCTCTATTTTGTGTATTCAAAGTCCTCATTCATTCTGTGATCCCCACTTCGACAGTGGTCCATGCACCAACTCACTTCCTTCAGAGAGCACACAAGTCCTCTCCCTCGCCCATCCTTTTATACATTCCAATCCTTAATTCCTTCACCTGTTTATATGCTTGAATATTTAGTTTCATAACTGATCAAAAATGTTCAGTGCCTCATGACAGAAAAGGATCCCAATCGATAAGCAATATGTTTCCGCAACCTTAGTCTTTCCACAATTTTGAGTTTCCACAATTGTATTTTTTTTGCAATTTTAACTCCTTTTGCAACTGTATTTTTTGCAAATCTAAGTTTCCATAGTTCTGGTTCTGTAAGACTTCTTCTATGTCGTTGATTTCATCCACACTCTCTCCCATTCGTTGATCTGAAATAAGATTTTGGATATTGCGGATTGCGGATTTTGTGTGTGTGTTTTGATTTTATTCGAAACTACTTTCACAAATCCCTTTCTACAATTTTATTCTGTGTCGTTGATCTCTTGTGGAGTATTTCCTGATAGTTGACCTTAGATCAGATGTAGATTGATGATTGCGGGTTTTCCAAATTTGTTCAAACTACTTCCGCAATTCCCTTTCCACAATTTTCTTCTGCACCATCGATCTCTTAGGGAGTCTTTCCCGACCATCAATATTTGGATTGTGGATTTCAGAACGTGGATGTGCCTCCAATTTTTTTTGAAATGGACTTCTGCATATATCTTTCTGCAACTTCTGTGAATCGTCGATCACTTTTGTAGAATCATTTATTGACCATCGATGTTTTGATTGTGTCTCACGGAATGTGGAACCACACTTTTCATCTGTTGGTCACTCTATATGCAAGTTAATTAAATCCAAAATACAGAATGTTCAATATAAATTATCAACCCAAAAAATTATTTTTGTTGTAAAGATAATTTTACACTTTCTATGCTTAAACACTAAGTAGTTGGTATTGTTGAATAAACTATCCTACCTTCCTGTTCAACCCAACGCTTCCCATGATCGACCTGATCTAATTTACCTTCTTAAGAATGCAAAATCACAAATACCTTCTCACTACCTTGATATAGAAATAAAATATTAAGAAGATAAACATCTAGATTTATTTTTGCAGAAAGTTAAATCCTAAATTACCTGGCCATCTAAAGATCCACTATAACTATCTATCCGACTTGAATTACAAATCAGAAATGTAGAAATTGAACTTGACAATTATAACTATGAATGGATTGAATAAGCGAAACTCAAGAAAGACAACGATTGAAAGAAACTAGGGATGAGTTCAGCTGTTACAGCTACCACACAATTGCATAAGGAAAATTAGTCTACACAGTCGACTGTCACACCACTCTATTGCAACTTACAAGAAATGTGATTACTAATCAGTTGAGGAAACACACAATAAATCATTACTGTTGTAGTTGTTATAAAAGAATACATTTACTATAACATCCACACCACACGACAGAGAAGATAAATACCTAATTAACTCGACGATCTTTGTAGGAAGGCGGGCCCATCCTTCAAACAGAGGCGCTGAAAACTACCACAAGTTAAAACAAAGAAATCAGAAGAACCATGCTCCTTGTATTAAATGATGGAATGAAAGTACAGGCTATGTCACAGCTTATCCAATATGATCAATTATTTCCCAACCCTTGTCTTTCCATACTCCCTTATATTTATGCATTACTCTTCATACTTCTATCCACTAATATCGGTAGCCATGAAGATATATGATCTCCAGGCTTCCCTATTACAATGCGCTATTACAGTTGTGGTGAAATAGAAGCAAAGAATATAGGAAGTTTGTTGCATGAGACGATAATGAAATAATAGAACCAAATCAAGAATTACTCCGTCAGTTGCAATTACCCTCGAATAATGGCACGTTGTTGAACCGAATCTGTTGCAGCCTTGGTTGTTGTAGCTTGCATAGGATCAGGATCTTTGACTACGTTTCACCTGCAAAGATAGAGTCCGTGGGCAAAGCTAGAAATAGATATTCATTTCTTCTAGAACCCTCTTGACCTGATGCACCTGTATCCTTCATGATTTGAACAATCTTCATAAAACCAACTTATTAGCATAATTCAAGAGGTAAAGCCTTATTTATTACAATAATAAGTATTAATAATATAAAACAATAAGTAATCATACCTATGAGGAATCAGGGCTTTTTTGAAGGAAAAAAATCTATTAGGTGCATGAAAATAGGGTAAGATAAGGAAAAAAGAGTATATCAAGTGTGGTAAAAAAGGGGTCATTTCTGGGCCCAACATCTTCCCCCAATTGTCCTGTTGCATGTTCCTATGCAACAATATCCATTAGTCCGAATCTGAATCAGGCCTTGTACCTTTTTCATGGAGAGAGGAAAAGTTATAAGGGAGCTCAAGTGATCCCCGTGTTTCTAGAAATCCATTGTAGGAAACCCAATATCTCCAACACTGCTCTTCTTCTGCCTTTGTCAAAAAGAAATCTTCCTTGTATGGTTTTGATGGCCATCAGATAAGAGGAAATTTGAACTTGAGTCCCAGCCAATTAGCTCCATAGTTCCTTATACAGCCCACATATCCTTCGACCCTTGAAAGAGAATTTTTAAAATTCCTGAAACAGTAAGGGTCCCTATTCTGCAGCGATAAAGGGGCAAGTTGCCATCTATGCTTACTGCCTTCCATGGCTGATTGCTTTTGCATGGTAATTTGGACAACACACTTGGAGATGACCCTTTCTTGAAGTCCAACTATCTGCTAGGTATTGATGGAAGATGTAAGCCTTTGTTACTGTAGAGCAAGGAGAAGGCAAGGGGATTGAGGCTCACTTCGAACCCAAAGATTAGTGTTGGCCTCATTATGAGAGTATGTCTGGAAATATATTTTCCACTGCACATGATTGCTGACAAAGGAGGAAAAATATCTTAGCTCAACATCTCCAAGGTAAGGGGTAGGGTTTGAATGGTGGTCCAAGGGACAAGCCATTTCATGTAGGTAAAGTTCACAGAGTAGGCTTTTCTCAACAAAATTACTTTCCATAAAAGTCTCCAGAAACTAGGCTGAGGTTCCCACTTCATAAGGTCTCCCCTCCTTTTCTGATTTCAATTTAAACCAAATAAATTGTTAAAAAAAATACAGGGTAATAAGGAGATGGAACTTTGGTGCTAAACAATTCTTGGGAAAGAGTATATAGCCGGTCCTTCTCCACCTGCATAGATTTGAACTTTTTCAGCTCCTTCAATTCTTTCTCTATCTCTTCCCATCGTAGTTTCTGGAACAATAAATCTTCTGTCCATTTCTCCCTCAGTTCTCTGATAGTATTTTTGTGATTAACGAGGGGTATCATTCCTTTTTGATACTTATCCACCTGCCTCTTCCATTTTTTACAGTGAGAGTTCTTTGATCAGCCCCTGGATTCTTTTTTCTCCTTCATTTTCCTCATCATCAGAGTCCAGATTGACAAAGTTCTGGAAAAATTGAGTGCATACCTTGCCATTCGATGTTTCATCTTGAACATTCTACATTGTGAGTGTAACAACTTCTTCCATCAAGGTTTCAATGGTCTTTTCTTGCATAGGCACTTCTGCAACTACCCCTAGAGATGCTGGTTATTATGTAGCATCATCTTCTTTTTGAAGCTCCCCTCCTTCAACTCTATCCTGTATGGGTACTTCCGCCATTAATTCTGAGGATGCTGGTTCTTGTGTGACATCATCCTTTTCTTGAAATTCTCCTTCAGCAGCTTCAACATTCAATTGTTAAGAGGTTGGTTCTTGTGTAATAACTTCTTCCTGAATTTCAATTTCCACATCTGCCTAAGTTTCAGCTACAACTACTTGGATTTAAGCCGTGGCTTTGACAAGGGGCTGTAAGACTACTGGTTCTTGTGTATCAATGTCATGTCCCCCTATTTCTTCATGCTACTAGAATTTCTCTTGAGTTGCTTCCATATCTCCCGAAAGATAAGACTGTTCCCCAAATACCTCGGTGTCCCATGATGACTATGACTGCATCTGTTCATCTTCTCCCAGCTCCACATAAAGTATTAACTCTACCTCAGTATCAGTTGTTCTTTGTTAGGATGGAGCTTCAATAAGTATTTCTAAGGATGTTGGTCCTTGTGTAGCAATATCCTGATTGATTTCATCTTCCTGTTGCTGGGGCTCCTCCACTAGCTCTGTGTCCTGAGATGTTTCTGGTGTCACAGTAAAAAATTCTAAGTTTTGATTGAATTCATCTTTTTGTTGCTGGGGATCCTCCACTAGCTCTGTATCCTAAGATGGTTTTGGTGTTAGAGTAAAAAATTCTAAGTTTGGAGAAGGAATTATCTCAATCTCTAGTTCAATTTCTTCTTTTTGAATGGTAGGTTCAACAAAAATTTATGAAAGTGATGGTTCTTATGTGACAACACTCTGATTGGCTTCAATATACCCCTTATTAGACTGATACATCAATTATGATGAATGAGGATGTAATTGCTCAACTTCTTCCAATTCCATATCAAGGATCGACCCTATTTTTGGTTTATCTTTTCTCCTTAATTATGCATTAGGTTCTTCTTATCCTTCTTCAACTGCTGGTGCAGGTTTATGAGTCTCAAATGCACGCACTATGACTGTATAAACCGATTTACTAAAAGTCTCCCCACATGCAGGGCATACTACTTTCTCCACTTGTTCACCCTCCTTAGCAGATGATCCTTTTAACTGGTCTATAGCTTCTACTAGTGTGTGCAACCTTCTCTCTACCTATTTCTTACATACCTCCTTCCAATTTTCTAGTTCCTTATGAAGAAATTGCACTTCCTCCTTCAGTAACCCATTTTCATACAAAATCCCCTCAAGTTGAGTTTCTTCTTCAACAGGCTCCTGTGGAGCATTGTCTGTCCTTGGTCTAAAAATGGGAAATTCAATGTTTGCCTTAATATCTGCCCATTTTGCTCGTGCTGCTTCAGCTGTTGTGATTGACAACATTCTCCTTCTCCTCACTGGTTGATATGGTTTTGTTTATTCTCTTGACCTTCTTCTCTTCCTTTGGGGTACAAGGGTTTCCAACCCTATAGTGGACGTAGAGGGAATATTACCTGTTTTGGCATCCTGTCTTTCCTCTACCATCTCTGTTTCTTCTTCTATTAAAGTCCCCCTCCATTTAGGAGAGGATTCGATGGTGAGGACTTTTGTATTTTATTCTATAACCACAGCTCCCATAGCTTCAGATTCAGTTGTCGCAGCATCCAATGCTGATCCATCTTTAGCTTCAGCTTCTAGAGCTCCCAAATTCTCTATCTCCTCTCTAGGGCTTGCTACTGCTACATCTTCTGCCGAATCTTCCTCTTCTTCTGATTCTGTCTCAGCTCCCCCTCCAACTAAATTGGAGGGACTCTGGTCCTCTTTCTCTTCCTTTAGTTGGACATTCAACAGAAGTGTAGGTTCCCTTACTTCTCTGATGGGAATATCAGGCAAAGGTATAGGTGCTTGGGATTTCTGAGGTTGGCCGGTAAATTGCTCCCATGTTTGATTTCTCTAAGATAGGGCTCTTAAGATTAAAATTTTAATGAGGCCATGATGGGTAAGGGAAGGATATGGATGCTTAGCTTCTCTGACAAAGCCAGCCATGTGATGCAAGTCTTTAAATAGAAAAAATGGAAGATTAAGTAGATTTTTGTGGGGCAAATGAGACAAAAGTGGGAACTCAGAATAATAGACAGTCTAGTACCTACCTTCACTGGTGATATATTTCTTGAGGAAGATGACGACTTGGTCCCATGGGTGAGGAAATGACTGTAATTCTATCCCCCATCCTGATGGTTGCAAGTTTTCACCTACCACCAAAAAGTTTTGTACTGCGGTGACATTGGAGTTTCTTTTTCCAAACCAAGCTCTTCCTATATGTGAGAGCCTAGTAACCTCAACTAAAATCGCCTCAGAAAATTATATCCACAAACCTCTAACCTCTGAGTAGGATTCTGTAAGGTTTAAGGAAAACTGTAGAGCAGTCTCATGATGAAAACCTTTAAGACATCGAAAAAACTTAGTCCAGCTTGCAAAGTTTAAAGATAGCAAAAACTTCAGAACTCTTTCGTAGTGATTCCATGTTTGGAGGTTCATGTCGGGCCGGGATACCCATGTTATATTTCTTTATAACTTCTAGTATCAGCTAATAAAATTGCAGGATCCAACAATGGATATTCAGCATAGGACATGCACAAATAATGAAGGTTGAAGTTGGAAAATTTGGAAAGTTCAACATAGAATCATTGGTAAGATTTTGTCCCAAATTAGGAAAGGGTGGCGGTTGTGAAATAAATTTGAGTAACCATTAGATTGTGGGAATGGATAGTTAATGAAGTGCGGGTGTAATGATAGAGACAAAAATGTAGGTATGATTAACTCTATCAAATATGATTAATGCTTAATCATGTAAATAACCAGAACCATACCTTAGTAATTATGGGATGAATCGTAACTTCTCGAAATAATACAGTGTATCAATGCGGCCTTCAAATTTTAAATATTATTGTGCGTGTGATACCATGATCCTTCTCATGTCGAACCAAAATTTGTCTTGTAGACCCTGACGGAATAATAATTAAAGCTGCAAAGTCAGCCTAAATCGGAAAAACCATGGGCGACAAAAATTCTGGACAAATTAGAAGGTGTTGCAGCCCGACTGTGGACAAATCTAGAGGAGTTGCAACCACAATACATAGTTAAAGTCAGCCAAATTAGCGTAGTTGCAGCCGCTAAAAAGGGTAAAAGTAGGAAAATTTTCAGCGGAGTCATGGTTACTGTAACAGAAATATGGCTGATACTTTATGGTGTCGCAGCTATGGAACAAAAAAATAGGCAAGGTCCTTATGGAGTTGCAGTTGTGAAACGAGAAAAATAAGCATGGTTTTTATGGTGTTGCAGCTGCAAAAACAGAAAAATAGGAAGTATTTTTACGGTGTTGCAACTTTGAAACAGGAAAATAGGCAAGGTATTTACGGAGTTGCGTTTGCGAAATAGGAAAAATAGGCAGGATTTTTATGGTGTTGCAGCTGCAAAACGGGAAAAATAGGTAGTATTTTTATGGTATTGCAGCTGCGAAACGGGAAAAATAGGAATGGTTTTCTTTATGGTGTTGTAGCTGGGATGGCATGGAAAAATAGGCAAATTTTGTAGTGTTGCAGTTGTGATGGGACAGAAAAATAGGCAAATTTTGCAGTGTTGTAGCTGCGCCGAGCTGTCTATTTTTATTCTGTAAGGAGCTCTTCTAGAAAACAAATAGAAAACAAAAAATTACGTAGGGGCTCATGGTTGTCAGGCCCAGTCATAACCATTTCTCCTTGAATAAATTCCTGCACAAATTCTAAAAAAGCCAATCAAGTGTAAAGGGAAAAAGTAAAATGAAAAAGGAACTAAGCATTAATTATTTATGTACAAAAAATTTGTGTAGAAATTGCAGCGAATTTCTAAATATTGATAGGGGAAGAGAAAGATTCCTGCCCTTTCTCCAACTAGTATCCCATATCAGCTGCAATATGTGAAACAAACATGTCCCTTGAAATTGGTTTATGATACAGTCACAGCCTGTGATTGTTAGTGAATAATGGTGCACGATTCTCATCAATGGTGACCAGGTGGATTGTTCCGTTGTCAAATACTTTGTCAATTAGATATGGACCTAACCATCTTGTGCATAGATTACCTTTAAAGTCCCTTTAGAATCTTGAATCATATAACAGTGCCATGTCTCCCTCACAGAAGAACCGCTTCTTGATGAACTTGTCATGCTAATTGGATCTCTGTTGCTGAATTAATGTTGTTTGATCCACAGCAGCTATGATTTTTTCCTAAAGTTCATTCAATTGATTCAATCTATTCCTATGGGATTCAGTTACATCTAGGTTCACTTCTGTGGCTTTCTTCATGGTTTTGATTTCGAAATCAATGGGAAAGATAACGTTTTTTCTATACACCAAGTCATAACGAGAGAAACCTGTAGTATTGCGCCATGTAGTACGATATGACCACAGTGGTTTAGGAAGTTTACCAACCTAGTCTTTGTGATGGCTCTTGACTGTTTTTGTGAGGGTAGCTTCAATAAATTTATTGGTACTTTCCACCTGGACATTGGCTTGGGGGTGGTAAGGTGAACTTATCTTATACTGAATATGGTACTTTTGTAGTAGAGTTTCAAATTTGTGTGACACAAATTGTGGTCCTCCATTTGTGATCACTTCCTTGGGTATTCCAAAATGAGTAAAAATGTCTCCATACAGGAAATCTATTACAGCCTGGTCATTGGCCTTCACCAAAGCCACAACTTCTACCCATTTTGTCATATAGTCAGTGAAAACTAGAATGTAAGCTTTCTATTTTAAATGAGGAATGATAGGCCCAATGAAATCTAAGGCCCATATGTCAAAAGGTTCCACCACCAACTATGGTAAAAGAGGCATTTCATCGAGTCTATTAGGTTGTCCCATTCTTTGACAACTGTCACAAGATTGGACATATTTCTTGGCATCCCTGAAAACTGTAGGCCAATAATAACCCATTCTTAGAACCTTATGACCTGTTCTCCTTCCTGCAAAATGTCTTCCACATGGCTCATCATGACATGCCTTTAAGATATGGAATAATTCATCCTCCCTTACACATCTCTGGATATCAAGATCGAGACCTGTGTAGAAAATATGTCCATCTATCCAACAATACTCGGCACTTTGTTGAATAATCTTCTTTCTCTCTCTTTTGGAGAAGTGTGGCAGAAGCTTCCCTGTAGCCAAGTAGTTAGCAACATCTGCATACCAAGAGGAATGAGCTGAAACTGCAAACAAGTGTTCATCTAGGAAAGAATCCTCAACTGGTAGGCTGTTATCACTGTTAGTAAAATGAGATAAATAATCAGTAACAATATTTTCTTTTCTAGGCATGTCAATAATGGTAATATCGAACTCCTGTAATAGTAACAGCCACCTAGTTATCCTAGCATTAGTAACTGTTTTTTTCATTAGGTACTTGATGGCTGAATGGTCAGTGTGTACAAAGGTCGAATACCCAGCGATGTAGTGTCTAAATTTGTTAATGGAGTAGACAATGGATACAAATTCCTTCTCCGTAACGGTATAATTGAGTTCAGCAGAGGCCAAGTTCTTACTGATGTAATAAATTGCATATGGTGCTTGACCATCTTGCTGACCTAATACTGTTCCAATGGTAGTGTCAGAGGCATTTGAAGAAATGTGGAAAGACAGAGCCCAATTGGGCACCCTTAAGATAGGAGTTGTAGACAGCCTATTCTTGAGCTCAGTGAACGTTGTTTGGCATGCATCATTCCAAGCAAAATATACATCCTTGATGAATAAGGTAAATAAAGGAGAAGCTAGTTTGGAAAATTTTTCTATAAATCTTCTATAATACCTAGCATGCCCTAAAAATCTACGTACCTCTTTTTGAGTTCCAGTAGTGGGTATTTTTTCAATCACCCTAATTTTGGATGGACATACCTGGATACCATCAACAGAGATAAAGTTCCCTGGCACTACTCCTTCGCTCATCATAATATGTCACTTTTCAGTGCTCAAATATAGATGGGTCTACTCACATCGTGTTAAAAACCTTTCCAATTTTTTCAATGCCTCTTCAAAGTCCCTACCATAAGGGGTAAAATTGTCCATGAAAATCTCCATACTATCATTAACCATTTCTGAAAAGATGCCAATCACAACTCTCTGAAATGTGGTTGGTGCATTGCATAAGCCAAAGGGGAGCACCCTGTATGCAAAGGTACCCCAGGAACAGGTGAAGGTGTTTTTATCCTGGTCTTCAAGAGCAATCTAGATTTGATTATACCCGCTAAACCCATCCAGAAAGAAGAAGAACTTCTTCCGAGATAAGGTTTCAAGTACCTAGTCGATGAAAGGAAGGGGAAAGTGATCTTTCTGTGTCAGATTTTTCAACTCTCTATAATCGACACAGACTCTCCATTTACCATTCTTCTTGGGTACTATCACAAGGGGATACATCCACTCGCTATCTGAGATGGGGTATATAAACCCTGCTTCCATGAGTTTTTGAATTTCTTCCTTCACTATGTCCCCAAGATTGGGGTTGATCCTTCATTGAGGTTGGAACATAGGCCGAGAGTCACTTTTGATATAAATGTGGTGGGTGCATAGATTAGAAGGGATTACCTTCATGTCTGTGTACTCCCAGACAAATTCCCCCTTATGATTTTTTAAGAGAGTAATTAGGATTTCCTATTCATCTAAAGCAAGATTGGGGCTGATATTCAAGGTTTTTCTAGTCTCTATCTTGATTGGAACAATTTTCAAACTTTTCAACACTGGAACTATGTGAGTATCAATGACTAATGTCTCCTATGTGATATTTTCTGGTTCTTCTTCACCTAAAGTACTATTGAAGATATGATAAATTTGTTTATTGAGAGAAGTGGGTTCATTGATGAAATTATTGATGGCATCATCTTTTGTTTCATCTTTGAAAGTCAAGGCCTTCCCTATCATTAACAATGGTTGAATGCCCTCCTCTTCCTCTAGCTCCATCCATAATGGAGTTTTATCTTCTAGACTTGGTCAAGCAAGAGGATAGAGGGTAAGGTTCTTGATCTCAGTTCCACCTGATATGGTCATAGACCCAGATTGATAGCTGATGCAAGCATCAACTGTAGCTAACCAGGGCCTTCCCAGGATCGGTGGGTTTCCTCCTAGTTGCAACTTGGGTTGTAAAACCAAGAATTCAGCCTGATATTCCCATGAATCAACTGAGACAATGAGGTCATCCAAGATTCCCTCAGGTTTAATGGTGGACCTATATGCAAGTTACAGAATGGTGGGAGTTGGATTGAGATTGGTGAGATCAAGTTTTCTTATAGTTTTGATGGTCATGATGTTAATAGATGCGCCTAAATCTACTAGTACGTTTGGTATCTGCATGCTCCCAATATGCACGGCGACAGTGGGATTCCTAGGGTTGTCGTATTTGGCCAGGAGGGTTTTCCCATTATTAATTTAGATAATTTCCTTATAACATGGACAGTGGGAGGATCCCTAGGTTTTCTTCCTAGTTTTCTTGTACATAGATCCCAAACAGTTTTGGCATAGATAGGCACATCATGAAGGGCTTGCAGTAGTGGAATTTTGACAAGGAGGTTTTTCAACTATCCTAAGAGGTTAAATTGAGGTTGTTCCACTACCTTCTGTAATATTAGTCTTTCAGGATATGGTGGTTCCCTAATTAGTCGTGTAGGTTGTGTGTCAATAGATTTTTCTTCTTGTGTTTCTCCTGGTATCTCGGTAGGATTTTCAGCATCCTCAATAATGGGGATCACTACATTGGATAAGTACTGTTGGTTCATCCTTTATTCAGACACAAAGGATGGAACATCCTCAATGACCAAAGGCTCCACTACCCTCCCTGATCGTAAGTGGATTTCGTTAAAGGGAACTAGAGTAATGGAGTAAGTGGTCATGTTGGCAGTCTCAAATTGATGGACTGATTTGTTGTTTGGGTTGGGGTTAGGTTGAGCAGGCAGTTGTGGTCATATAGGCATATTGGGTGCATCATTGTTCTGGAGTTGCAACTGCGACTGCTGATACTACTGATAAGGCTAAGGCTATTGTTGAGGAGGGTATGATTGGTGAGGAAACTGTTGATGTGGAAACTGTTGAGGTTGATTATGGGGAAACTGGTTTCCTGGATGGAAGTTCCTCCACCCAGGGGACCAAGAATTATTTTGGTTTGGTGACTATGTCTAAGAGTTCCAGGAGTTAAAATATTACATTGGATGTTGAGAAGGATACCATTGATGGTTGGAATAAGATGAAGGGAATTGTTTATTCATGTGATGCATATTATTCCAATTATTCATGTTATTTGAAAATGGAAATGAGTTTGGAGTCATACCTTCATTTCAAGGCTGCCAAGGCTTTTTCTGGGCAATGAAGTAGGCTGGTTCCACATCTGGAGTTGATGGTTGTAGAAATTCACTTGAGGTAGTGAAGGGAATTCCTTTGTATCATGGTTCAACTCACAAATGTGACACACTTATATTTTGTCGAGTGGGCACTCCTTCAAGGGATGTTTCTTCCTACATTTGGGCAGAATACACAGAGTGTTAGATCTTCTACTGCTTGTTTCTACTTTTCCTTTAGGAAATATATTTCTAAGGAGATGGAGCTCATCATTTCTGTCTTGAAATTCTTGAGGATGTTTCCTATTTCTACCTGGGTGGCTCCTCCATTAGATGACTTCTGTGTCCTGTAGAAGACATCTCGTTCTAGTTTATCCTGTTTGTCCCATTTGTTGTTACTGGAAGATCCTTTGGAATACCTCTTGCATAATTCAACAATCTTTTCAAAGGATTCCTTTGAGATGTCCCCCTTTCCTAATAGGTTCAACATGTCTAGGCAGTCTTCCCTAATCCCACGAAGTAGGATTATATTGAACACATCTAACCCCATATTAGTCTGTCCAACTCTTTGCACATTGTACAGAAGCCTCTCAACAAAATATTCTAAGATTTCTTCGTCCCTTTGTACCATATTGAACAATTCTTCTCTTTTATCCTTGGTGTTTCAGTACTCCTGATATTTTGTAGGAACACCTATTTCAATTGGTCCCAGGTGGTGACAATTCCACCACCCAGGCTCATGAACCAAAATAATGCATTATCCTTCAAAGTAGTAAGTAAAAGTTTTAACTTCTGCTCACTGGAAGTGTAATCATAGCTACGACTGAGGATATAAAATTCGAAAAGGAATTTGTCTGGATCCTCTATGGCTTTTCCATGAAAATGAGGTAAAAATGATGGTGATATATTTTTCATGGGGGCTATTCCCTTTGGCTATTGAATGGGGAACTGTACTGTGGAAATAGTCCCCTCAGGTAGGGGATCACCCTCATTATGATGATTTAATCCCATCACCTCTTCATGATCTTTTGAATTACGTCTGTTATTCATGTCTTCTTCTACTCTCTCCTCTTTGTGCTTCCACGGATCGTTTAATTATTGTTGGAATTGTGTCCATTCTTCTTTTGTCACCACCTTCCCATTAATGTGATATACCAAGTCTCAGTCAGTTGATCCCGCATTACTAACTTGGTCTTCCTCCGCAGGGACACCTAAGGTTGTCACAGCTTCTCCTGTGTTCTCCATTGTGGAAACTGATCTTTCCACCCTGGGAATAATTGGGCTTCTTCTGATGGAGGACCCCTGATGGTGAGATTCGGTAGAGGAATTCGTTCTTGCAACCAAATCGTCAATTAATGTTCTTCTTCCCAAGGTTGGATTTCATCCACGACCTTGACCACCTGCAATGTTAGTATTCTGTGGGGTTCTGGGGGTTGTAGGAATGTCACGCTGTACCCTTCTCATATTCATGCAACCCAAAACATGCAAACTTAAAAAAAACAAAAGAAAAATGAATGGATGCAACTACTGGATGCAACTTCTATGGTGTCTAATAATTATCTTCCTTGACAACGTTGCCAAAATGTTGGTCACTCTATATGCAAGTTAATCAAATCCAACATACAGAATGTTCAATATAAATTATCAACCCAGGAAATTCTTTTTGTTGCAAAGATAATTTTACACTGTCTATGCTTAAACACTAAGTAGCTGGTACTGTTGAATAAACTATCCTACCTTCTTGTTCAACCCAACTCTTCCCATGATTAACCTGATCTAATTTACCTTCTTAAGAATGCAGAATCACAAATACCTTCTTACAACCTTGATATAGAAATAAAAGATTCAGAAGATAAACATCTAGATTTACTTTTGCAAAAAGTTAAATCCTAAATTATCAGGCCATCTGAAGATCCACTATAACTATCTCAATCCAACTTGAATTAGAAATCAGAAATGTAGAAATTGAACTCGACAATTATAACTGTGAATGGACCAAATTAGCGAAACTCAAGGAAGACAGTGATTGAAAGAAACTAGGGATGAGCTTAGCTGTTATAGCTACCACACAAGTGCATAAGGAAAATTAGTCTACACAGTTGACTGTCACACCACTCTGTTGCAGATTACAAGAAATGTGATTACTGATCAATTAAGGAAATGCACAATAAATCATTACTGTTGCAGCTATTATAAAAGAATACATCTACTGTAACATCTACACCACATGGCAAAGAATATAAATACCTAATTAACTCGACGAACTCTGTAGGAAGGAAGGCCTAGCCTTCAAACAGAGACACCAGAAACTATCTGTTAACCCAAAAAATCCCTCAGTAAGCTCTAAATGACCTACAACACCTAACGACATCCATGCACGACCCTGATTTGACCCCCACACCCTCAAAAAGGCTCAAAAATATGAAAAAAGGGCTTAAAAACCCCTAAAGAAAGCCAAAATAGCTCTCATTGGGGCTAAAACCCCTCAAAGGATCTTACAACCCCCAAAGGGGTGCAAGGGGCTAAGATCCCAAAAAAGGGGCTAAAGCCCCAACCAGGGGCTTAAAACCATAAAAATATGAAGAAAAAGTATAAATAGAATGGTGGAGGTCACTCTCAAATCACTCTATCTCTCCCTATTGTTATGCTACCCGCATGAGTGCCTTGAGACCCTTCGCCTCTCAAGCCATTCACCCTCCCTCTCTTCCATTTCTCCATTGAGACAAAGCTCCCCATCCATTGAGAGGTGCTCCCCTAAGCTAGGGCATGGTGGCCCATTTCAACCAGAGAAGGTATAATCTTTATTTCATGTCATTTTTCTTATAGTTTCTAATATAGTTTGCTTGCAGGTTTCTTTTTCAGACTTTGTTGCAAGTTTCCATTGATGTCTTGCAGCTCCTTTGTTTGCTAACAATGTTGTGTAGGGTTTTGGAGCTTGGACCTAACCTTGTCTGTAGGGTTTTCTTTCTTTTTATTCCATACCTCACAGGAACCCTACCCTTCCATCCTATAGATGGAAGGCAGTTGTTTCTGCACGTACACAGGGTTTTCCTTGAGCTACAGATTGATGACCATACTGAGTCGATCCCACTGGATCCCTGGGTTTTGTTTTTAATATTTTGCTTACTTAGTTTGATATATATTTACTTATTTAGGTTGATAGATCTGTTTATTTCATTTTTTTATTGTTTTGTCCACAGTACTAGTTACTGTTGGCCATTCTTTGATTTGCAAATCATTCAACTGTGCAAAAATGATCGAACCGAATTTCTGAAAATTCACTTGTGTTCGGGCTCATTTTCTACCCAAACAGTTGACCCATTTGTAAATTTGCTTTCTATTAGGTGTATAAGGGCTCGTTGCGGAAATGGGTTTTCAACCGTTTGAGGTAAGTCTTCACGGTTTGACCACAATCCACCCTACAAAACAGGTCCTCTATAGGTGCGCGACCCATTTTTTTTTACTTTGTATGAGCATTCTAACTTTTTGGGCTTGCCTGTTTGCTGCTATTGGGTTTTTCAGTGAGGATCAGCTGCCTCTATCCATCAATATATGTTTATTTCATTTCAGTCTCTGTTTATTTCATTGCAGCCTGTGTAAATCATTGTTAAATCAAATGATTAATTAGTTAAAAAATATGATTAAATCTTGGATAATATTACTATAAGTTTCAATCCTTAATTTGAAATTAATATCTTGCCTAGCCCTTCCTCCTATACCTAGTCATCACTCTTGAAGTTATTATGGGATAAGACGAAGGGTGAAGCTCATATAGTAATAGGAACTTCACTTGTCATTTTTCAAAACCACTAAAAACGGGTGACTTGGAAGGTAGGGGGGGTGGTAGGCCCAGGGGGCCTCACGGCGTTGGCATCCTCCCTGTTGACTGACCTTGCACTTGGAGGGTGACTTGAGGATCTATGGATGGGCTTAGTCCCATTGTGTTGAGATTGCAGCACTCTTTCATGGTTGAAGAGAGATACAAGTGTAAGACAGTCACCTAGTCAGGCTACCACAGTTCAGATTCAGGTATGGCATGTATTCAAGTTTCTGTTCACAATTTATTGCTATCATAAACAATTTATTCATGTTCTGCAGTACAATCTCTATGGACTATTCATAAAACATACAAGTATTCATTAAGTGTAACAGAAATATAAAAGACATACACACAAACCATACCACACAAAACAACCAAACTCAGTTCATGACGTTGACCTAACCATTAAAATTTATAATTTGCACTATTCAAACATTTACAGTCTTTGAGGACATAAGTCCCTGACTACCTTAACCATGGGAAGTACTTGGTCTCATCCCATAAACTCATTATGAGGAGTACCACGGGAATCCAAAAGTAGCTAGCCACTAAGAGGAATTTCCGAGTGAAACGGGCAATGACCCCCACTGATTAGCTAGAACTCCCATGAGGAAAAATCCAAGTGTTGTGTCCTAGCAGTCTTGGTGGCCGAGGGACCACCTAAAGGCCAATAGGAAGCCATTAAAATCGAGGTCCAAAAGTCATTACCATATTTCACCACTTGATATACCAATCAGACACAATTGATCCCCCACGTTCTTCCTCATGCCTGAGAGGTGATCCACCATAGTTTGGGTCCTTGAACCAACACCATCGAAACCATTCTTGATGACCCTCTACACCATAAGAAGGCCGCATAGCCTCTGATTCAAACTTGGAATCATATCAATCAGAGCTAGACCTGCATACTGCACCACCTAGCCCCATGGCTAGTGCAAAAACGGATCCATTTTCGGCTTAGTTATTGGTATTGGACCCATGTCCATACCCCACACCACCACCAACACCCCTGCTGGTGGCCCTAGCATAGTCATGCGAACCGTCATAAGTCAGGTACCTCCACCCACAATGACCAGTCAAACTGTCCCACCTATCATGCCTGGGGGCGGTGTCCCGTCCACTCACACCATCCCACTTGGCATGCCTGGGGGTAGTGGCCATTCCATTTACACTTCCCAACCTGTCATACATGGGGGAAGTGGCCCTTCCACTCACACAGTTTTTTTTACCACACTTGGGGGCATTGGCCCGTCCATAACTGTGCCACAAGTACCCCCAATTATACAGGTGCATCATGTCTCTACAAACCCCACCACCATTGTTTCCCCATCTCACATCAACCTTGGGTCAAACCTTCCTTTCATGGCACGCCTTAGCCTACATAACATGGCTCAGTTAACAAATGACCCTATCCGTCATCAAACTTTTTGGCCTCCCGTGCCAACCAAACTCCCCTCAGACATTCCCAAGTTTGAGGGGAAGGTAGGGGAGTGCCCCCAAAACCATATCATGACTTTCCACCTATGGTGCTCATTAAATAACATCATAGACGATTTGATCAAAATCCTATTGTTCCAAAACACCTTCATAGGCACTGCATCCAAGTGGTACGTTGAGATACCACAAGCCAAGTACCCAGATTTCAACTCCTTGGATTTCATGTTCCTACAGTATTTCCAACTCCCTGTTAGATATGACGAAGGGGTGGAGATATTCCTATCTTGCTGTGAGAATACTATGACCCACATAACTGACCACATCCATGAGTGGCGACGATGCCGTAGTTTGTGCAATATTCAACTTGATGAAAGGATCTTCCTGGATTGGTTCCTAAAATCTTTGCTACCACCTATAGCAAAGGACGTCGCATCCGAACATCCTTAATCCGAAGAGGAGGCCATCTTTAAATCTTAGCAGTTTGATATGATCTATGTGTATTCTGGATACCTTTACACTGTCATTCCATATGCTCCTAGTGTAGGCACCTCCTACCGGGATGCACCGAGGGTATCCCATGCCACTGATGGCATCATGGGTTCTGTCTCCCACCAACCACAACACCGTCCGACACCACCTGCAATACCACCACAACCAAGCAACACCCCTAGTGTTTCCTACCAAAACAAAACCCCAGACGATGTAAGAATGATGTCTCAGTCTGGAGCCACAACTTCTTATGCACATCCTGCGCCACCGCAGCAGGCCCAATCATTAGCTTGGTCGGCAAAACAATATGTGGGACAAATTCCCACATTTGTGGCACTTGCACCCACCCAAGTTTACTATGGACCACCGGTGCAAGATATTCAATCCCCCGTCCCTAGTCTAACAGCACCTTTAGAACATGTGTTTGTAGAGAAAAACCGTCCTAACCAGCTAGCCCCCAATAACCAACAAGGGAAGGCTAGAAATAATCGAGCCCAGAGCCAAGGAAACAATCAACAAAAGGGAGGTGGTCAACAACCAAACCCTCCCAACAATGCTGGGGAAAACCAGCCAGCCCAAAATTCTCAGCAACCGAATGCACCTAGACACAACGCTCTATTGTGCACAAACCATCCATGCAAGTTGTGTGAGGTCTACGGGCACTAGACACACGAATGCCCCTTCATGGGTCGCGCCAAGTAAGCCATTCACAATGAGGTTCAACATGCTACCAATACAATATCCCAAGCTCAACCCAACCTGGCACCACCAAGGCCTCCACCCATGGTCCTCCAAAACCCATTACTAGGCCAAGGACTGGAAGCAACCGCACCCTCTCCCCAGCCCAATCCCAATGCCATGGGGGCACCTCCGACAGTAGAAACAACTGTTCACCACCTGCTAGCCATGACAACTAAAGAGGTCAATTTACAGACCAGACGAAATCAGTACGGAAATAATACCAAAACTGCTGACACATCAGTGACATCTATGTCCAAAATAGCTAATGCACCTCTTCATCCACCCCCTTTTCCTCCATGCCCCCCCATACGACGGGTTTCCAACAATGTCACAGCTAGAGATGCTGTAAGCTACAGCATCGTCAATGATTTGGCCCAAACACCTACGGCCATGTCCACTCTTGAGGTACTCAAAACTTTCCCAACATAGTAGAAAGACTTACAAGCATCCCTTGGTATTGTAGACCCATTCAACTCCAAGTTGATCACATTTGACACAGAGAATGGAGAACCATGGATGACATCAACCATTTCCTTCCAAATCCCAGTCTCCATCCATAATTTTGTCGTGCACCGGTGTATAGTGGATGAGGGGGCATCCACGTGCATTATGTCTACCTTAGTCTGGCAGAAGCTTGGATCCACAATTCTGTAACCATCCTCTACTACTCTGTGGGCTTATGATGGCCACCCCACTAAATCCCAAGGAATCCTCCCTCATGTCCCCATCACATTGGCCGAGAAAATAATATTGATTGACATATATTTTGTCAATGCTCAGTTGGACTATAACCTTCTCCTCAAAAGAAGTTATATGTATACCATGAGAGCCATAGCATCAACTGTTTTCCATCTCATGATGTTCCCCCGCAATGGGAAAATCATGATGGTTGACCAACTGACTTATCATGATCTGCAAGAGCTAATGGCACCCACCAACGTTATCCCTATGATCAACACCATTGATCCGAAAGGGCTAACTGCACCCACTAGTGTTATCCCTACGGTCAACACCATGGTTGACAACATACCAGCCTCCCCACTATTGAATGTGGGACCTAGGTTGTTTGCTGATACCACCGTGACATATTTTTTCCCCTTAGTGTCACCACCGTCGACACTAAATGAGACTGTAGATTTGTGCATGCCCTCATCTAGCACTACTGCACCCAAACATAAATCGTAGTCGCAGCCCCAACTGCAACCACAACACCATCTGCAGTTGCAACACCATCAGCAGCTGCAGCATCATTAGCAGTCGGAGCATCATTTGCAGGCGTAGCATTATGTGCAGCCGCCACTACAATCTCATCCCTACATGCAACCATTAGGGAGTTATCTGGGCTCCTCTCTAGTCCACACAATTCCCTTCCTCTTTCCCCTGCTTGGTATCATGAGTAAGCTAGTAATGGCTACCTTAAACTTATCCAATTTCATATTGGGGATTCCTGTGTGGTACCTTGATCCACCATCCCAACCGCCAATTCCCCAAGTAGTATTAACCCCCATGCATCCCATTGCGGTCGAATCACATCCTCCACCCAGCCCGCAAAAACCAAGCATCGCACCCGCCCTACCCAGCCCAAAAAGGGCCAGGGGAAAAATGCGAAAGCTACTGCTGAACCTCGATAGATCCCACCTTGCACCGTCTGCAAAGAACAGGGCCACCCAACTCAAAATTTCCCTGAGATTCCCATAATCCATGCACATTTGGATGCCATGGATACAACATAAAATCTCCCCGTGGTTGAACTCCCAAGCGGGCCAATAGTGAGAAACAAGTCGTTGAGAACAAACAATGCGTGCGCCCTTTGTGGATTGTATGGATAGTATTCTCACCACTGCTAGGACTTGGCCTAGTTTTGGGTCACCCTTAGCCAACTTCGGAAACATTCCCTTGAATCCGAAGTCACTTCCATTGAGGAGATTCACCATCCAGTTTCTTCCTCGACCACCACAACCATTTATATGATATCTAGCTCCAGCAGTCCATCTGTCTCCTCGCCCATGGAAGATTCACCTAATCTATCTTGATGCCACTGTCAAGATGATGGAGAGATCTGTAAAACCATCACCAGTTTTACCCCATTCCCTTTCAACCATGGTGTGGAATCGGTTCTTCCCATTGAAGGCCAGATTTCATCACCCTGCCTTTCCAATGACCATTATCTCACCAAGGGGGCACATCTCTTTGCTAACTTAGATGGTAAACTCTTGAAGAATCCCCACAATGGGATCCACCTCAAGAGATCCCATGCTTGATACCACCACCATGAGTCACTTATAGCGTAGATTTTCTTTTTTGTTTTACAATTTTTTTACCACAAATCAGAACCCCCCCATTTAGGGGCAGCACCATTAGCTGTGAGTTCAGAGTCACCCCAATCCTGATTGAGATAGCCCTCACACCTTCGGCATCAAATTTATTTATTCTAATGAGACCATCATCTCATGTTTGATAATCAATTTTCGGGAACACTTCCCAGAAGTTACCTTGGTTTATGAGCCACATCATTGCGATGTAAGTGTCTTCGGACCTGTACTTGCATTACACTTGCCTACCACCAATCATGCTAGTTCCCGGGCCATCGCCTAGAAGGTACGTCATTTTATTTTAGGATATAGTTGTCTAATCCATCCACCGCACCTTATGCGGGTCCCTGGACCATTGTTCAGAGGACGGATCATTTCCTTTGCATGCATTTGGCATATAACTACCACTGGACTTGCACTCACATCACATATAGTCAATTCTGTCCACCACAACTCACACACAAATCTCATGTCCTCTGTTCGAGAGCCACCTCAGTTTTCATGCCTCTGCCGTAGCGATTCATGTGCCTTTGTCGTGACCTATCCCATGCATGTATTGGTATGTTTAAGAACCACCTACTCAATCCATACTGCACGGATGACCTTTGGACCACTGTCCACTATCCCAACATGGGGCACCTCCTGTGCCACCGCAATTAGTTGACCATACTAGAGTTTCTTTTAATCTCTTTTCTAACTCCTAAAAGAATGAAAAGATTGTCGAGCACAACTGCTTCCTTTCCCGCTCGTTAAAGTAAAGGAAAGGGAGTCTACATCGTCTTTTTTATCTCCTTTTGTGAACCATGTAGACTACCATATGAAAATTACCACCTTGGCATATTCAAGCCAAGACCGTTCCCCTCTGCATCCTTTTATGCTTTCTTGGATAGAGGGGTCAAGCTCTACGAGAAAGCTCACCATGGGTTATCGTTAAGGTCTTTTCCAGGCTTCTCATCAAGAAAATATTTTCGAGAAAACTTGTTTTCATTCATGCTCGTAAAAGTATCTGAATGACCGTCCATTTAGTATAGGTTTAACCTTTTATGGCCTGATTGGACTACCAATGGTAAAGAAGTCTCTCATCCCCTACAGGATGGGTGAGCTCTCTTGTGTATACTTTTATCCTTTTTCGGGCACATAATACTACCAATGAAAAAGAACCCCCACTAGAGTCTTCTTCATGCTTTCAGACTCTCCAAAATTGAAATCACCATCAAGCATTTACTTCCTCAAGATCATACCACAAAGGTGTCTCTAGACACCATCCCATAGATAATAGTTTTACAACATTCCCACTTTGGGTTACCTTTGTTCAAATTACTCTGCAATGTGTCTTCCTTAGATCCCATCAATACCAAAATTCTACCTCCTCGAAGTATTTCCCATATGCAGTTACATTCCCGGTATTACAGCTATGATCCCTTTCCCATGAGTTAGTTTCATTTGCTGCCTGGTCTGCCCTACTATCATACTCTTAGCAAAGGAATTTTGAGTCCACCATGATTCCTTGCCCCTATTCAACTCTTCCCTCCCCATTCAGTGGGTCAGTCATCAGATTTCCTCACATCTTTCGGTTATCTCCCTCACGCTTATGGTCAAGGAAACACCATCACCTTGGCTAGTTGTAGGTCTCCCTTTGTCGACGACAACACATGTATTCCAGAGGTCCCTGTATCCTGGTTTCATTAACCTCATTGATGAGTTCCTTGGACCACTTGAGAGGAGTCCTTAGTGCCTCTCGGGATGGTTGTTTCTCATGTGCTGGACTCCAGCTACATCATCACACCATTGAGATTCGTATAGGGTATTGGTCCGTGCAGTATTTGGTCTAAGACCCCAAATGTCACCTGACTCTAGCACATTGATGAGTCTATTCAAGGGACCCAAATAGGTTCATGTCCCTTGTGATTTTTGGGTTGCGTTGGAGACAGTGTTCAAAAGAACTAGCAGTGCTTCTATATAGATTTATGATTGATGTAGCATATTTGTACCACGGAGACTCTGAATCTTTTTCAGTAGATCCCTATAGCTATGTATCATTTCAGATCCAGCATGTCGTTAGTCATGAATATATAGCATTCCATGAGAATGCCATGGGTCCAATGTAGTAGTTCTTCATATTAGTATTGTATTCAGCCTCTCATTGAGGCAACCATTATGTAACAATAGTTGTACATGATCGACTCTTGTATTATAGACCTTAGATCACATTATTATTTTGACATGTTACGAGCATGTGGATGCCCACCTCGTCCATATACATGTCACACATTATTTGTATCTCACCCATTGATGAGAACCATATTAATACAAAAACCAAAAGCCACCATGCCCCAACCCAGGAAGCACCACCTCTCCCCAGAAAATCCTATGATGTCCATCGTCCATACGATGAGCTCCTTCCCTCACACTTCAGGGGGCAATATGTTAACACCAAAAATCCCTCAGTAAGCTCTACATGACCTACACCACTTAAGGACATCCATGCACGACCCTCATTTGACCCCCACACCCTAAAAAAGGCTCAAAAATATGAAAAAGGGCTTTAAAACCCCTAAAAAGAGCCAAAATAGCTCTCATAGGGGCTAAAACATCCAAAAAGGGGGCTAAAACCCCTCAAAGGAGCTTAAAACCCCAAAGGATCTAGGAATTGGGAGAAAGGGGCTAAAGCCCCAACCAAGGGCTTAAAACCCTAAAAATCTCAAGAAAAAGTATAAATAGAGGGGTGGGGGTCGCTCTCAAATCACTCCTTCTCTCCCTATCATTATGTTTCCCATGCGAGTGCTTTGAGACCCTTTGCCTCTCAAGCCATTCACCCTCCCTCTCTTCCATTTCTCTATTGAGCCAAAGCTCCCCATCCATTGAGAGGTGCTCCCCCAAGCTAGGGCATGGTGGCCCATTTCAACTAGAAAAGGTATAATATTTATTTCATGTGATTTTTCTTATAGTTTTCTAATATAGTTTGCTTGCAGGTTTCTTTCTCATACTTTGTTGCAGGTTTCCATTGATGTCTTGCAGCTCCTTTGTTTGCTAACAGTGTTATGCATGGTTTTGGAGCTTGGCCCTAACCTTTTCTGCAGGGTTTTCTTTCTTTTTCTTCCATACCTCACAGGAACCCTACCCTTCCATCCTATAGATGGAAGGTAGTTGTTTTCGTACATAACCCGGGTTTTCCCTGAGCTACAGTGCAAGGTTTTGGAGCTTGGGCCTAACCTTGTATGTAGGGTGTTATCTCTAGGGTTGTTCCTAGTGCTTATTTTTCGAAATTTGACTTTGCATTGGTTTTTTTTGTCTTAGTTTTCACATTGTTTGGATTTGTTTGATT
>LPNX010044463.1:57656-150681 GCA_001517045.1 Pseudotsuga menziesii
AAACTTAAATATTTCCTTAAGCTTGGATCCCGTAGTCTAGGTCCAACTTTAGGGATAACATAGGGTTTTGTTTCTTTTTTATTCCATACCTCATAGTAACCCTACCCTTTCATCCCATAGATGAAAGGTAGCTGTTTCTACACTTAGCTATGGTTTTTCTTGAGCTACACTACCACAAGTTAAAACACAAAAATAAAAAAAAACCCTACTCCTTGTATTAAATAATGGAATGAAAGTACAGTCTCTATCACTATTTATACAATATGATCAATTATTTTCCAACCCTTGGCTCTGCATACTCCCTGATATTTATACATTAATATTCATACTTCTATCTACTAATATCAGAAGCCATGAAGATCTATGATCTTCAGGTTGCCCTATTACAATGCACTATTACTGCTGTGGCTAAACAGAAGCAAAGAATATAGGAAGTTTGTTGCATGAGCCGAAAATGAAATAACAAAACCAAATCAAGAATTACTCCGTCAGTTGTAGCTACCCTTGAATAATGGCATATTGCTGAACCAAATCTATTGCAGCTTGCGTCGGATGAGGATATTTGACTGCATTTCAACTGTAAAGATAGAGTCTATGGGCACAACTGGAAATAGAGATTCGTTTCTTCTAGAATCCGCTTGACTTGATGCACCTATATCCTTCATGCTTTGAACAATCTTCATAAAACCAACTTATTAGTATAATTTAAGAGGTAAATCCCTACTTATTACAATCATAAGTATTAATAAGATAAAACAATAAGTAATGATACCTATGAGGAATCGGGGATTTTCTGAAGGAAAAACATCTATTAGGTGCATGAAAATAGGGTAAGATAAGGAAAAAAGAGTATATCAAGTGTGGTGAAAAAGGGGTCATTTCTGGGCCCAACGTCATCTTTCTCAAATTATTGACCTCCACAAGCTTGTTTCTGCAGTTTTCTAGACCGTTGATTTCTTTGTTGGTTCACTCTTGACCGTCTAATCTATTCACCATATTTTATTTTAAACTTTCTTCCTGTGCTTTATCTTGCGAATCTATGCACAAATCGTCAATTCTCCTTATTTCTATGCTTATTAGTCTGAGTGCTCTACTTATCTGGGTCATATTCTTGGAACTATGTGTTTCCATAAATGACAAGCACATCAGAATCTGATCTTCTTATCTGGATCATCACAATACCAATCATAATTCCAACACTCATATCTCCCACGATATTTTGTTCCACTTTGAGGGACTAAGGACTCTGAAGGAAGCTTGGGATAAGCTTGAATCTTTGTTTGGAAAACAAGATGAGCTTCGAGGGCATATTTTGGAGATTGATCTCATTTCTCTATAGCCCAGTAGCTTCCAATCTATTCAACAATTGTTTACAAAATACAAAGCACTAGTACTATAATGCAAACAATGTGGATTAGAGAGGAAAGATGAGAAACTTGTGCTATTAGTGCTGAGCAAGAATGGATCAGAGTACTCAACCTTTGTCTCTACATTCCATTCCAGAATAGCTTACATCCCTAATTGGAAGACACATTATCTAGATTAATTTGTTGAGTCCTGAATACAAGAGCAAAATAAATTGGTTCAAATGGGAGTGATTCAAACCTCCAAGAATCAATCACTCTTATTGACAGACTCAAACAATGCACAAGAAATAGGGAAGCACAAAGGGAAGGATAAAAAAAATAGTGATTTGAATCCAAAGGGCAATCGGATATCTTTTGATGGAACCTTAGGTTCCAAGAAAAATAATAAATTCAAGAAGATTAGATCTCCCTATTGCATGGGAGACTTTCATCTAGAGAGCCAGTGCATGAAGAAGACCATCGACCAGTTGTCAACATTCCTTGAACATAATATTATCACCCTTCCACAAGGATAAAAGAAGTCTGATGCTGGACAACCGACATAGTATAATGAGAGGTTCCAAGCATTGAATGCAAGCCTCACTCGGTCGAAGTCTTACTTGATATATTCTGGAGCATCCAACCACATGGTTTCCTCCAGGGAATCCTTCACCACTCTCAATATATCAAGAGGACCTAGAATTCATATGGATGATGAATCTCAGATCCCAAAAGTAGGAAGAGGTTCTATTAAAATCTAGCATGGAGAGTTCAGAAATGTACTCTATGTCCCACCCCTTGCATCAAATTTTTTATTTATATATCAGATGACTCACACTGGCTCACTAAAGCAAGGGGTACTTGGCCCTTACTAAGTAGAGATAATAGATATATCAACTTGGAATATTATAGTGAAAGGTGTTGCATACCATGCCTCGAAATCATATTCATTCTCACACTTCATGCCATACTCAGATCTAGTACAAATGCAGATTCCATTCGAAGTATATAAAGGTATTAAAACTCCTTTACTTCCATTTGTAGATACATATTTATTGTCTAATATTTCTGATTCAAATTCATATGAAGAGGAAGATCAACATGTTCTTGATATTGAGATTACACCTAAAGAGGATCTATATCTAGATCCAACATCTATACCATCTCATCATCCTAAATGGGCCAAGAAGCTCATTAAATTGGTTGGGGATGTTGCTAGGGATCTAGATGATAGAAGAATAACGAGGTCCCAGTATCATAATGAGTATGTTTCACTATCCCAAACAGATTCACTTCTTCTTGAGAGATGCTCCATGATGTTGGGATTAGATCCTCAAACATCCAAAGAGTCTTTCCATGATCCAAGATGGAAAGTAGTTATGGACGAGGAATTTGATTTGCTACAATACAACAAAAATTGGAAACTTGTCTCCTTGCCTCTAGGGAGAAAACTAGTTCAGTGAAAATGGGTCTACAAGACCAAGATCACATATGATGGAATGAAAACCCAGTATAAGGCTCAAGTGTTTTCCAAATTATACTCACAATTTCAAGGATTGGACTATAATGAGACATTCACTTTAGTATAAAGAATGGACTCCATTAGACTTGTCTTGGTAGTTGCAACTTCAAAAAGGTGGGAGGTACATCACATGGATGTGAAAAGTGCCTTCCTCTATGGTGACTTGAAAGAGGATATTTACATGAAACAACCTGAGGGGTACATTAAGGATTCTTCATTAGTTTGCAAACTGAGGAAATATTTCTATGGGATCAAACAATCCCCAAGGGAATGGTATTCCAAACTGGATTCCTTCCTCATGTCATGGAGATTTGAAAGATGCAAATCAGATTGCAATGTTTACATGCATAAGAAATAGGGATCCTTTCTATTGATTGTGCTATATGTGAATGAATCGCTCATTACTAGCAGCTCTGCTTTTGGATTGAGAAGCGTCAAGTAAGCTTTGAATAAATAATTCACTATGACTGATCTAGGATTGTTAAGTCAGTTCATTGGTCTCAAAATAAGTCAAAAGAATTTGGGAATCATGATCTCTAGTCCATATACTCATTTGATTTTCTTATAATACTCCACATGGAAGACTGTAAAGCAGGCCCTTTTCCCTTCCTATCTCGCATCAGGTTAGAATAAGGTGGTTCTACACCATTTCTAGACAACACTCTTTTCAGACAGCTCATTGGGATCCCTCTATACCTCACACAATAACAACCATATATATCCTATGTTGTGAGTGTTGCTTCTAGATAAACGTAGGAGAAACATGAGCTTCACTGGAATGTAGAAAAGGGTATCTTGCACTATGTGTAGTGTACTAGAGATTATGTGATCCATTGTGTAGCTTATGCACAGGTAGATCTCATAGGATTCAGATATTTGTACTGGTTTGGAGATGGGAATGACATAAAATACACTTTAGGAGTTGTTTTTATGTTTCTATCTGGGAAAATTTGTTGGTCCAGTAAGAAGGAAGCAACACTTGCACTCTCTTCAGTAGAAGCAGAGTATAGGGGAGTTGTAAATGTAACAATTCAGGTAGTTTGGTTGCATGGCATCTTGACAGAATTTGTGATCCACACTTCACCTTCAGCGGACATCTATTGTGACAACCAGAGTACGATAAAGATATACAATGATATATTCTAGAAGAAATGGATGAAGCATAATGAGGTTCACATGCATTATATTCGGGAACTACTGCATGCCAAAATATCACACTGCATTATTTCCCTATAGAGGAGCAAATCGCAGATATATTTACCAAGTCTTTCACAGAAAAGATTTTTTTTTTCTCAGATGTCTTCTCGGTGTAAAGGAATGATTCATTGTTCTTGATTCCTACTTATTTTGAGGGGGGGGGGTCCCATGATATTTTCGCCATTTTCCTTATTTTACTAAGCTATTTATTTTGTCATTTAGATTGTATGGGTGAATTTTAGCCTACTTCCCATGGCTCAAGTTTTCCAAAGTTAGGATTAAGGGGGGATGTTAGGTAATTAATCCTCCTTTGTCCAATCTAGTATATTTATTATTATTTCCTAGCTTAGGAGGTCATTTATCACCTTACTAGAGTTTTGGTGCTTCCATGAATATTGGTGTCACCGGTGCCATTGGTGTCATCGGTGCCATCGGTGTCAGTGGTGCCACTAGTTCCATTGGTTCCATTGGTGCCACTAGTGCCAATCCATACATTATAGGAGCCCATTATGAGTACCACCAACAACCTCCATCAGTTGGTTGTGGTAGGAAAGGAGTTATGCTGACTCAACCTCCACTTACAATCAGTTAGATGAAGTTCATTTAGTCTAGCCCTAGTCTTTCATGCATGCATGGAGAGTGGTGGTTTTTTCCACCTACCTCATCGGTTAATTGATTCTAGACTGATTCAAACATCCAGAGCTAGACTAGTGAGCCTCTTATCCACAGTATTTGAATCCTATGAATTATAACACCATTGTATTACTAATTAATGAATGAATATTAATATTGTGATAAAATGATCAATTTTTGTTTGTTTTATCTAAAATTTGTGGCATGGATTTACTGTTCAGTGTACATTTTCTTTGATTATTCCACTACATAATTTCCCTTCTCAATTGCTCTCATTTTCCTATAGATCAATGGTTCACAAATTTAACACAAATCCCCTAACACCTAATCTCTTAACACCCTATCCCCTAAATTCCTTAACCTCTAAGTATTTAACCCTTATACCAAAAACACCCTAACCCTTGAACTGCTAATCCCTAATCCGTTGATCCTTTAACCTGTAAACCTTATATTCCTAAACCCTTAACCCTTAACCCCTAACCTATTAATCAATAACCCCCTAAGTCACTAACCCCTAATGACCCTTATCCATAAACACCCTACCCCTAATCACTATATTCCTAAAGCCCTTAACCCATAAACCTTTTAACCCATTAAACCTAGTCCCTTAATCAATAATTCCTAATCCCTTAACATTTAAAGGCCCTAACCCCTAACCCTCAAAGCCCTAATCCATTGAATATTAATCCCTTAGCTACCAATACCTAAATCCCATATCCCCTAAACAATTAACCCCCAAACCATAAAAACCTAAGCACTTAATCCTCTAACCAATAAATCCCTTAACCCTCTAACTCATAAGCCTTAAATTCTATGTCCTTAACCCTTATCCCCTCAACCCTATAACCCCAAATACCTTAATCCCAAACCCCTTGACACTTAACCCCTTAACCTCTAATCCCTCAACCCTTAACCTATAAACCCATGAACTATTAACCCCCAACCCCTTAAACCATATCCCACTAATCCCTTAACATATAAATCTCCTAATCCATTAACCGCCTACCCTTCATGTTAGAATTGTTTTTCCATTTAGATCATCAAGTAATGAGTCCAAATTATTGATGCAGTGAATAAGAATGAATTATACAAACTGAAAAAATCAAATCTCATATGAAACAAACAAGTATTTCTCAGAGAATTACAGTATTATCTTCATTACATAATCTGGTGTTACAATAGTGTTACATAGGAAATAATTCAAATCATTAGGGATGAATTCGAATCTACCAACTAGATGTGACTGTATTTGACTGCATGGCTAACTAAATATGTCTAAATCACTATCACAGTCCAAGTGGTTAACTCCAGATTTCTAATCCAGACAAACAATGAGTTAAACCAGTCTAACTGAAGTGGTAGGTGAGGAAAGGAGCCTTCCCACATGCAACCATGCATAACTAGCGCTAACTAAAATGTAAGTGAACTAAGTGAATGTAACTGAAGAATAACTAAGCTTAACTAGTTCCAACTTCAATTAACCAAAGGAGGTTGGTTTCAAGACTCCTAGTGGCTCCTAAAATGTAGGGATTGGCCTAAGAGGTGCCTAATATAATGCATGGAAGTGCAGTCAGTCTTAGTTAGCCTCTATTAGTCCTCCCCGCACTCTAGTGAATGGTACATGTGGCCCCATAGAGAGTTTGGTCAAGGGAGGATTATAAATCCTAACACCACCCCTGAATCCTAACTTAGACAACTGTGGGACTTGGTAACAAGGCCAAAAGTCACCTATATACAATCTAAAAGTTAAAAAATATTGCTTAATAAATCGAGCGAATAGAGGAAAACCTCATGGGAACCCCCCCCCCCCCCCCCCACAAAAAAAAAAGAATAAAATAGGAAAATACAAGCTATCTTTAGAAGAAAGAAGATTCCTCCTTGGAAAAATAACTTGTCAAAACACTTCCACGAATTCACAGCTCTATGCAGCAGTATGGTTCTTCTGTGCAGCAACATCCTAAATCTATGCTTGTGAACCTCTCAATGTCCTCCTGAACTGATGGATCTATGTGTTTCTTCTGGATGGAAGAGCTGGAGAATGATCAATTTTCTACCTATGCAGGACAAGTGGTTAATCATTCGCTACCATCATGTAGCAATTTTATGGAACTTTGTTGCACCACTATGTAGGGAGCGAATCTGCAAGGGAAAGAGCCACATGCTCATTATGATACTAGGACCTAGTTCTCATTATGTCTTCTAGATTCCCAACACCATTCCCAGTTGCAGGAATGACCTATTGAGCCCATCTAGGATTATGCCTTTGGTTTGGAATGGATGCTGGATATGGATCTAGAATCTCATGAGGTTCAGCCTCAATAGAAGTATCATGTTGGTTTTGATCCTCTTCATCTGAATATGAAACATGTAATAAATGATCATCATAAAAAATGGGAAGAAGAGTGTTTATTATCTCTTGTGATTTTGATGGTGGTGCATCATACAAATGATATTATTTAAACCGAACACTCTACTCAATGAAGAATTTCGTAGTTACAACCTCCATCAATTTGTATTCTTTTCCATATTCTGCATATCCTAGTAGAATGCATTCACCACTTTGGGCTTGGAAGGCCTTCCTCTTGACAAGTGGTATTCTGGTCCAAGCTTTTGAACCAAAAACTCTCAAATGAGAGACATTGGGCTTATACCCATGTAGTCCTTCAAGTGGAGTGGCCCCAACCACTGATTTATGAGGCAATCTATTCTACAAATATGAAGCAAAATTTACAACTTATTCCCAAATAGAAGGAGGAATATTATTACAATGGAGAAGGCATGCTTCCATATCCTTCAGTGATTTATTCTTCCTCTCAGCCACATCATTTTGTTGTGGTGTGTATGGAACTAAGTGTTCCATTCGAATCCCCTTTGATTCACATAAATACGGAAAGTCTCTTTTGATGTAATCTCCTCCTTTATCAGATCTTATGGACTTGATTTTATTACAGAAACTATTCTCAACCATAGCTTTAAAAACTTTAAAAATATCAAAAACTTCTAATTTTTGTTTCATAAAGTAGATCTAGCAGTACCTAGAACAATCATCAATAAAGGTGAGGAAATACTTGCAACCAATAATGGATTTTGTGGGAATAGGTCCAGCCACATCACTGTGTATCAAATCAAGTATAAAGTAATATATATGCACCTTCCCAGCTTCATACCTCTTCTCTGGATGCTTACCTACCAAGCAACTAGAACATATTCCATCAGAAGTTTGGATGGAAGGAAACCTTCAACCATTTTATCATTATGGAGTTGCTGGAGATATTTGAAATTGAGATGGCCAAATATCTCATGCCAAATATTACCAATGTTGTTAGCATGAGACAATAAATCTGTAGGAGGTGAGACATGTAAAAAATATGAGAAATCATAATCTTTAGTAGACTGATTTGCAATTCCTTTCACTATAAGATGTCCTGTAGATTTTTCTGTGATCTCAATTGAATCTGAGTCAAATGTAACTCTCTTGGGAGATCCATATGGGTCATCTAATAAACAAATAACAAATTATCTGCAAGGGATGGCACATAGAGAACATTTTTGAACTCACCATGCTTCACTTTGACTGAGCCCCTTCCTTCTGCTAGAATTTGGAAACCATCTCCCATGTGAATATTAGGCCCTTTTGATATTATGAGGGTAGAGAAATATTATTTGGAGGAAAACATGTGGTTGGATGGTCTAGAATTAATCAAATATGTTGTTGATTGAGTAAGGCTAGCCTTCAAGTCATGTCACCTTTCATCATATTCTATATGTGGTCCTTCATCAGGATTATTTTCTCTTTGTGGGAGAGAAATGTTATTCTACTTGAGGAGGGAAGTCATCTGGTCAACTTGCTTCTTCATACAAGAGTCTTCTAGATGAAAACCCCTCATAGAATAGGGACACGTATTCTTTTTGAACTTCTTCTTCTTCTTAGAGCCTGAAGCTCCTTCATAAGTCTTCTGATTCTCTTTAGGCTTCAAGTCAGGTGTTTTATGCTCCTTCCCCCTAGACTTTCCTTTATCTTGCTCTTTGTTAGAGTTTTTCATTATAAGAGATTGATCTTTGGAAGTCTTGATGACTCTCATCTGGATCAACTTCTTGCTCCTGTATTAAGGACTCAACAAGGGAATCAAGTGATGACATCTTCCAATTAGGAATCAAAGCTCTCCCGGAATGGAAGACTGACACAAATACAGAATACTCAGGGCCTAGTTTTCTAAGTATGGAAAGAGTATGTTTATCATCCTTCCTTTCTATTCCACACTGTTTGAATTGAAGTTCAAGAGACTTGAATTTAGTAAATAATTTTTACACAGTCTCGAAATTGCTGGGATGTAAGGCTATCAACTCGTTCTCCAGAATGTGTCCCAAAAGATCATCTTTCTTTCTAAACAAGACTTCAAGATTCTCCCAAGATTCCTTGGGAGTCCTCAAACCTTCAAGGTGAAAGAGGATATCAGTAGATATGTGAGTACATAGATAACTGAAATATTCATCTAAGCAATTCAAAAAATTCTTTTTCTCTGCTGAATGATGGGGCTCAACCTCCCTTCCAAGTATTATTCTGAAGTATCCCTTTTGATCAAGGAAAGTTGCATATCTCCCATCCAATCAATATAATTAAAGGGTGTTAGGATATGAGGTGTAGAAGGTTGAGAATCCATAATTCTCCTGTTGGAAAAGACAATATGTTCACACAAGCTACGTAGCACCTGTATAAATTTCATCGCAAAACCAAAATCATTCGAAATATGTTAGAAGCAAGCCTTCCCTCTCGACATGAACACTTTCTTAGGGTCTGTCATGCCCACACCTCCACTCTGAAAAAATTCAAAGGAAGCAAGCCACTCTTTGCAGGACTTCTGTTGAAACCCAACTGCTTTTGGTGTTGAATGGAGAGTAGACAGACTTGAATCTTGATTTAAATGGCTCTTATACCATGTTAGAATTTATGTGCCATTTATATCATAAAGAAATGATTCCAAATTATTAATGCAGTTAATAGGAATGAATTATGTAAACTGAACAAATCAAATCTCACAGGAAACATACAAGTATTGCTCAGAGAATTACAATATTATCTTCATTACATAATCCGGTGTTACAATAGTGTTACATAGGAAAGAATTCGAATCATTAGGGATGAACTTGAATCTACCAATTGGATGTAACTATATCTGACTGCATGTATAACTAAAGATTTATAAATCACTATAGGAGTCCAAGTGGTTAACTCCATATGTCTAATCTAGTCAAACAATCAATTACAATAAATTAAACCAGTCTAACTAAAGTGGTAGGTGAGAAAATTCACCTTCCCACATGCAACCATGCATAACTAGCGCTAACTGAAATAAAAGTGAACTAACTAAATGTAACTGAAGAATAACTAAGCTTAACTTGTTCCAACTCCAAGTAATTGCATGAGGTTGGTGTCAGGACTCCCAGTGGCTCCTAAAATATAGGTATTGGCCTAGGAGGTGCCTAAACTGATGCATGCAATTATAGTCAGTCTCAGCTAGGTTCTATCAGTGTTCCCCACACTCTAGTGACTGGTTCATGTGGCCCCATTAGGCCAAGTGGACCCAATGGTACTAGTTGACCCCATAATGAAACAAAATTCCTAAGTTAGGCTAAAATAATCTAATAGACAGTTTGGTCAAGGGAGGATTATAAATCCTAACACATCATCCCTAAGAGACTCATTTCCTTAACAACTAAAACCTCTATCCTCTAATTCCTAAGCCCTTAACCCATAATCTCTAATCCCTTAGCCTTTAAACCTGCTAACCCATAATAACTTAATCCTTAAGACCTTAACCCTTAATCCATTAATTATTATACCCTAATCCCTTAACCCTTAAATCCCCTATCTCATTAAACCCCAATAACTTGACACATTAACCACTTAATCCCTTAACCTCTAGTCATTTATCACCCTATACCTTAAACCCCCTATTTCCTATGTCCTTAAAGTGCAATCTATAAATCCCATATCCCATTAAACCCCAAGAACTTAACACATTAACCCCTTAATCCATTAACCCCTAGTCACTTACCACCCTAACCCTTAAACCCCATAACTCTTATGTCCTTAAATCCTAACAACTTACTTCTTGACCCCTAAAATCCTAATTACTTAACCCTCTAACCCATAAATATGCTAAACCCCTAATATATTAACTGCTTAACCCCCTAATACTTGAAACCTCAATCCCTAACCCCTTAACCATTAATCTCTACTTCATTAACTACTAAACCCCTAAACCCTTAACAATTAACACCTAATCCCTTTAACAATAACCTCCTAATCCCATAGCCCCCAAGGCCCCTAATATATAAACCCCATACCTCGAAGCGATAAAACCCTAAATACCTTAACCTTAAACCCTCTAAGCCCTAACCCTTTAGCATGTAATCATTAATCCATTAAAATTTAAACACCCTAACCGCTAGTAACTCAACCCTTAATCCCTTAACTAGTAATCCCTAATCCCTTAACCCATAATCCCTTAGCCCCTAAATACCATAATCCTTACACCCCCCATGCCCTTAACATTCAAAATATGTTAGAAGCAAGCTTTCCCTCTCGACATGAACACTTTCTTAGCATCCTTCATGCCCACACCTCCACTCTGAATAAATTCAAAGGAAGCAAGGAACTCTTTGCAGGACTTCTGTTGAAACCCAACTGCTTTTGGTGTTGAATGGAGAGTAGACAGACTTGAATCTTGATTTAAATGGCTGTTATACCATGTTAGAATTTATGTGCCATTTATATCATAAATAAATGATTCCAAATTATTAATGCAGTTAATAGGAATGAATTATGTAAACTGAACAAATCAAATCTCACAGGAAACATACAAGTATTGCTCAGAGAATTACAATATTATCTTCATTACATAATCCGGTGTTACAATAGTGTTACATAGGAAAGAATTCGAATCATTAGGGATGAAATTGAATCTACCAATTGGATGTAACTATATCTGACTGCATGTATAACTAAAGATTTATAAATCACTATAGGAGTCCAAGTGGTTAACTCCATATGTCTAATCTAGTCAAACAATCAATTACATTCAATTAAACCAGTCTAACTAAAGTGGCAGGTGAGAAAATTCACCTTCCCACATGCAACCATGCATAACTAGCACTAACTGAAATAAAAGTGAACTAACTAAATGTAACTGAAGAATAACTAAGCTTAACTTGTTCCAACTCCAAGTAATTGCATGAGGTTGGTGTCGGGACTCCCAGTGGCTCCTAAAATATAGGTATTGGCCTAGGAGGTGCCTAGACTGATGCATGCAATTGTAGTCAGTCTCAGCTAGGTTCTATCAATGTTCCCCACACTCTAGTGACTGGTTCATGTGGCCCCATTAGGCCAAGTGGACCCAATGGTACTAGTTGACCCAATAATGAAACAAAATTCCTAAGTTAGGCTAAAATAATCTAATAGACAGTTTGGTCAAGGGAGGATTATAAATCCTAACACATCATCCCTAAGAGACTCATTTCATTAACAACTAAAACCTCTAGCCTCTAATTCCTAAGCCCTTAACCCCTAATCTATAATCCCTTAGCCTTTAAACCTGCTAACCCATAATAACCTAATCCTTAAGACCTTAACCCTTAATCCATTAATTATCAGTCCCTAATCCCTTAACCCTTAAATCCCCTATCCCATTAAACCCCAATAACTTGACACATTAACCACTTAATACCTTAACCTCTAGTCATCTATCACCCTATCCCTTAAACCCCCTATTTCCTATGTCCTTAAAGTGCAATCAATAAATCCCATATCCCATTAAACCCCAAGAACTTAACACATTAACCCCTTAATCCATTAACCCCTAGTCACTTACCACCCTAACCCTTAAACCCCCTAACTCTTATGTCCTTAAACCCTAACAAATTACTTCTTAACCCCTAAAACCTTAATTACTTAACCCTCTAACCCATAAATATGCTAACCCCTAATATATTAACTGCTTAGCCCCCTAATACCTGAAACCTTAATCCCTATCCCCTTAACCATTAATCTCTACTTCATTAACTGCTAAACCCCTAAACCCTTAACAATTAACACCTAACCCCTTTAACAATAACCTCCTAATCCCATAGCCCCCAAGGCCCCTAATATATAAACCCCATACCTCGAAGCGATAAAACCCTAAATACCTTAACCTTAAACCCCCTAAGCCTTAATCCTTTAGCATGTAATCATTAATCCATTAAAATTTAAACACCCTAACCGCTAGTAACTTAACCCTTAATCCCTTAAATAGTAATCCCTGATCCCTTAACCCATAATCCCTTAGCTCCTAAATACCATTATCCTTACACCCCCATGCCCTTAACATTCGAAATATGTTAGAAGCAAGCCTTCCCTCTCGACATGAACACTTTCTTAGGGTCCGTCATGCCCACACCTCCACTCTGAATAAATTCAAAGGAAGCAAGGCACTCTTTGCGGGACTTCTGTTGAAACCCAACTGCTTTTCGTGTTGAATGGAGAGTAGACAGACTTGAATCTTGATTTAAATGGATCTTATACCATGTTAGAATTGATGTGCCATTTATATCATAAAGAAATGATTCCAAATTATTAATGTAGTTAATAGGAATGAATTATGTAAACTGAACAAATCAAATCTCACAGGAAACATACAAGTATTACTCAGAGAATTACAATATTATCTTCATTACATAATCTGGTGTTACAATAGTGTTACATAGGAAAGAATTCAAATCATTAGGGATGAACTTGACTCTACCAATTGGATGTAACTATATCTGACTGCATGTATAACTAAAGATTTATAAATCACTATAGGATTCCAAGTGCTTAACTCCATATGTCTAATCTAGTCAAACAGTCAATTACAATCAATTAAACCAGTCTAACTAAAGTGGTAGGTGAGAAAATTCACCTTCCCACATGCAACCATGCATAACTAGCGCTAACTGAAATAAAAGTGAACTAATTGAATGTAACTGAAGAATAACTAAGCTTAACTTGTTCCAACTCCAAGTAATTGCATGAGGTTGGTGTCGGGACTCCTAGTGGCTCCTAAAATATAGGTATTGGCCTAGGAGGTGCCTAAACTGATGCATGTAATTGTAGTTAGTCTCAGCTAGGTTCTATCAGTGTTCCCCACACTCTAGTGACTGGTTCATGTGGCCCCATTAGGCCAAGTGGACCCAATGGTACTAGTTGACCCAATAATGAAACAAAATTCCTAAGTTAGGCTAAAATAATCTAATAGACAGTTTGGTCAAGGGAGGATTATAAATCCTAACACATCATCCCTAAGAGACTCATTTCCTTAACCACTAAAACCTCTAGCCTCTAATTCCTAAGCCCTTAACCCATAATCTCTAATCCCTTAGCCTTTAAACCTGCTAACCCATAAGAACTTAATCCTTAAGACCTTAACCCTTAATCCATTAATTATTAGTCCCTAATCCCTTAACCCTTAAATACCCTATCCCATTAAACCCCAATAACTTGACACATTAACCACTTAATCCCTTAACCTCTAGTCATTTATAACCCTATCCCTTAAACCCCCTATTTCCTATGTCCTTAAAGTGCAATCTATAAATCCCATATCCCATTAAACCCCAAGAACTTAACACATTAACCCCTTAATCCATTAACCCGTAGTCACTTACCACCCTAACCCTTAAACCCCCTAACTCTTATGTCCTTAAACCCTAACAACTTACTTCTTGACCCCTAAAACCCTAATTACTTAACCCTCTAACCCATAAATATGCTAACCCCTAATATATTAACCGCTTAACCCCGTAATACCTGAAACCTTAATCCCTAACCCCTTAACCATTAATCTCTACTTCATTAACTGCTAAACCCATAAACCCTTAACAATTAACACCTAACCCCTTTAACAATAACCTCCTAATCCCATAGCCCCCAAGGCCCCTAATATATAAACCCCATACCTCGAAGCGATAAAACCCTAAATACCTTAACCTTAAACCCCCTAAGCCCTAATCCTTTAGCATGTAATCATTAATCCATTAAAATTTAAACACCCTAACCACTAGTAACTTAACCCTTAATCCCTTAACTAGTAATCCCTAATCCCTTAACCCATAATCCCTTAGCCCCTAAATACCATAATCCTTACACCCCCATGCCCTTAACACCTTAAGCCCTTAACCCCTAATCAGTTATCCCCTTAACTTTTAAGCCCCCTAAATCCTAACTCCTTAAATACTAACCCCTTAACGTCTGACCACTGAACCCCTAACCACTTAATTCTTATCCCATAAAACCCCAAACCCCCAATCTTAAGTTCCACAAAACTTGACTATTAACAGCTAATGATGTTATCTCAAGTCTTTCACCCTAGTAGGTAGCTTCCAAAGCTACACTACTTCTCATCATGTAGTACTATCTACAAAACATATTTTGTTTATGTAGTACTCTCTGGCATACATCTTGCTTCTATAGTTTTAGCCGCAATACACTTAGATTTTGTAGTACTAGACGCAAATTACATCGTTTATCTCAGGCTAAAACAATAATTGGATATCACAATAATATAATAGGTATTCGATGTATAAAATACAATAAATGTCATATTCTAATGTACCTCAAAGGTACTTAAACATATTCTTAGCAGTAAGCATGAAATACAACAGGTCTGCTCAAAGATAGACTAGCTAATTACACATAGTAGCATCATCTAGATCCAATCCAGAATATAGTTTCTCTAAATTAGAAACCATGGATTTTAAATCCATCATATACAACATTATACAACATTTGTGTAATATTTTGCACAAATAAAGTCTCATGTTTTCTTTCACTCTTCAACATTTGTTGACTTCTTGAATCTTTCGATATATGGAGAAGTTCTCTGTGAGCTTTTTATTCTCTATGATGTTCTTCAAGGGCTGATCACTTTCTCAATGATTCTTCTCTTTATACTGCAACACCCCAAATACCTCTCTGAGAGGTTTAACTGTTATTTGACAGTCCTGACTATAACTCTTATTAAGTATCAATAGTATTTGAGACTTTGACCATGTCTCTGCTCATGTGGGTTCTTTCCACAAGGTATCAAATCCCCTGGTTGACTGAGTCCTATACCATGACTAACTGGTGGGTACTTTGTCTGTTTCCTCCTATGAAGAAAAATTGATACTCCCTCTTCAACCAGAGGAGTTTTTATGTACTATAGCAAGCTTGTCATGGACAAAGGCTTAGTAAGAATGATGGAAATGATGCTGATTTGTGGATATGTACCATGTCTCAATTATAATTGACTAGAACCCTCATAGATCTTTACTTCTTTTCAACATGCTCTATCTAAAGCAACACATATCCTCTTTCCTCGATCACTATACTGAGTCATATTTAATAGATATTTTGAAGCTCTATTTTACTGACCAAGACATATTTGAGTCCACATGCACTTGTACCAAGTAGGTACCACAACACATGATTTTTACATGTTTATGTACAAAATGCAAAGTATATAATAGATCTTGGGACTTGTGACTAACCAAATATATCTCAACTGACTTATGATCCTCTAAATATGAAATATGAATTATACACTTTAAGGTTTATCTTCATATGTGTGGCCATGGATTTATGCTCCATCATCCTGAAACTCTTCAAGATATTTTACCACCCATTTTCCTTAACTGAGGAAAATATTTGTCTGGTGACTTCCACACCACTAATCGTAAGAATAAAAACAAGATTCTTGAATACAGTTCTCAACTTCCTTATGAATATGAGCATCATGAAGGTCTCCTCTTAACAAAAGATACATCAAACAGTTTTACTAGTTCTGCAGGAGCTAACTAATCTAGCTACTTCCTTTCACCATCAAAATGTGAGAATCATAATCTGGGTTCTCCATCACAGATAATTCATGCTCATCTATGTCTAAAGATATTCTTGACACATGAATGAAAATAAGATAAGTCAGTTATCTTCAAGAGTATTTACATCTCTTAGAATAGGATTAGAGCTTCCATTCTGACTTCTTCCTAATACATAGGAACCTCTCAATCTGCTACCATAAGCTTCTTTCTTCACAACATCCCTCTCTCTTTCAAGATCATCCATTGGAATTACTCCTCATTCAATACATGTCATTTTTACTTATGGGTCAGGACATAGAGTTTTTCCCTACAAGCCAAATTCAATAAATTTATTAGCAACCTTGCATAATCCAGTCATTTCAATAAAATGACAAACAACACACACTGATATGAAAAAAATTCTAACTAATATTTTAGTATAACCATATCTCATGAATTTTAATCACATGAATACCTCAATGTATTTGTAGTGGTTCATATAGTTATGTACACATTAAATCAATGTTTCGACATAACCCCCTGCATATTTCATGTAATGTTCTGTAGTCTTATATCAGTTTTATATTTAGATCTCATGAATATTTTTGAAAACCTTTATTCTTCTTAACATGAATTTTTGTATCTACCAGTAAAAAGGAAAGATTGTAACATATGTTTTAATCATGTTTATACCATAACATCATTCCTAATCACATGAACACAAATGGTAATAAAACAAAATCCGATTTTATAAAAGCATATGATAATTAAATAATCATGCAACTTTATATTTATATCTTTATGAACAATCATAACATTCATATCTCATGAATCAATCATGCACCTCTATATTCTTATCTTATGAAAAAATTACGCAACTCTATGTTCATATCTTATGAAACAATCATGCATGATTTTATATTCATGTCTTATGAATTTTGTTTATTTGAAAATAAAGGAAAGAGAATCAACATATATGCTCACAATTCCTAATCTCAAGAATGCAAATCTCTATATGACTGTAATGAAATCATTCAAAAGCATATATATCTAAATAGCATATAATAAAAAATAAATACTTATATTTTATTATTTTTCATGCTCCATATTTATCTCTACGTCCTTTCAGATATTACTGGAGTCCCTCGATCTTGATCTCTTTGCAAATTTGAGTGCATGTAGGAGTAGTGAATCTATGCATGGATAAATTGGATCCCATGCAACCTGGAGCAAATTCTCTTCTTCAAGGAAAGCTTCTTTCAACATAATCCTCTTCTTCAAATGAGATCTCAAATCTATGAGGCTCTCATTATACATAGGATCCATTGAATAATGATAATATCTGAATCACAAATCCTGGGGTTTTTCCATCAATTCGTCCACTTTGGGAAAACACCATAACAAAAATTTTGATAATTTGATATTCAAATACCTGATCGTATATCTCAAATAGTTGCAAATTTTTGAAATCCATTTTCTTACAAGATACATCATCCCATTTGGGAAGTGGGTTTTCAACCGTTTTGTTTGATTCCTCACGAATTGATCATAACATCTAAACAAAATATGTCTCCTGAAAAGTGATGGGACTAGTGCATATTGACTTGCTCTTTAATTTTTCCTACATTGGATAAAGATGCCTCACTCATTGAGGTCACATATACATCTATATCATGCTACTCAAGAATGCTTAACACCATTTTCTTTTATGTGCTGAAGTTGGAAGCACCTTCAAGTCGGTCTTCTGGTTGGACGAAAATCAATTCCATGGCTCCAATATTTTGCTCAACTCCTTAGTTTGCGTGGGAAAAAACTAATCTCTTGCATGCCCTTGATATAATACCATGTTATTGTTTGAGAATTAAAGGAATATTCTTGAACTTTAAAACTTTAATCAAAAATTACAATGCAAATAGATTTCATAAACAATTCATAGACAAGCATTCAATCAATAAGACACATGATGTACCCTAGGAAAAACCTCCACTGATCCGAAGGATAAAAAAACCAGAAAATAATCTTAGAGTATGATTGATAATCAACAAAGAAATATTACAAAACAATAGCATATTTCCTGATAAGAGAGCACAAGAGAATATAGATCATACAGAACATTGTTATGGTCTTTCCAAGTGCATAGCAATTTAATAACAAGTCAAATTATGTCATACAAAGAGAGGTAGTGAATGGTTGCATTCCTTTAGGCATTATGAACACTGTATACCCTATGAGCACTGTGGTAAATATATACACATTAACTTTTTCTGACTTCCTTAACTTGGTTCCAAGTTGTCACCTTGTAATTATATCCCACACTGAATATGTGTGCTCTCCATTAATTCACTAGTGTTAACTTCCTCTGACTGAGTGTTGATTGATTGACCTAAACTGAACTAAATGGAATTGCATGTAACTTAATTTAATTGAACATAACTGAATGTAACTTAACATAACTGAATGTAACTAAGCAATAGTGAATGTAACTGAACAATTGGTGCTTCATCATCAATGTCATCTTCAACAACCACTTTGCATAAATCAAGGAGTAGATTCCTTAATTAACTGAAACTTGTTTTCCACTGTTGGAAGGAAGTTTTGAGGAAAGTTATAGTTTTGAAACATTGCGGATGTTGCACAAAGTCAAAGATGTTGCACAAGTTGGAAAATGGTGTGCAAGGAGGATTAATAATATTTTATGCAATTTGGTCATATTTTGTATATTTGGACCGCATTATGTGGATTGTGATCATTCTTTTATATATTTTGGTAGAAGTAGTTACGAGGTTGACTTAAGTGGACCATCAATGTAAATATGAAAGCCTATAAATATATTTATAATTGCAAGTGTTAAGTATTCTTGGACTTCGGTGCAGGTTAGGTTTCTTTTGAATCTGTTGAACTATTTATATGTGAACTGAAAAATTGTTTTAGAGAATCTGTGTTTTGCTGTGAATAATAATATGAAATGACAAATATCGACCATAAACATTGTGTCTTTTTCTATATTTATGTTTTCCTATTTTCTGCGATCTGAATGCGAATGCAATGTATATCTGTGAATGATGCAATTCTTCTCTATTATGAATGAAGATATCTTGGTAGATATGTTTATGCTTCAATGTATCTGCTGTGATATAAGTACATTAATTTGATCAAGTGAATGACGATATGAATATGATCATGTTAATGTATAAACTAAATGTTTAGATATGTTAAGTAATGTTGTGCTGAGTTAAGAGTAGATGCGAAGTACTTCTTAATACTGCAGAAACTTGGCTCCGACAGTTCTCCCTCGAACATCTCAGGTGAGACTTCATCTGCTCTGTGGGTGTTGTCAGATGGCGTAAAACCTGTATGGTCCGGTGCTCAGGGAGATTGTTGCATTTTGGGTGTCGACAGATAAGTGAACCCCTATCGATAGGGTTTGTATTAACAAGTGGTTTCGTTGCTGAGACCTTAGTGTGAAGTGGAAGGAGGACATGTTGTGGCATCTGACAAGACAAAAAATACAAGATTGGTTTGACTAAAAGGAATGGGAGTTTGCTAGGAAAAAAAATTAGAACCCTCGAGTAATGATGAAGAAGTGGCTGGCAAGGTACCTATATTCTGATACACACAAGTAATTTTCTCTAAATTTTCGATTATCTGGTATGAGTGGTTGACGCGATTGATGTATCAGAAGACAAATTTCCAAGGAAGTGAACCAACTGGCTAGACTCCAGAACGTAGAGAACAAAGCATCAAGGGATGTCAAAGTTTGGATTGATAGTATCTTGGAGGGATACATCACTGAGATTGCGGTCGAAACAGTTAAATATTACAATAACACATAAAGGGATTTATTCAACGGACTGAGAGGTAGGTTCCTATTATCTTTGGAATTCTTTATTAAGATGGTCATCTATGAAAAAGGAATATTGAATATAAAATCCATCGAGTATAACCCCGGTGTATGGAGGATGCGGGTATCACGAAGATGAGGGATGGATGGAATGATATGAGGTAGATGGATTGAAGTTACGATGGGACTGTGAGGGAAGCCGAGGTAGCAAGTGGTCTTACGATAGGAGTAGAAAGGTTTCGGCCAGAGAAGATGCAGAGGACGGGATAGAGTCCTGCTGCGACCGAAATGCGATACCACAAGAGAAGGAGCAAGGTTTCAGCAAGAGAAGATGCAGAGGACAGGATAGAGTCCTGCTGCGACCGAAATGCGATACCACAAGAGAAGACCACATGGGACAAAGTGACCCTACAATGATGAAGGAAATGATCAGGCTATGCCTAAGCTAAGGAAAGACTGACCAAGAGTGACAACATACCCACAACTCTATGAACTATGCCACAATAAAGAATAAATACTATCTCGACACCAACTTGTCTGATGTGTCAACAACACTCCAATAGTAGCAGATCAACAACTTTAGGAAGAATGCCCAAGATGGTGGGCGATGAAGTGAAGTTACCTATATTTCATGGGAACAGGACTAACAATCCCGACAAATATTGTTTTCTATGTGAAGCACTGTGGACTGTAAAGCAAGCTCAAGATGAATGTGTTAAGAAGGGCCAATTGGCGACAACTGTTGGAGGTTGCGCACTGGATTGGTATATGAAATTTGTATAAGTTCCACCACGGACCCTAGCAAAGAATCTAGCATAAATCTAAAAGGGATTGATTGAGGAATTTAGAAAGTCAAAATCTGAGGCGTAATACATCACTAATTTGAAGGAGATGTTAAAATATTGTAACTTTAGAAGATATTCTATTGTACTTTTGTTATATTCTCCTTTGGAGATATTATTCCTCCATTCGGAGATGTCCTTTATGTAATTGGTCAGGTAAAATTCATGAGGTAAACCCTCCATTGTAATTTGGGCAATAATACCCACATAAATAATATATAAAATGTATTTTGAACCTCCCAAGGAAAGTAGTCCCCAATTAGGGAACTTAGCCAACCTAGTTAGTTATTTGAGGTACTCACCTAATGAATATAAATAGGTGAGGTGCCTCCCTCATTTGATCATATCCTACACTCAAGTATTGCACTAGAGAGAGAGAAAGAGAAAGAATATACTACGGAAGATGAGCAACTATTCGTGTTGCTGGGTTTTTACACTATCTTGGTTGAATTCTATATCGAGGAAGTTTTTTATGGTTTTCTCCCTTGTGGTTTTCCCAAGAAAAATTTTTGTGTTCTCTTGTGTTCTCTTGTGTTATCTTGCATTCTCTTGTGTTGTTGCATTTGTCTTTCTTTTAGTGATCCTTTTCTTATGGTTATGATGTTATTATGCTAAATGTTTTTATATCTGGTACAACCATTAAAAATATAACATCATATCACAGCTACCCTGAAATAAGCTTTTGTATAGCCGAAATAGTGCTCCAGCTACAACTATTGAAGATTAGGGTTTCATGCTTGAAAACCCTGAAAGACAAAAAATAGTAATTCTGGTACTTTCTCTATATCTAGAGATTGGAGAAGGCTCATGAGCCAAAAGTTTTACAGGCTGAACATAAATTCCTGATGTAACCGCTTTAAAATTTTCATCCTCATATTTTCTATATTATGGGAGATATGAATCCTCCAATTCATGGTTTTATCCTCTCTCAGTATTCAACCTTAAATATGTGACTTGGGGAGAATTTCTAGGAAGGTCCAAATGAAATTTTGCAAGAATTTTCACATAGGGAATGGAATTTAGTTTCTGTGGTAGACTTTTCAGACCCTGAAGATGAAACTGTGACATGTGGCAATCCGTACAATTTCATTATACTGAAAAGTCTTGAAATATGTCACCTTGGGAAAATTTGCATAATTCCCAATTGGTGAAACCAATTCTTCTCTAACTTGTGGTTTTGGAAAGAGGAAAAGTGAGGCTACCTCAGTAATAATTTTTTGACATAGAGGGGAAGTAATTTTGGAGATATAGCAGAAAGAATATGAGTCATTTCTACAGAAGAAACCAAAGAAAAAGCTAGGGCTTCCCGTTTCGGGCACTTTCCTCCACCAATCAGTTGAATAAGGAGGACAATAAAATTCAACTTGGGAAGGTGCATATCTCTATGTAAGAAGTTTCTCATTCTGTGAACCTTCATTTTTTTATCTAACACTATTGCGGAGAAAACTAGGGCATCGGATATTTTGCAGTTCTATCCATAGTTTCAGGAAAATAAGTATACTGCTCATCTTTCGTTGAGGAGGCACGTCTTTCTATCTAGTCAGATCTAAAAGATACCTAAGCTGAAAATTTAGGGTTTATCTATCAAACCCTAGGTCCACCAGAATCAGTCTTTCAAAAGATCTTTCAAACAAGCATCAAGTTGAAGCATTCTCACTGGTAAGTTTCATCCTTTCTATTTCCATTTAAGGTTCTCATTTTTATCATAATGACAAACAGTACCAAGCTTGAGGACAATCTTGAAATAATCAAGAAATTATAAGCACTAGATATATAGTGCTTACCATACTTAAAGAAGCATGAAGAACTATGCCAAAGAAAGAGTCACAGATCCAATAGAGATGAAGTCAAAGAAAAGCAAAAGAAGGACATAATCAAAACAAAGAGGAGTATTTCCATCTCCATTATATCTCACATGTAACATCCTTGAAGACTCCCAAGGATATGTTCAATGTAATGAACAGTATGTACGAAGATGACCTTGAGAAATCAACTCAAGAATGTGAAGGTGCAGTGTCATAAAAAATTCAATGACTACTTCACAAGAAGATCTCATCTCAAGAAGCAATTAGAAGATGTTGAAGACAATGTCAAAAAAAATAAGAAGCATAATGGTCTTCCAAATTTAGTCAAGAGAGTTATTCTAGTAGGAAGATCACATATGGGGAAATGCATGATTGATTGAAGAAGAGAAAGAACAAGAATGAATAACATTCCCGCAAAGAATAGAAGGATGTATCACAACTAAATAGTTCAGTTATGACGTGAAAGGACACTTTGCGAAAGAAAGTCCCAAGAAGGAAGAACAAAAGGATGATATGGATATGAGCTCAAGACATGAAGGGAAGTTTTTATGAATTCTTCCAAGAATATCTACAAGATCAAGTATACTATCGATCGAAGTATCTAAAGATATGAAGTAAGTTTCATGGTTTCTATCAATAGAGAGAGTCAATTATGGAAAGACATTGATCTAGGAAATAGACACACCTCTTCAATAGTGGATATTCCACTAGACAATTGGTGTAATCAAAGTAGAAGAACAAATAAAACAACCTATATGGTTTGAGACTCTCTACAGAGAACCACCTATGCACAAAAGGATTTGTACAAGATCGATAGGCACCCATGGGATAGAACATACAGTCATATAAGAAGCTTGAGGATCAACTAGAATGATGGAGATCCCAACCTTTACTACAAGGTTGAAGATAGAATCCTATAAAGGATAAGAGAAAAATTGCAACAAAGTTTGAGATGAAGGATCCTGATATTTAGTATCCTTGACAAGTGACATAGATGGATACAAAGAATACTAACAATAGAGGAGACTACCTATCACCCTAGTGTCCTAATATAGATGAAAAGGGAGGATGGTGCTTCACCTAAGAGGGAGTGACTGCGGTAGATCTCAAAGTTCAAGAATTTTGACATGATTCTTGATTTAGAATCATGATGAAATCTAGAAGACATTTTACTTATCCAAGTAAAAGATGTAGAGGAAATGGTGTGCTACCTAAAGGGCATTGCAAAGGTATGATGACTTTGATTGAGTTGGTAGTACTATGTATTCCAACATATTACAGAAAGAAGAGTGTTTCTTTCAATGCAACATAGGATAAATATATTGCAACTAAGAAGAAAGCAAGTGAAGATTCCTCAAGTAATGAGGAATATGATCTAGAATAATTATACCGATGAAGATGAATACTATACTCTTAGCCATTCCATCATTGGATAAGAAGGGGTGCACTGGTAGGACAAACAGACACCGTTCTATGTGATTTGCGGTGTAAGAATACTTGTTCAATATTTTCGATCATGAAAAAGATAGGAATAGTTCCTCAGAACTAGATGATGAAGTTGAACACATTTGGAAGAGACTCCAGCAGTTCAGGAAGACAAAGATCAAGATGGAGTCTAGCAAAGAAACAAAGATAAGTATTTGAATTTTCATTTCCTATATATCTAGTTGTTTGATATGTGTACATAGACATGTTTCTAGATTTAGGAAATGTATTATGCTTATTAGAATATTTGTAGTATACTACTAATATGCAAGTGATGCATAAGTGTCTTATGTCGTTCGACAACGTTCGATTTCTACTTATGAAATAATGTCTTGGAAAAATGGAAGACATATAGAAAGCTACTGTATATAGATCTTTGTTGCATTAATAGAAATAATTGCATGAATATATGACATATATCTTTTTGTATGTCACATGTTACAAAATGTTTCTAATCATACAATTGTATTTTATTTGTAGGAAGGATTGTATGCAATCACCCACAAAAGAAGAATGATGCAAGTTGTGAATGTATGATACCATTGCAGATGTACAAGAGAAGAATGATGCAATTATATATGAACAAAATAAGAATGATGCAAGTTGTGAATGTAAGATATCGTTGAGTATGTATAAGAAAAGAATGATGCAGTTGCGAATGTGCAGAAAGAGAATGTTAAAGAACAAGTTGTAGAAAGGAGCTGTAAAGCTCAAATATGTTCCTACAAACAAACAAGTTGCATATGTATTGACTATGCCTCTGGCTCATGTAAAGTTTGAATACTTTCGAGACATGATTGGTGTAGTCCGAAAGGACCTCTCACGAAATAGGGAGTGACAATAGATGGAAGAAGGATGTAGTGGTCAGTAGCTCAGTCTAGAGTAGGGTAAGTCTGGCTAGGAAAGTTTGGCCCAAAAGGGTTATCCAGACAAGGCCTCTTGATCCTAGGGGGATTAATATGTATGGCTATATCAGTTTAACCCAAGTGGGTTTGTAAGTGAAGACAAGGCTTGTTGGTCCCTACGAAGATCCATTTATCTAAATAGGCTTGATGGCTCGAAAGGGTTAGTAAGTTAGACAAAATTCCCAAGTGGATCTACTAGAGAACTCACCGTGATGTTGCTCCGAGATAGTTAGAGGGAAAGGTGGTTATTAAAATATTTCTATCATTGTTGAGATGTGTAGTTCAATATTGTTATACTGATGACTATTTAGCTCAATATTTTTATACTGATGGCTGTTTAGCTCAGTATTATTATACTGATGGCTATTGAGATGATTGATTCAACATTGATATGCTGTTTGTTGATATGTGTAGTTCAGTATTATTAAACTCATGAATTTTTAGCTCAGTATTGTTATACTGATGGCTACTGAGATGATTGGTTTAGCATTTATATGATGAGATGTGTAGTTCAGTATTGTTATACTGATGGCTGCTGATATGATTGGTTCAACATTGATATGTTGATTGTTGATATGGTTGATTCAGTATTGTTATACTGATGATTTATTTCGATGTATGCTTAAATAATTTTATACTGATGTTAGTTTCAGTATTTTTATATTGATGATTGATGAGATGTGTGCTTCAATATTGTTATACTAATAGTTGATATGATAGTTTCAATGTTGTTACATTGATTTCTAAGATAGTTTCAGTGTTGTTACATTGATAACTGATGATTATTGAGATGTTTGATTGATATAGTTTCAATGTTGCTACACTGATGATTGATGATTGTTGAAGATGATTGTTAACATATTTTCAGTGTTATCACATTGATGATTGTTGATACTATTGCTAAGATAGTTTCAGTATTCCCCTACTGACATAGCAAGTTCAATGTTTTTGATACTGATGTTGATGTGGTACATACAGTATTTCTATATTGATGTTGATGAGGTAATTTTAGTATTTCTATACCGATATTGATGATAATGCTACTTCAGCATTTGTATGATGATGATGTTAATGTGGTTATGGTCCCAACACCTTGTGTTGATGAGGTTGATGTGGTTGTTGTCCCAATACCTTGTGTTGATCATGTTTATATGATTGTGGCCCAACACCTTGTGCTATAATGTTGATGTGGTTGAAGTCACAACACTTTGTGTTGATGATGATGAGTTTGTTTCAACATTTTTATGTTGATGGCGATGATGTTGTCCCAACATCTCTATGCTGGTAATGCAAGTGATGATCTAGCACTACAGATGATTTGGTTCTTAGCACTAACATGCTAATGATGTTGTTGATTGTTTCAATATTTATATACTAAAGATACAGATGATGATGTTTCAGTATTCCCATACTGAAGATATAGATGATTTTTCGGTATGTACATACTGAAGATGCAGATGACGGTGATTCAATATTTCTATACTGAAGATACAGATGATGACATTTCAGTATTCCCATATTGAAGATATAGATGATGTTTCGGTATTTACATACTGAAGATGCAGATGATGGTGATTCAGTATTTCTATACTGAAGATACAAATGATGATGTTTCAATATTCCCATACTGAAGATGTAGATGATAATGCTTATGATACAAATGATGATGCTTTCAGTATTCACATACTAGAGATACAAATGATGATAGTTCAGTACTCACATACTGAAGATGCATATTCCGATGGTTTAGATGATGATGTTACAGATGATGATTCAATGATTACACAATGATGTTGGAAAGTAGATGATTCAGAAGATGTTGATATTACAGATGATGATTTAGTGTTTACACACTCATGTTGGAAAGAAGATGATTTAGAAAAAGATTCACTATTCACATACTAATATGGCAAAATAAGATTCAATATTCACATACTAATGTTACACAAGAAGGTTCAGAAGATGATTTAGTATTCACATACAGATGTGGTAGAAGATGATTCAATATTCACATACTAATGTTACAGAAGAAGGTTCGGTATTCAGAAAAATATTCAGTATTCATATACTGATGTGACAGAAGATGATTCAGTATTTACATACTGATTCTACAGAAGATGATTCAGTATCCACATACTGATACTATAGAAGATGACCTAGAAGATGATTCAATACTTATATACTTATAGAAGACGATTCAACATGTACAAAATATGATTTAGTGTTTACATACTGAGATTGCGGAAGATGATCCAACTGAGATCGATGATGAAGATGTATGATGATGTTCCTAAACTTCCTATGAAATATAAAGATTCACCAGTCATTTGTACATATGTAATGATTTTTTTTGATGTAGAATACCTTCCTAGTTAAGAGGGAGTGTTAAAATATTGTAACTTCGACAGATATTCTATTGTACTTTTGTATATATTCTCCTTTGGAGATGTTATTCCTCCAATCGGAGATGGCCTTGATGTAATTGGTCATGTAAAAGTCATGAGGTAAACCATCCATTGTAATTCAAGGAAATAGTACCCACATAAGTAATATATAAAATGTATTTTTAGTCTTCGAAGGAAGGTAGACCTTAATTAGGGGACCTGGTCGACCTAGTTAGTTATTTTAGGCACTTACCTAATGAATATAAATAGGTGAGGTGCCTCCCTCATTCGATCATATCCTACACTCAAGTATTGCACCGGAGAGAGAAAAAGAGAAAGAGTATACTATGGAAGCTAGAAAACTATTCTTGTTGCTGGGGTTTTACACTATATTGGTTGAATTCTATAATGAGGAAGTTTTGCAGGGTTTTCTCCCTTGTGATTTCCCTGAGGAAAATCTTTGTGTTCTCTTGTGTTGTTGCATTTATCTTTCTTTCAATGATACTTTGCTTATGGTTATGATGTTTTTATGATAAATGTTTTTATACCTGGTATAACCATTAAAAATATAACATGGTATCATACATACCTTGAAATAAGTCTTTGTGCAGCCGAAACAATGCTTCAGCTACAACTATTGAAGATTAGGGTTTCATGCTTGAAAACCCTAAAAGAACAAAAATAGTAATTTTGGGACTTTCACTATATCTCAATATTGGAGAAGGATCATGAGCCAAAAAATTTATAGGACGAAGATAAATTCCTTATGTACCATGTGTAAAATTTTTGGGCTCGGATTATCTATATTATAGGAGATATGAATTCTCCAATTCATGGTTTTGGCCTCTCCTAGTATTCAGCCTTAAACATGTGACCTAGGGATATTTTCTATATCTCAAGATAGGAAGGTACAAATGAAATTTATCAAGATGTTATATATATTTTATAGACCCTAGTTTCTATGGTAAAAGTTTCATACCCCGAAGATGAAACAGTGACACGTGTAAGTCCGTACAAGTTCGTTATGATGAAAAGTCCAAAAATACGTCACCTTGGGAAAGGTTGCATATGTCCCAATTGGTGAAACCAATTCTGTTCTATCCTGCGGTTTTGGAAAGAGGACAGGCGAGGCTACCTCAGTGAGAATTTATAGACATAGTGGACTAGTAATTTCAGAGATATAGAAGAAACATATTTGGTCATTTCTATAGAAGAACCCAGAGAAAAATCTAGGGCTTCTCGTTCTCGGAAAATCCCTCCACCAATCAGTTGAAGAAGGAAGAAAATCAAATTCGACCTAGGAAGGAGCATATCTCTATGTAAGAATTTTTTCTTTCTATGAACCTTCATTTTTTGATCTAACATTATTACAAGAGAAAACTAGGGCATCAGATATTTTACTTTCTGTCCACATTTTTGGGAAAATAAGTATACTGCTCAGCTTTCCTTGAGGAGGCACATCTTTCCATCTAATCAGATCTGAGAGATGCCTAAGTTTAAAATTTAGTGGTTCTCTATCAAGCCCTTGGTCCACCAAAAGCAGTCTTTCAAAATAGCCTTCAAACAAGCATCAAGTTGAAGCATTCTCACTGGTAAGTTTCATCCTCTCTATTTCCATTTGAGGTTCTCATTTTTATCATAATGACAAACAATACCAATATTGAGGACAAGATTGAAATAATCAAGAACTTCTAAGCATGAGATATAGAGTGCTTACCATACTTGAAGAAGCATGAAGAACTGTGCCAAAGAAAGAGCTGCAGATCCAGACAGAGATGAAGTCAAAGCAAACCAAAAGGAGGACCTAATAAAAATAAAGAGGAGTATTTCCATCTCCATTAGATCTCACATGTAACATCCTTGAAGACTCCCAAGGATATGTTCGATGCAATCAATAGTATGTACGAAGATGACCTTGAGAACTCAACTCAAGAATGTGAAGGTGCAATGTCATAAAACATTCAATGACTACTTCACAAGAAGATCTCATCTCAAGGATCAATTAGAAGCTGTTGAAGACAATGTCAAAAAAAAAGAAAGCAGAAGAATAATGGTCTTCCAAATTTAGTCAAGAGAGTTGTTCTAGTAGGAAGATCACATATGGGGAAATACACAATGATTGAAGAAGAGAAAGAAAAAGAATGAAGAACATTCCTGCAAGGAATATAAGGACATCTCACAACTCAATAGTTCAGTTGTGATGAGAAAGGACACTTTGTGAAAGAATGTCCCTAGAAGGAAGAACAGAAGGATGATATGGATATGAGCTGAAGACATGAAGGAAAGTTTTTATGAAGTCTTCCAAGAAGATCTACAAGATAGAGTATACTGTCGATCTAAGTATCAAAAGATACAAAGTAATTTTCATGGTTTCTATCAACAGAGAAAGTCGATTATGGCAAGACAGTGATCTAGGAACTAGACACACCTCTTCAGTAGTGGATATTCCACTAGACAATTGGTGTAATCAAAATAGAAGAAAAAATCAAACAACATATATGGTTTGACACTCTCTACAGAGAACCACCTATGCATAGAAGGATTTGTACAAGATCAATAGGCACCAATGGGATAGCACATACAATCATATGAGAAGCTTGAGGATCAACTAGAGTGATAGAGATCCCAACCTTTACTACAATATTGAATATAGGATCCTATAAAGGACAAGAGAAAACTTGCAACAAAGTTCGAGATGAAGGATCCTGATATTTAGTGTCCTCGACAAGTGACATAGATGGATACAAAGAAGACTAGAAATAGAGGATACTACCTGTCACCCCATTGTGCTAATACAGATGCAAAGGGAGGATGGTGCTCCACCTAAGAGGGAGTGACTATGGTAGATCTCAAAGTTCGAGAATATTGACATGATTCTTGAGATTACAAGCACGATGAGATCCAGAAGACATTTTACTTATCCAAGTAAAATATGTAGAGAAAATGGTGTGGTACCTAAAGGGCACTGCAAAGGTATGATGGCTTTGATTGAGTTGGTAGTACTATGTACTCCAACATATTACAGAAAGAACAGTCTTTCTCTCAATGCAACCAAGGATGAATACATTGAAGCTAAGATGAAAGCAAGTGAAGATTCCTTAAGTAATGAGGAATATGATCTTGAAGAATTATACCGATGAAGATGAAGATATACTCTTATCCATTCCATCATTGGACAATAAGGGGCTCACTGGTATAAAAATAGACAAAGTTCTATGTGATTTGTGGTGTAAGAAGACTTGTTTAGTATTTTCAATCATGAAAAACATAGGAACAAGTCCTCAGAATCAAATGATGAAGTTGAACACATTTGGAAGAGACTCCAACAGTTTTGGAAGACAAAGATAAATATGGAGTCTACCAAAGAAACAAAGATAAGTATTTGAATTGTCATTTCCTATAAATCTAGTTATTCAAGATGTGTACATAGATATGTTTCTATATTCAGTAAATGTATTATGCATATTAGAATATTTGTAGTATACTACTAGTATGCAGGTGATGGATAAGTGGCTTATGTTGTTGTACAACGTTCGATTGCTATTTATGAAATAATGTCTTGGCAAGATGGAAGACATATAGAAAGCTACTGTATATACATTGTTTGTTGCATTAATAGAAACAATTGCATGAATATATGGCATATATCTTTATGTATGTCACATGTTACGAAATGTTTCTAATTATACAATTGTATTTGATTTGTAGGAAGGATTGTATGCGATCACCCACAAAAGAAGAATGATGCAAGTTGTGAATGTACGATACCATTGAAGATGTACAAAAGAAGAATTATGCAGTTATAGATGCATAAAACAAGAATGATGAAATTTATGAATGTACGATACCATTGTGTATGTACAAGAGAAGAACGATGCAATTGCAAATGTACACAAAGAGAATGTTAAAGGAAAAGTTGTAGAAAGGATATTTAAAGCTCAAATATGTTACTACAAAGGAAAAAGTGGCAAATGTGTTGACTAAGCCTCTTGCTTGCGTAAATATTGAAAACTTTCAAGACATGCTTGGTGTAGTCCGAAAGGACCTCTCTCGAAAGAGGGAGTGATGGTAGATGGAAGAAGGATGTTGTGGTGAGTAGCTTAGTCTAGAGTACGGTAAGTCTAGCTAGGACAGTTTATTCTGAAAGGGTTAGCTAGGTGAGGCCTGTTGATCATAGGGGGATTACTATGTCTATATAGATTAGTTTAACCCAAGTGGGTTTGTAAGCCATCATAAGGCTTTTTGGTCCCCAGGAAGATCCATCTATCTAACTAGTCTTGTTGGCTTGAAAGGGTTAGTAAGTTAGACAAAAATATTGCGTGCATCTACCATAGAAATCACCGTGATGCTACTTAGAGATAGTTAGAGGGAAGGATGGTTGTTACAATATTTCTATACTGTAGAGAAGATTCAGTACTGATATTTCTATATTGATGATGATATTCCCTTATGGTTTCCCCAAGGAAAATATTTGTGTTCTCTTGTGTTCTCTTGTTTTGCTGCATTTGTATTTATTTCAGTGATCCTTTGCTTATGGTTATGATGTTATTATACTAAATGTTTTTAGATATGGTATGACCATTAAAAACATAAAAGGATATTAAGAAATATCCAAACAAAACTGTTTGGGATTTTGACCAACCATTCAAGACACTGATGGCGAGAGTCAGCTTTTAAATGAGTGATGTTCAACGTAAGGAATGGTTCATCGTGCCATTGGTACCACATATTAGAATGCCTTTGATGCAACAAAATATTGTGACACAAAGAAAGGATCTAGAGATTGAGATGAAGTTGGAAGCTTCACTGGTTTGCGAGAATGCATCTAGTATGAACCACATTCAAACAAAACTGGTGAATCTGATACTCTAGTTGCGAGATATCAAGAAGGGAAAAGAGAATTGTCAGGAATTCTAATGTACTCGATGTCATAGAGAGGGACATCATAAGGATCAATTCTTGGATTTTTGGAACTACCTATTGTCAGGAGCATTGAAACCATTAAGTTATGGTAGCATGCCATGGTGCCGTATCTTCCACATTTATGGGCATCGACATGAAGAATGTGTATATATGCAGAAGATGGTAACGAAGGCGATGAATTTGTACTGCACATTTTTCCGGTATGTTGGGAATGAAGATAAGGATTGTCGGACATATGATTTACTCCAATACTGAAAAATGGACATGTACTATATGAAGGGAGAAGACCCTCAAACAATGCAGCAACCACAATTGTTGGTGTTATAACATCTATATTAATTCACCTAATATTTAATTATCAACCAGGGTTGGTAGGCTTAGAGTTGACACAAAATATATGCAAAGGTAGAGGGGTTCTTATGGTGTCATGGAGATATTTTAACAAAAAAGAAGATCGAAATATCTTTCAAAATGAAAAATTGATTCAAACTCCTAAGAATTCATTTATTAAGGTAATTGAACCGGAACAAAATATTAAACTAAATAATCGATAATTTATTTCATAAGAAAATAAATTTAGACTTAAAAGATACTATCAACAACTAACTTTTCAAATGGGAAAATGGAGTGCAAGGAAGGCCTATTTCATAAATAAGTAGAAAATTTAATAATTAAAACTTAATGAGAGAAGAAAGTAGAAAAATTAATAGGAATGGATTTAGATTCTATCCTACAAGTTTCTCTTGATAATCAGAAAAAAGGAACGGTCTACAAAGTAATACTATATTTTTCTAAGGACAACACATATAATACTAAATTTTACATGCAAACAGATAAATCGATCCAAAGGCATGAGCAAAAAACAATACAACAGTAAAAAGAATCAGAAACAAGCTTAAGAAACAAAACACAACATAGTTCAAAACATGTTCAAGGTGAAAAGAGGTAGGGATAAGCTTAAAGCTTTAATAAATAACCTAAAACAACCTAACTTTAACTTTGATGTTAAATAGAACTATCATCTAACTATTTCAGTCAAAGAATATTTCAAATACTAAAGAAACAGAACTTAAAACAATTTCAAAACACATTAAAAACACTAAAAACGAAACTATGGACTGAATGACATACTGAACTACAGGTCTGAAATGGGTGACTGAATGACAGTTTAAATAGGCTTTCCGAATGATAGTCTGCACAATTAAAATAATAGAAAAATAACCTAAATGATCTAATCTCCAGCTGAATTGATGCATATGTAAATACAATGTAGGGAGGCAGTAAATAAACCTACTTATTAATCAAATTCAATAGTGAAATAAACTTAACAAAATTCATAAGAAGAAATCATTGTGTATTAAGAAACAATACTGAACTTTAACTTGAATGAATTTATAACAAAAAGGAAATAAACAAAATTGAATCTATTCTAATCTTGATAAAAAGAAGTCTATTCTATCTGCTTGCAAATAAACTGAACAATAAAGCTGGAAATTAAATGACTGAAAGTAAATTGAAAAAAAGATATGCGCGCAACTAGCTATTTAACTTAAAAAATAAAATGCATTATAGGAAATAAATGAAACAAACATTTACAACAATCTAATGAAAACAAAATAGACTAGCTACAACAGAAAGAAGAGAACAAAATTACACAAAAGAATGAACCTATGGTTGATGAGGTTCCCTCTCAGTAATTAGGGGTGATTCCTGGCTAATGCTTACATGAACGCAATCATAAACAACAGAACATCGAACTTATATTAAAAATAAGGAACAAAAGTACAAAGTTCTTCTCTTTAGAAAACGAATGTCTAACTAATGAAATGATCAACTCTCCATCTCTACGCATGGAGGTGTTTATATACAATGTTTACATGGATGAGAAAGTCAACCCTTTAGTGGTTGACTACTCTCTAAATTTAGTCAACTATTACTGCGATCGACTAATCAAACGCCAACACACAACACCATTCCTTCTTCAGTGTGAATGGTTCTCTTCAGCGTGCGTGATGTGGCATACATCTACTTCTTTAGCGCAGTTAGTGGAGTGGTGTTGGACAAAGGAGAGAACAGGGAAGCGAGTATTGTAGAACACAGGTTGTTGCATCAACCCAATGCGTGGACTGGTGGTGTGGTGTCAACGAAGGAGGCTCGAGGCGATCCTTCTAGACTAAGGAACGTGCTTTCACCCAAATTCATGGACAGTAAACAGTTTACAAAACCGTTTCATACTTTAACACTCGGAATCTGTCTTCAATAGCACGCAGTCTGGTTAGCGATCTGCACGGTAAGCTGGATAGAGAACTGGATATGCTCTACACATATCCAGTTGAACACATTGTCTATTTGTTGGTGTGCTAAGGTCTGCAAAATCAATCATGTGCTAACATTTCAATGCCTAGAAACCTGCCAATGAATAGTGTGCAGTCTAATCAGCGAGTTGGATGGTAATATGTACATGCTACACGCATACTCGACTGAATGTGTGTCTTTTTGTTTGTTAATTTGTCCAAAATACTATATAACTTGCAAGAAAATATGCAAATAAATTAATATACCAAATGCGCTTCAAACAATGTAAATTTTAATCAATATAATTGTAAAATGATAATAAAAAATAGATTTTATATAAACCTTAAATACATTCATACCTGGGGATGAATAGTGATCTGCCTGACATAAAATATGCAAAAATATAACAAAACATATGTTTAAATGAGTAATTTAGCTACCAAAAATGATAACAAATATGGGATCAACATCCCCCCAAACTAGAGAAATTCTAGGTCCCACTGAGCAAAAAGAAAGATAACTTAGGAAGAAGGTAGAGCTGCGCTAGCAGTTGCCTTTGACTTGGAAGATGAAGGAGGCAATTTAAACTTCAATATTTTGGCCTGTGATTTAAAATAACATGTCTTTCATGTCAAACGTTGTATGAAAATTAAAATGGATTTGTTGAGTTCTTCAACATTCTTGATTTAATAACTCTCAGGTTCAAAACAATTCAGCATTGTTCAACAATTATGATATCGAATCTTTTTGTAGAGAGTGTAAGAAGAAAATGACTGAAACAGCTCTACAGAAATAATGGAAATGAAAAACAATGTAATATCAAGAAGTTCAGCTTGTTTAGGAGATCACACTATCATAGCAAACCTTAAAACGTGTGTCATTATGGAGCATATGCACAAATGAATGAATTCATAAGGTTTGTAATTGTCTCAACCATGTCCAAAGTAAAAATTTTGACAAGTTGAACGCAGGACATGAATGCATAAATTGCATCTTAATTAAAAAATAAGATTGGTCATTTGATAGTTTACATGCATGATTGGGTAAGAGGATTAAATTACCAATCAATGGAATGATGACTAAAAACTATTGTATCGACATGGAGGTGAAAAATACTTGCCAAAAAACAAAATTTGGTTAGCAAATTTTATCCATAAGTGTTGTAATATCACAATGTGTTATTCAGATTGTTATTTGTTATTTCATTTGGAACTTCATTCAATCCTTCGTATAGTCTTCCATATTGATTTTTTTGTGAAAATATGCTTCATGCTATAACCAAGTTCCACTGCTTACATTATCCTAAAAACACTTATCATTTGTTAGAGATAAATAGATCTGTCATAAATAATGAAAATCAAAAAGATCTAATTTTCCTAATCCTTCACCCCAAACCAAAGATATGGTGTGTCCTCAAGCCATACAAGAGAGAAGAATTCTTTGTTCTAGATAATGAAAATAAAGATTTCTATCATGCTATTATTATTTTGGAAGAAAAATCAAAACTAACTAGTAAATGGAAATGATTCATATATGTATATTCATGAAAAATATAACAGTTCTTAGAAAGACCACTTGAATGAGGATAATATAATCAAAAGAATTCCATAGGAAAAAATAGTCATCCATGCCTCATTTTAAAGATATCTTGTCATCACAAAATATTTTAAGTTTACCCCAAAGTGTGAGATTTACAGCTATGGGTCCCATTTCTAAGATAAGTGCATCCTAGGTATTTGTTGAATTAGACGATCGGGACGAAGTCCAACTTACACCCATTCTCAAATGACATTATAAATAATTGGTCGTGACATATTTATTAACAAATTCAAAAAAAATTCATTATATTATCATTGGTTTACGAATCATGTGCATAGTGGAGTATTAACCAGATCTCTTTTACCCGATATTTTCCCGTTGCTAATAGGCTTATTCAGTACCTTGACGGGTTTATATTGGTACCATGCAAGCATAACCCCGCTACTAGGGAGCTCGTTCAGTACCCCGATGGGTTTACTTGCATTTATCGAGCTTTCGTGTTGTAATTTTTTACTTAGCATTGACCTGCTACAAGCAGGCCTGTTTAGTACCTCGACAGGTTTTCCTAGTATAATGATATTAAATATATGGAACCTTATTGGTACTAGAGTGTGTTAAGTCCTGCTAAACACATCATTCAATTTTGTAAAATAAACTTATAAGTAATTTCATAATGGTGTTAACCATAGATCATGTCAAAAGAGAATAACTTAAAGTTGTTCTTTGACCTTCTTCTTTATGAAAGAAAAGTAATGCTCCCCACATAAAAAAATTCCACTTACTCTCAAGTTATCACCAAAATACTTGAGAGACAAGTTTTGATAACAAGTATAGGATGAACTAGTAATCCATAGGTGTAAGATAAGATTGTGAAAAATATAATAACGAAAGTAGGTCTATCAAGCAACTGTTCAAAAGAACAAATTAGAAATATACATGTCTAAATAAAAATACTGAAAACCATATGAATCATAGAATAATTGGTTAAGAATTATATACAGAGGATTGTATTTTTTTTAATTTTCACTATAAGCTGCAAATTTCAAAAGTACCCCAAGAAAGGTTAAGATACTTTATAAGTGTTTTAGCGTACTTCCATTTTCCAAATAATACTCCATTAGCTTCTCATAGAGATAATGTACTTGTAATCAAACTGCAAAACCACTTGTTAGATCATTCAATTTATTCATGAAGACATATATAATATAAAAAAGAAAAAGAGTCACTTGTAAGCGATTCGCCAAAGATGACTCTTATTTATTCAAAGAAACAAGCACATATTTACATATATACAAATGATGATAACCCAAAATACTTTTTTAATGATCATGAGGAGGAGGAATAACTTCTTCTTCAACTAATTCCATTTCATTTTGTTGCAAAACATTCTATATGAAATCCTGTTTAGATGTTGGTTGGTGATAAAGTCCGAGTCTATGTCCATTTACTACAAAGGAAACTTGTGATCCATTAATTGTCTTAATTTCTGCTGATCCATTTTCAAAAGTAGTAACTACTTCATATGGTCCCATCCAAAGGGTAGTTAATTTCACTTTAAAAATTTTTAACTGTGAGTCAAATAGTAGCACCCAATCTCCAGTATTAAACTACTTTTGCTTAATAAATTTATCATGCCATGTCTTTCGTTGATTCTGTATTAGCATTGTTATTTGGAGTGCATCTTGTCTAATATCATCTAACTCATTAATCTGTAATATTCATTGTTTGTGTGCTTCATCCAAATCCATCCCTAATTGTGCTGCCATACGAAAGGTTTTAACTTGAAATTCAATAGGTAAAAGGACTTGTTTGCCATACAGTAACTCATAGGAGGTATTTCCGGTAGTGTTTCTCCATGTTATCCTATAGGCCCACAAAGCTTTCAGAAGTCTATCTTCCCAATCCTTATGATGTAAGTGAATGGTTTTAGTTAAAATGGCTTCTAATACTTTATTGGTTGATTCTACTTGACCATTAGCCTGAGGGTAATAAGGTGATGACTTGCAATGTTGGATGCCATATTTCGTAGTAAGTTCTTTCATTAATTTAGAAGTAAATTGAGTACCTTGGTCTGTGAAAATTTCTATAGGTACACCAAACTGGGTAAATATTTCTTCATATATGAATTCTACCACTGATTTCTTTGTGGCCCTAAACAAAGCTTTAGCTTCTACCCATTTGGTGACATAGTCCGTACAAACCAGGATATATTTATTTTTATGAGACATGGGAGAAATTGGTCCTACAAAATCGAAAGCCCATTTCTCAAAGGTTTCAATCATGACTTGGGGTTGTAGGGGCATCTGATCAGATGATGTAGGTCTACCCATTCTTTGGAAACTATCACATCCTTTGACATATTTGGCAGCATCATTAAAAATGCTTGGCCAATAATAACCAAAATGTGATACTTTGTATGTCGTTTTCTTATTAGAAAAATTTCCTCCACATGGTCCATCATGGCATGCATGGAGGATGTCTATCATTTCATCCTCTCGCATGCATCGTCAAGTAATAAGATCTGAACCAATGCAGAAGAGATCATTATCAACCCAAGAATAATTGGAACTATGAACTATAATACGACGCTTCTCATGTGGGGACAAACGGTTTGGTAATTTCCCAGTTGTTAAATAATTGGAAATATCTACGAACCAAGGGGTTTGAACAAATACAGCAAATGGATGTTCATCAGGAAAAGTGTCATCAACAGGTTTAGTACCATCTTCACATTGAATACGGGAAAGGAAATCTGCTACTATATTTTCTTTACTAGGTCGGTCAATGACGGTGATGTTAAATTCTTGCAATATAAGAAGCCACCAGATCACTCTACCATTGTTAATTGGTTTATTCACTAGAAATATAATGGCAGAGTGATTAGTATGCACAAAAACTTTGTAACCCGTAATGTAATGGAAACATTTATTAATAGAATTAAACTACTACCAAAAAATCTTTTTCAGTAACAGTGTAATTTAGTTTGATGGGAGTCAAATTCTTGCTAATAAAATAAATGGCATAAGGTACTTGTCCCTCCTTTTGTCCCAGGACTACTCCTATGGCCGTATCAGAGGAATTGGTGGATATATGAAAAGGAAGGGACCAATCAAGACCCCTAAGTATTGGTGCCACTGATAGTTTATAATTTCAAAATTATTTTGACAATATTTTGTCCACTTGAATTCTACATCCTTTGTAAGCATTTTAAACATAGGTGTAGCTATTTTAGTGAAATTTTCAATAAAGAGACAGTAATAGCCTGCATGACCAAGAAAACTTCTTACCTCTTTTTGAGTTTTTGGAGAGGGAAGGACAACAATCACTTCGATCTTAGAAGGATCTACCTTGATTCCTTGGGAAGAAACACGGTGTCCTAAAACTATACCTTCTGTCAGTAACATTTTACATTTTTCATGACTAAGGGATAAATTCATTTCTTGACATTAGATCAAGACCTTCTCAAGGTTGTCAAGAGCTTCTTGAAAGCTATTACCATAGGCTATAAAATCATCCATGTATACCTCCACACAGTCATGTATAATATCATAAAAGAATCTTAAGACCGCTCACTAAAAAGTGGCAGGTTCATTACATAGGCCAAATGGAAAAACTAAATAAGCGTATGTTCCCCAAGGGAATTTAAAAGTGGTCTTATCTTGATCTTTAGGTGCTATTAAAATCTGGTTGTAACCACTATATCCGTCAAGAAAGGAAAAATATTGTTTACATGGCAGGGTATCTAACACTTGATCAATAAAAGGTAAGGGAAAGTAGTACTTGAGTGTAGCTTTGTTTAACTCTCTAAAATAAACAAAAATGCGCCATTTCCCTATGACTTTCTTCGGGACAACCAATAATGGAGACACCCATTTACTATCATAGATAGGATAGATGAAACCAACAATGAGGAGTTTTTGTAATTCTTCTTTCACTATATCCTTTAGAGCATGATTCATCCTCCTTTGTGGCTACCTTACAGGTGACATGTTTGGATCCATGTAAATATGGTGAATACAAGTGTCAAGGTGTATACCCTTCATATCGGTGTACTCCCATGCAAATTCTCCAGCTTGTTTTTTAAGAACTTTAAGTAGTTGTTCTTGTTGGTTTTCGCTTAACCCTACGTTTATATGTAGAAATTTTTTAGGGCCAACCTCACAAGGTATGGTATAGGGTCATGTATGCTCTTCAATTGTGAAGAAACAAGGTGTTTCTGTAAACATTGAGAGAGCCATATTCTCTTGAAACTCATCTCCAAAAATATGATCAAACTGATCAAAAGGCCAAGGAAGATCTATACAAGTTGTTGAAGAAACAAACTGGTTTAATACATTCTCATTGGTCTGCTCCTGAAGTGCCTAGAAGAAATCACTAGGGAGGGAGAGATCATCAAAGTCTTCATCCCTGAAAGAAAAATTTAATCACCATGAGTTTTCATTTATTGGTTGTGTTGGGGGTTTAAAATAAGTCTATGTGTAGACAACCCATTGGAAATAGTCATCTCTCCATCCCTACATCCTATAAAAGCATTCATAGTAGCTAACCATGGTCTTCCCAAGATGATAGGATTCCCTTTAGAAGTATCCTTTGATTCTACGACCATAAAGTCGACAAGGTATTCCCATAAGGTTACTGATACGATAATGGCATCCAGGACTCCAACAAGTTTTACCGTAGTACAGTATGCTAGTTCTAGGATGGAAGGAGTAGGTCGTAGAAATTGTCCTAATTGTAAAACTCCTAATATTGTGGTGGTCATCATATTGATAGTGAGTCCTATAAATTGATTAATGTATTTTCTATGGCAGTGTTGTTTATGATTACAGTTACTACTGGGGCTCCTGGATTTGTATATTTTGCAATTTGAAACTGATATGTCATACATTTAGACATCTCTCCTATGACATGAATTGTGAGAGGGTCCTTTTGCTTCCTCCTTGAGCGTTTAATGCATATTTCCTTTATTACCTTTCTATAGATTGGTATGTCCTTGATAGCTTGTAATAGAGGGATTTTGACACAGATATTCTTTAAGTCATTCAAAATGTCATACTCCAGATGAACTACAAGTTTTTCGATCACTAGTATTTTCGAGAATGGAGGAATTATTTGCTCCTGAATAGATCATTGCGGAGGATGGGTATGTACTAGAACCTTCAGAATGTTTACATCCTCCAAAAATAGCATCATTCACAGGTTCATTTGAATCCTCTTCTTCTTCATTTGCTTCATGAATGATGACTGATGACTTAGGTTTGTCATTCACAACTCTTCTAGATCGTAATTGAATCTCATGTACAGGTATAGTCGAAATAAGGCACAATGGAAGAGTTTGCAACTCAATGCTGTTAAGAGATTGAGTTGGTTTATTATTTGGGTTAGGTATCAATTATGCAGGTAGTAATGTCGGTCGAGGAGGATTTGTGTTCTGAAAGTGATGAGGTTGTCATGTAATGAAAGGAACTGGAGGTACAAATCGAGGAGAAATTTGTTGGAAATTTGCTTGGTTCTGAGGATAAGGATGATTAGGTGCAGGGATAGGATGTGGCTAAGGGTATGGTTGTCCTCTCCACCCTTGTGACCAATATTGCTGCTACGGAAATTTAGGAGGAGGGTACTGAGGTGGACAGTTCTACCAACTTAAATTGTTCCATTGTTGAGGTGGTTGATATGGAGGATAATAGAGTGGGGGTTATGGTGGAAAGTTCTGATATGCTAGTTTATCTCTAGGTTGCCAAGGAGGCATCCTAGATGTTTCACCTACATCCCCACTCTTATAGATGGCTTGCAATCCAGGTAAGGATGGGAATTTATCTATTGGATTCTCTTCTATACAAATGTGACACACGGAGATGTTGTTTAATGGGCATTCCCTTTGGGGATGTTTGGTCCTACATCTTGGACAACAAATGCTCATTGTTGCCTGTTCTTCATCCTTCCTTTTCTTGGCTTGTAACACGTTTTGCAGAGGCATAGTGTAGATTGAAAAGTTGATCTTGGTCCAACCAAGAGGGTCAAAGAAGATTAGTGCCAAGAAGAATAACAACATGGATGATCCACATGATCCCTGTGGACACGGGAAGGATGCTATGGGCGAAAATCCAAGAGATCCACAAGAGGGCAGAATGCTGCTCGAATGTTGGAGATGTGGAGGACCCCATTTGCGCCAGATTTTTCCACATGAAGAAAGGTATGTAAGGCCAGCTTACAATGTCCAAGGTCATGGAACTGAAGCTGTTGGGAAGTGGGAACATGAGAGTTCCACATATGTTGGAGCTACTATAAGAATCCCAAGGGCAGAGTTTCAAGATTGCAAAGAAGAAAATAAAAGGTTGATCAAAGCTTTTGTAGAGAAAAACCATATGACTTCAATCATGCTACAGAGTTTGGTAGACCTCCAAAGGCAGACAAACTCTGGGCATCACTTAACAGAGACAAAAGGGAGTAGGAGAAATTACCATGAGAAAAATGAGAAGCTTAACCCAAGGAAGAAAGGCTTTAAACCTTCTCACCTCCTGAAGCAGCAAAGGCAGCCATCACAAGCTATGGTTGAGCCGACCAGAGAGATGAGGGAAAAGATAAAGGAACCACTCAAATGTTGGGGATGTGAAGGACCCCATCTGCGTAGGAATTGTCCAATTGAGAATAGGAATGAGGGTCAAGTCCCTAGCACCCAAGAAGTTGAAACCGTGGGTCAAGAAGCAAGGATCATTCCTAAAATTTGTGCAGTGTTAGAATACTACCAGGCATATCATAATTCAAATAAGGTGGAAGTTGAGGGCGAGATCATTAAACATACTGTTTCTGTTTTGATTGACCCTAGATCAACTCACATCTATATTTCCCTTGGATTTTTTGAGATGTTCCCTTTGAAGAAGTCAAAGCACAGCAAATCATGGTTAATCCAACTAGCCACTATAACTAAGAATAATATCAGTGAGGTGATAATTAAATGTCCATTGGTCATGGATGGGTTAGTCACCTGAGCAAATATGAATGTTCATCCTTTTGGATCATATGATGTCCTCATTGGAATGGATTTGATGGAAGCGCATCGAGAAAAGTGTGATTGTTACAACAAGACTTTGGATTGCTTGGATGACAAAGGAAACCTAAGGGTTGTAAAAGGATTTCCAGAAGTGATCTCTAGAGGGAAGTCTTCAGCAATGTACTTGAAGAAGTTCTATGGGAAAGGTTGCAGAGTGCATGCAGCTCATGTTTTGGAGGCAGTAGAGTATGATAATTCTAGGTTGGAGGGATTTCATATTCTACAGGAATCCAGGAATGTTTTTCCTAATTAAATTATGGGGATTCCTCCAAAGTACATTAATATTAACTTTGATCTTGTTCCTGGAACAACACTAGTGTCCCAGACACCCTATAGGATGAGAATACCAAAAATTCAAGAGCTGAAAATGCAGCTGCAAGAGTTGTGGGAAAAGAAGCATATCAGGCCAAGTGTGTCCCTGTGGGGAGCACCAGTTGGGTTTGAGAATGGGAAAGATGATATACTCTAATTGCGTATTGATTATAGACAGTTAAGCAAGGTCACTATGAAGGAAAAGTATCATTTTCCTAGGATTGATGACCTCTTTGATCAAATGAGAGGAGCAAAGGTATTTTCCAAGATTGACTTGGGATCTGATTACCATTGGGTAAGTATCAAAAGGGAAGATGTTCATAGGACAAAATTCAGAGCAAGGTATGGATCCTATGAGTTGGTAGTGGTACCATTTGGTTTAAAAAATGCATCAACTATGTTTATATGCCTCAGGAATAATTTTTTTCAGCAAGTACTTGGGAAAGTATGTTCTTTTTTGCCTTAATGACATTCCTACTTATTCAAAGGATGAGGAAAAACATGTAGAAAAATCGAGGCCGACGTTGAAATTGCTCAGGAGGCATCAGTTGTATGCAAGGCTGAGAAACTACGGCTTCTACAAAGATGGAATTCATTATTTGGGTCACATTATCTCAAATAGAGGAATATCTATAGACCCTGAAAAAATCAAGGACATGATGGTTTGGCCTACTCCAAGAAAGTTAACAGATGTAAGATCTTTTGTGGACTTGCAGAGTATTGCAGGAAGCTCACTAAATAAGATTTTGCAGGTAAAAGTGGAGTCTATGTATGGGCTGAGGAAGCTTGCGTATGAACTTATGGTTCCATGAGGAGATGGCCCTTCCTAAAGACTGTAGGTAGAATGACCTGAGCAGAGTAGTCTGGTGGTACCCACTGAGACCAAGGCAATAAATTGCCATGGGCTATAAGAAGGATCTCATTAAATATAACCTTTGAACCGAATAGATTTTGAACTTCAGGTTTTAAATTTTGCTGATGATTGTTAATTAAATATTATTAATTGTTTGGCTTATCTAAAATGGTGTCAAGATGACATGTTGCATGTGAATGTCCAGGTTTTGGGCAGCATGTGTAAGTCAGGGATGAGTACTCCCCACTTGCAAAATCCAAACAATATGAGGATGACCTCATGGCTGCAAAAATCTGATTTTTCTGTGGGAAGTAGAATTGTGAATTCAAAATTTTGGATTTGACTATCAATGTATTAGTCATTTGATAATTTGAAATTTATCCAAGAATGAAATAGATTTGAAAGTCTGATTAAATTTCATAATGACATCTCATGTGAGCTGCATGCTTATATATAATGTAGGTGAGATGATGAAAACATGTATTAGTTGTACATGGCTCATTGGAAGGATGTACTTGGATACATAGATTCTCGGAGGGATGTCCTTGGAATAGGTTTGGAAACCTATAATTGCAATTATTTTTATAATGACATATCATATAAGCTGCATGCTTGTATGTAACGGAGGTGAGATGATGTTGGTCTGCCCCTGGAGTACATAGCTCTCAGGAGGATGTGGTTGAGAAAGATGACTCCTCTGGAAGGATGTATGGGATGTACATAGCTTTTGTTCCCCCCTGCCAGCTAGGCACCAGTATGCCTCACTGAGGACATCCAATGTGTAAGCCATCCAGTTAAACTTCTTTTTGCACACATTCACGCCGTAAGGGGACTGTCACCAGAGTGGGGCCTCTATGAAGAGAATAACCCCTAGGTATTATGATGTCTAGAAAGTAAGCGCCTGAGAATCGGTGAGCACCTGGGAATGGTTCTAGGCCTGTACACTAGAGATGTCATTAAGCACCAAGGAGATGTTAGGCTCTGAAGCTAGACTGACCACGGCCACGAAATTCTACATAGATAAGTATTTGATTACTTTGCACATCTTTGTTGAATTTGTGTAAAAAACACATGTACATAATGATTCAGCTAAGATTTTGAGAATCTTGTTAAGAAATAAATCCTGCGAAAATGAATCTGACATGTGACTTGATTTGTTATGGTTCCTAGAAAGAAAGTGTCTGAGCATTAGTCAGCGTTGGGAGGAAGTGTTGAGCCTTAAACAAAGCTTCTATTAAACACCTAGAGAGGTGTTGGGCTCTGGACAGGGCTACCAGATCTTGGTTGAGATATGTTATACAGATAAGTATTTAGTTTACTTATCAGAATTTTGTTGTTATTGATTTTCTATAAAAATACATGAGAATATGGTGTAGCCATAGTTTTGACAAACTTGTTATAGATTGCATCTTACAGGAATAAATTTGACTTGTGAATTGATTTTTTTTGGTGTCCGGAAAAGGGGCACTGAGCTTGGTAAGAACCTAGAGGGAGTTTTAGGCTCTGAAGCAAGGCTATTAGATCTTGATTAAAAGATATTTGCAGGTAATCTGAGGCTTGCAGAAATTTGGCTACCCTTTAATGCACACCCAAGTATGGGATGGGGTAGGGTTGTCAATGCCATGGTTGTATAAATCCAAGTCGGATACCTGTGGAACCAAAAGAAGATACTTATGGAGATAATTATTTGGTTCACTTGACAATTTGTTTTGATTGATTCTATGTCGACATACATGTGCATGTGATCCATTTACGATTTTGGAAAATCTTGTGAATACTAACACAGGAATTGATTGATTGCTTGAGGCTTGGGAATAGGTGTTGTTGGTTTCCAAAGGCATTGGAAATGTTCCAATCTAAGGAGAAGGATTCTCCAAGACCCAGAAGAAGATCATGTGGTGCATGTTGATGCATGCAAGCCAGGACTTGGAAAAGCTCCAGATTGTGCCATTGGACAGAAAAAGGTGCAGAGGAAGCACTGTGGTCCTGAGGAAGCTACATGGGAGCTGGAGGATGTCGTGCGACTATCACATTCATTGTTGGTTCAATTTTTGCAAAGAAATGAGGGCAGTGACAGTGTAGTTTTCTATTTTGTTAAATTGTTAAGCACTGAGGACAGTGCTATTGAAGGGGGAGGGGAATGTAACACCCTGTTTTTAACCCCGTTTGCATTAATGTATATGATGTAAAATTATATGGAATCATGACAACGAGCTCAAGGCCAAGGCCCTGTCATTGATCAATGTTTGGTATATAGGCGATTATGGTTGATTCCTATGGTTTATGTGCTAAGGGAAGCACATTTGTAATGGCATCCTGTAAATATGAAAATTAATGAAAAAACCATAACCAGCTATGTCAATGCAATGAAAAAGGAGATGGGGGCATGATTTTCCTAAGGATAAGGGGGAGGGAATGTTAACCTTGAGCCAGTTTGGGGAAAAGCCATGTGTCATGGGGAAAACCCATCAAAACTGTCAACTACCCTTTTCTTGTCTTTCTTCCCAACCATTTATTTCTGCCAGAATGTGGTTGAGGTAGTTATTGCATAGAAGGGGAAGAGTATGGGAAAATTCGAATTGGGAAGAGAATGCAGTTTTGAATGTCGTGTTTTGCTTGCATGGATAAGAAAAAACTAGAAATGTATGCCAGCTTTGCTCATGTGTTTACGCCTTCACTTCGATTCATGTTTTGGGAGCTGCGGGATGTCTTGAGGATGGATCGTCACTCTCTCCATTCACGTGGAAGCTCTACAGTAGCTGAGCTCTCCTGGTGTGTATCCTTCGCGTTTTGCAAGCGTTTTCCCTTAGTGAGACTGTGATTGTTGTGTTGCAGCGTTATCTTGAAATACAGAGTGTATCAGACTCTGTTACTCGTGTTCCAGAGTAAACTCGGTGTTACTGTGTCTCTCTGTGGTTGTTGTGTTGTGCACCCTGGTTTGGGTCTGGACTGTGTACAAGACTTAGTAGTGGGAGAGATGTAGAATGTGCTTGATAAACCTAGCGTGAAACCCATCTGTTGGATTGGTTATGTCTTGCTTTGTTTGACCTTGTGAGTAACCTTTGACTGTGTATAGTCTGATAAACCCATCTATTGGCTTGGCTAGTCCTTAAGGTGAATGTTGGCTTGACTGTGAATAGACTCTGAAACCCAACTATGAGATGGCTTGGTTGAGTAGCTTGTGAAACCCATTTGTTTGGCTTGTTTTCCCTTGCAGCCTAATAAACCCAACTGTGTTGGCTTGGATGAGTTTTTGTTGCACCCTTGGCCATGTATGAGTCTGCTAGTGTTCCCTTAGTCATTGAGGAAATCATGCCCAACTCGGGGTTGGTAGTGTTGCTGAGAGATTGATGAGGGAACTGGCCTATGGCTAGATTGAATGTTGCAATGACATAGCTTGTTGCGAGACAAGTTCTTTCTCAAGATAAGTGTTCTTGCCCATGTTAATCTCTGCAATTGTATTTCTTGCATTGTAATTGCTTAATGGAATATGATGAACATGTTGGATGTGTTGGATGTGTTGAATTGATGAATTGTTCCTTTGAATAACTGCAATTATAGGCATTTATGTATGTTTCCTTCAATACATTGTTAAACTATTGCATGGTTAGAATGTTGGATTGATGTTGGCATGGATGGCCAAGTCTATTCAAAGGATTCGATTAGCAGGTCGAATTTTTGAGTAGAATCCTTCGTCCACAATGATTTATTCCGTAGGCGGGATGTAGAATGCAGAATACATCCTTTGGAAGATTTGGATCTCCATAGTTTTTGTTCTGCAACACACCTTTCCGCAATTTGCAAGATGTGGAGATGTCTTTTGTGAATTATGGCTTTCTGCAGTTTTCGTTCCGCAACTCACCTTTCCACAATCTGCAGGATGCGGGACGCAGAATGCGGCTCCGCAGATTTCAATTTTCGCAACACTCATTTCTGCATGCAGGATGCAGGATGCAGGATCTCGCTATCGTGATTTCCATATTTCCCGATCCTGCAACTCAAGTTTTTCATGCCATCGATTTTTGTGGGATGATCCTGAGCTATTGATTTGATTCCGAATGCGGAACCATTTGCGATCATTGGTTTCCGTCACGATTTTTCTCCGCCGTCTGATCTCCTCTGAGATCCTTCTTCTCTGCTACTAGGAAGTTGGAGAATTTACATCCAGAATTCAATGACCGTGTGGTATCAAAACAGGAAGGTGGAGGAGTGTTTCACGACCATGCCCTATGTTTCAAAGAACGACAAAGGTTCGACGATCTGTCCTTGCAGATCGTCGAACTGATCATTGGAAGATGGGAGGGACCATGACAGTGTTGGAAATGTCGAGAGGTGGTTCACGGCCATGCCTTGTGTTTCAATGAACAGTAAAGGTTCGCATTGAAATTTTTAATTCTGCATGATAATGAGGTATGGGTACGTGACATTTACCTCTATAATATTACATATGCATACTCGTAACTCATTTATAATCAAACAACACCATTTTAGATTCAAATACAAAGAAATACATATCTTGAACAAGGATCCAAGCGACCACCTGTGTAAGTGTGATTTTCCAGCCAACTTCAAGTACTCTTTCCAACATATTTTTTTTCTTCTTAGATTCCACCCCCAAGCTGGCCTATGAGTCTATAAAGGCGAATTAAACACCTACATGCTACTATATCTCAACACACATCCCATTATTTTCTCCATGCTAATCCAAAAATCTCATATAAAGCGAGTCCACAATAGTCTCACTCAACTAGCATAGGCTCAGATCCACAATAATTGCCCCACAAAACACCTTCAAGGCTCAAGAATTCCCTTCACCAATCTGGGTCCCTTGATCCATATTTCCAAGTTCTTTTAGTGTGTGCATAGAAATATTCTAATCGCTTGCGTATTGTTGGAAATCTACCTATATCTTTCACTCATGGCTTCTTGATCAAGTACAAATAGTAGAACTTCAGGGTAAGGTCTTAGGCATCATGGCACACACAGTTACAATCAACTCTCTCTCTCTCTCTCTCTCTCTCTCTCTCGTGCTACATATTGGGATAAGGCTCGGGTTTTGTGTGAAATGCAGTGTCTACTAACCAAAATGGATTACAAAGTGAAGTGAACACAGGTTTCCACGAAGGGTGAGTCTCTACAACAACGAAGGGAAGTGTCTACAAGCGTCAACAAGTCATAGAGCATAAGCCTGAGCATAAACGAATTGGGGAGGAGCCTGAATGAAGCAAAGGTAAGTCTGAGTGTAAACAAATCAAGGAGTCTAAAGGTGCAAGAATTTGAGAGTTGGAACATGAACGTAAGCCTCAAGGGAGTGTAAGTCTAGGTGAATGGATGCATGAGTGTAAAAAGAAAGGGGTTGCGAGTGTGCAGGCTTGAAGGTAAGCTCGACGGTTGACTCCATAGTAGCATAGAAGGGTATTAAGGAACATGTTCCCTTGACATAGTTTTAGATCATGGAAAAATTGACATTTGCAACTACCACGGAAGTACCTTCCTTAGACTTCTCCCACCCACTTCACACACAAATTAAATGATTAGGTGAGAGCATAAAAAAGCAATAATTGGTTCATTCAAGGCTCTTTGCAGCAATTGGACTGACTCTATGGTTGATTAAAGACTCAAATCCCCACAACCCCTCTTTCCTCTTCCCTTCTAATATCATAGCCCCTTTAGTACACCTTACACAACCATGACACAAATAAAAAAGTATAATCCCAATTATGCAATCTGGACAATACAACCTATATGTAAAACATTTCTTTTATTTTAAAAAAAATAATAAAAAACATTTCTTTTATTTTAAAAAAAATAATAAAAGCCAAATCGTACGATGCTCCTTTTTGCAATACCACGGAATTTTACTGCAATAAAGACTAGGACGGTGGTATGCAATTGGTTCCCTGGCCTCCAATCTTCAAGCTTCATATATTCCAGCTGACTGTATGTTTTCGCAAGTGTCAACCACCGGGAGTTCGCTGCTCCTTTTTTCAACTGTCCTGACAAAATTCAGAACGGAGTCTATATAAACTAATCTTCTTCCATGTCCCACATATTGGGATTCGCTTTCCAACATTTTACCTAGCACGTGGCTTCCACATGCTAGATTAAACGAAAATTTGCATCTATTTACTGCAATACGGTGCGAACGAAAGCTCCAAACTCTGCATTCTGCGCCTCAATATGGTGCCAACGAAAGCTCCAAACTCTGCATTCTGCGCCTTTTATTTATTATAATCTGAACATAGTGGAGCATTGGAAGCTAGAAATCAGGCCTATGATTCCAGTTTTCCAGACTGTCCACTGATTGATCTTGATCACCAGCAATTTAGAACAGTGAAGAGGAAGCGGACTAGATTCATATTTGTCTGGGGACTTATATAGTTTGTATTATACGTGTCTTTTGGTTGACGACTGAGATTGTAAACATGTTTGGATCGAGCAAAAATGGTGAAGAGGATCTCCATCTGTGTCATCATGGTGAGACACAACTAGAAGAATTCTGTAGCCAATCGTGCAAAATGGATTTTCTGCAAGAGCAGGGAGAGTACTGTGTTGAATCCCAAGAATTGGAATTGTCGACGCACAGCTCCGACGAACTAAAACGCTGGCCAACGCTTAATGAGGTAAGCAACATTGTAGTTCGATTTACACTTGTTGTTGTTGGAGTATTGGTACAACTGTATAGTATGACAGCAGCATCTCTGGTGATAGGGCTTTTGTGTTGGATTTCAAATGTTCATCAATATGATTTCGCTGTAACTAAGTTTTGATTTGGTCATTGTTGTTATTTTAACTTGTTTCTTATGTCTGTTAGTTGAACCATGCGTTTAGCCATTTACATGACAATGTATTGAGGGGCAATTTATATCACTTTATTCTTGCAGGTATCAGAGGAGGTGGCTACTTTGGGCAGAATTACAGGTCCAATGGTAGTGATGGGCTTGCTTCTTTACTTGAGAGGCATGGTTTCAACGTTGTTTCTTGGTTACCTTGGAGAGTTGGAGTTAGCTGGAGGCTCGCTTTCCATGGGTTTCGCCAACATAACAGGCTATTCAGTCATATCAGGGTTGGCTATGGGAATGGAACCTATATGTGGTCAGGCTTTTGGAGCTAAACGATGGTCTCTTCTGGGTCTCACACTCCAAAGAACTGTTCTCTTTCTTCTCTGTGTTACAGTGCCCATTGGATTGTTGTGGTGTAATATAAAACCAATTCTTCTACTTTGTGGCCAAGATGAAAGCATTATTAACCTAGCAAGCACATATATTCTCTTCTCTTTGCCTGACCTAATAACGCAGTCCTTCCTTCAGCCTGTCAGGATTTACCTGAGAACTCAGAACATTACAGTGCCCTTGACATGTTCCGCCGCCATTGCTCTTGTTCTTCATGTTCCTCTGAATTTCTTGTTAGTAGAGTATCTCAACATGGGGATCCGAGGGGTTGCTCTGGCTACGGTGTGGACAAATTTCATTATGTTATTGTTGTTGTTATGCTATGTCTATCTATCCGGTGCATATATGAAATCATGGCAAATGCCTTCAAAAGAATGCCTCGAAGGCTGGAGATCGCTTCTGAGTCTGGCTATTCCAAGCTGCGCATCTGTCTGCTTGGAATGGTGGTGGTACGAGATTATGATAATTCTTTGTGGGCTATTGTTAGATCCAAAGGCAACAGTGGCTGCCATGGGAATTCTCATTCAGACCACGTCTCTTCTTTATATCTTCCCTTCGTCGCTCAGTCTGGGAGTTTCGACGAGAGTAGGAAACGAGCTTGGTGCTAACAGACCAGCAAAGGCCCGGCTGACTATGATAGTAGGCCTTGCATGTGCAGTTTCGATCAGCTTCGTAGCCTTCTGCTTTACTGTAGCCATGCGTCACAAATGGGGTAGAATGTTCACGAATGATAGACAGATTTTGTCCCTTATATCAGTGGCCCTTCCCATTGTAGGGCTCTGTGAACTGGGTAATTGTCCTCAGACCACAGGTTGTGGGGTTCTACGAGGCAGTGCCCGGCCCACCATCGGCGCCAACATTAACTTGGGTGCATTCTATTTGATTGGCATGCCCGTTGCAATTGTGATGGCATTTGTTTTCAAATTTCAGTTTGTTGGATTATGGCTGGGTTTGCTTGCTGCTCAGGCGTCCTGCGTCACTCTAATGTTATATGTATTGCTGAGGATGGATTGGAATCTACAGGCGCAAAGGGCAAAGGAACTCAATAGCAAAAATTGATCACAGTTGCAAGCAGAATTAAATCTGGAATCCATTTCTGAGTCAACGATTGTAAAAGTTGCAGATTTAGGTAGCAAAAGTTGATCACAGTTGCAAGCAGAATCAAATATGGAATTCATTTCTGAGTCAACGATTGTAAAAGCAGCAGATTTAGGTGGTAAAGTAATCCAAAAATGTCCTTTCCATGAATTTTGACCATGAAAATAACCAACCAGCACCATTGTAGTTGTACTGTTTAGTTGAGATTGTGGTTTAACACGGTTGTCTTTGTCTACTTTCCTTCATGATCCGATCGAACTTAGAATATCGAACTTAGAATCCGGAGCCTTTTTCGATTTTGTGTCTTGTAATATATGGTATTTAAACCATGATGTGGTGTTTTAAAATGCCATCGTCACGATGGGATTTAAACAATTTTACTAATAATATAGTCTGGTCCATTATCAATTATATTTTATAGTTGCTGTCTTTGCATTAGCTAAATAATGGAATCTTCTTCCATTTTTATTGACTTTGTTTGTGTACATTCATTCAGACAATCTCTTTATCTTATGTTCTTTTAATTGTGTGGATATTTCTTTGTTTAGAATACAAAAATGAAATAGTATATTTTACTCAAACATATATTCTCATGCTTTATCAACTTAAATTATTGTTAGTGCCATTTTGCCAAGTGAATATTCTTGGACTTTGGTTGACTTATATTGTGTCTATTATCACATTTGCTTGATAGTTAGTGCCACCATTGTGTAAAGGCAGATCCTTCTGCTACTTTGCTTCAACTTTAATTGACTTGGGCATTATTATATTCTTAAATTTTCTTTTGAATGTTAATGTCATTTATAAAGGAAGATCCTTTTCTTTACTTTGACATATTTTTGGTGCATACCCACTTGCCCAATAAAAGGATATGAATTGTATTTTCTTGTTACTTTGTCTAGAATACTAGAATGATTTATTATAATTACATCATATATTGTGGTCCTGATAGACCGTGGCATCGTTTTAGTGAAATAAAAAAATGTCATGCGAGTTCAATTGACTTTGCCTATGCCTATCACTTCATTTCTAAAATATATAAATTTTGCATGCTATGCATAGTATTTTGTTAAAATATATACATTATACTTTCTACTACTTTGTTAGAATATATAAAACTCATATATTTATCCTTCTTACTTTTTAAAATATAAAAGAGTTGTGTTTTCTTTTTGTTAAATATAAAATGCATTTTCCTTTATTAGCATCTATAAACTTATAAATTTTTCCTTTGAATATAAAATATATTTTTGAAAAGTTAATATGTATTATAATAAGTAAAAGGATAGCACACACTCACCATGAAGGATGAGTTATTGTGATTATAAGTAATACTATATAACAACTTTTAATAATCCCATTAAAGGTTGATGTAACAATTATTTATATATATAGCTATGGCATAAAACAGCACTTTGTTAAAAATACTTTTATATATAATTTTTAAAACTATAAATTTTATAAATTTATTGAATAAAAAATATATTAACATGATAAATTTAATATTTATTGGTACTAGAAACCTGTAAATGTAAATATAGTACATAAACATTATAGTGTTATCTCTTTTTTAATAAACATTATTGTAGAGAGATTTACTCATTACTACAATAAATGGTTGTAGCACCATTGATTTGCAATCTTACATTCTTAAATCCTTTGTTAACTTTATTTATTTTTTACATCTTTTAAATCTTTTGTTAATTTTATTTATTTTTTATTGTTTTGATAAGCATTACATTTTTGTGATCTATTTTAGGTATTATGTTTTTTTTCATGGTTATGACCATACTATGGATTCTTTATTTTCTAAGAATCCTCAATGCATGATTGATTCTTTATTTTCTAAGAATCCTTAATGCATGATTTATTCAATGTTGATAGAACTTGAAAAAAAAATATAATGATGAAAAATGAAGATTTGTGACACCTTGCATGTGCAATTCTAATACAAAGTGAAAAGAGAGGGCCTCCCCATTTAATTTTTACATGTAGGTGTGGGGCAAAGATTCTTGGAGGCGAAAAGAGATTTATGAAGGAGTACAATAGGAGAAGACATCACATTTGTTTGACAACATATGATCAATTATTGTCATTTTCATTTTTTTTAAATTGTAGAATTAAATTAAATTAAGATTTCGGTTTTGGAGACAGGATTTTGGTTTTGGTTGGGAGATGAGATTGAAATAAATAGAAAAAAAATGTTGCTTTATTGAATATTGTCTCCTTCCTTTCCATTCTTCTTCCTTCTCTCCTTCCCTTGCTCTCACACTTTCTTACTCTCCTTCTCTCCTTCTATCACACCCTCCTCTTCCTCCCTTTCCAATCCATATCGCTCTTCCGTTTCCTCTCTTGTTTTCCTTATTTTCTCTTGTAATTTTTAAACATTTCCAAGTGAAGCAACACATATAGATTTTTAAGGAAAATTGAATGTAAACAATAGAAAACACAATTAGTACATAGATCGTTACCCTATAAATCCTTTATCAGAAAAATAAAAAAACTTAGAAAAACGCCACTTTTCTTCATTTTATAATTTCATTATTTTATTTCTCGTCAAAGAACCATAAAAAATGTTGAACATAAATTAAATCATAGTATCCAAAATCCTAAGAGGAAAAACCCTTGGTTCCCAAATCCTTAACCTTATGAATTAAGGTCATGAAAGGATCATCGGCCACACATAGCTCAGATGGTGTGTCATTCTTAAGGCCTTATATTTCTCATGCAATCTATGCTGGGGTATTTTTTATCCTATTGGAAATATATTGATAATATTTATAGGAAGTGATGATATAAATTGGGGGAAGCTTTCTCCTTCAACCATGGTTGCATTGAAATCCCCAAAAATATTGTTTAAGACCCAAGTTCAAGAACAAAAAAAATGTAGTAAAGTTGATATAGGGTTCATGATTAGTTTTGATATGGTGGTAATATTTAATAGCTACCTTGCTAATCCTTAGTCTTCCTCTCCCTCATCCTTCTTGGATTGTTTTTCAACTCCTATTTTCTCTTCTTATTATTCTTTGATCTCCCCCTCTTCCTCGTCCTATTTCCCTCCTTTTAAATACTCTTCTTCACCTCCTTCCTCTTGCAATTTTCACCCTCCAATCTTCTTCCTCTTCCTCCTCCTCCTTTTCTCTTTCCTCCTCAATCTCTTCTCTTCTGTACTCACTTTTTCTTCTCCACTTATCTCCCCTCACCTCCATGACACATGTAGAATACCCAACTCTATATTTTCTCATATGCACAAGTTAAATTTTTAATGAAATAATGTTGGATAATTTTTAATCATGAATATGACTATGTGTATATGGACTATGTTACTTGTCTAGAGATAGAACCACACCTCTCCCTTCATAAGTGTATTAATTTCATCATTTTATTTATAGAAGAACAATATCAAGATGTTAAAACTAAATTATTGTCAAAATATACAAAAACTCTAATACGTGAAAACCCAAAAAACTAACTTAAGGATTTAAGCTTACAAAAGGATTATGTGCCTCATGTAGCCTAGTTGGTTTATCAACTTCTTGAGGTCACAAATTCCTATTGAAAAAAGTGTTAAGGTGTTATTTATCCTATTATAAAGATATCAATAACATTTATACAAAGGGATGGTTGGAAGTAACGAAATTCTTCTCGTTCTACATTTTGTGCAATACAAATCCTAAAAAAGTTTTATATGGCATAAAAATGGGCTACAAGTTTAAGATGAAAAAATTGTTTTAAATATTATTATAGTGTTTAGGATTAGTATTGATATGGTGGTAATGTTTAAAACCACCTATTTCATCCTTCCTTAATCTTCCTCTCCATCCTCCTTTTTTTCCAAATTGTACGTCCTCGTCTTATTCTTCTATAATCTCTCCCTCTTCCACTTCTGCTTTCCCTTCTTTTCCCTCCCCTTTCTCTTCCACTCCTTCCTCTTCCTGTTTTAACCCTCCTTCATTTTTCTTCACTTTATTCTTCTTCTTCCTCCTCTTTCTCTATCCCTCTCCTCTCTCCCCTTTTCTCCCCTCACTTCCATGTGACTTACATAATACTCAAGGCTATCCTTTTTCATATTAACGAGTTAAGTTTTGAATGAAATAATGTCACATATTTTTTATCATGAATATGGCTTTGTGTACTACAAATTATGTTATTTGTATCCACTAAAAACTATGCCTCTCTTATTCATTGTATTGGTTTCATAATGTTATTCATACAAAAACCTTAACATGTTGGAACCAAATTACATCATAATTCCAAAGATACCCAAGAGGAAGAAACCCATAAATCCAAAAAACATAACCCTTGGAGATAATGTTGTGAAAGGATTATTGGTTCCAGATAGCGTGGTTGGTATGTGAAGTTCTCCAGACCATAATTTTCTAATGCAAATATTGTTGGGTGTTCGTTATCATGTTGGAAAGATATGAATAATATTATAGGAGGGAAGTATTTTATACAAGGGAATCCTTGTTCTTCTACCATGCTCATAATGAAAACATGATGAATTCTATTTAAGAAAGAAAAAAGTACTAGAAGTTCAAGAGCCATAAATGTTATAAATTTTAGTATACTTCCTTAATCTTCATCTCCCTCCACCAAATAATTCTATCATTTTTCAACTCCTCCTTCCTCCTCTTTTTCTTATTTTTTATATTTTTCTTTCTATCCTTCATCTCCACTATTCCTCTACTTTCTATCCTCTAGGAAAAATATTAGGGGCAAAATTTATCCTATGGGAAAATTTTGACTTTTTTTTGTTCACCCAAATTCCATGGTATTATTTTTTTAACTCTAAAAATCATCAAAATTGTCTACAAACTCTATAAAACCCTTAAAAGTTTGAATATTTTTTAAGAAACATTTGCCAACATTTTATGGTTGGAAATTTTAGAACTAGTAAAATTTGTCAAGGTTTCTACACATTAGGAAAATTATGGATCCTTAAATTTTTCCCTGTTATCCTCCCTCTTTTCACCCTCCTGCCTTCTTCTACACTATATTCTTCCTCTTCCTCCTCCTTATCTTCACATTGTTCCTTGTTCTCATATCTTCTCTTTGATCCGGATTTATGCAGGAACGCAAAAGATTACACAAATAACCATAAAAACAAAGATGCATTGAAAATAACACTTCATTTCATTAATCAAAGAACTGAAACTTGTTTACATACATAATGGAAATAAACTAGCCAGAGTGTCGGTAGCTTATCTCTGAGAAGAGATGTGGCGGCTACATGCCTCTAAACTCTGTGTTACAATGAGGCTCAAAGGCCTATATATTATTGAGAAACAATGGAAACCCTACACATCCAAAAACCTAACCCTATGAGGTGAAATGCCATAATATGGGCCTCGTTGGGTAACTTGGTACAATAATTTCCCTGGGTCGTAACTTTGGCATACTACCTCCGTTTGACACACATGATATATCATTAAAAAGATCAATTCAAGGACTACATCCTTTAATAAAAAATACAAGGATAATTTTAGGGGCGAATTTTAGCCCAATGGGCTATTTTTCCATGTTTTTATCCAAAAAAGATTCACAATTTTGCTTTTTTTGAAGCCCTGTTTTGCCCAATTTTGATGCGGTAAAATATTTTCACTCTAAACATCACCAAATTATTATATAAACAATATAAAATCTTTGGAAATTAAAATATTTTTTGAAAAATATCGCCAAACATTTTATAGTTGGCGTTTTAAGAATTGGTAAGATTCGCCAACATTTATACACTTTTAAATAAGTATGGTTCCTTAAAATCATCCCCAAACAAATATCAATACCAAATAGAATCATATTTGCTCGACCATTTGATGCCGAAAAAAACATCGTTTAGGGCCTCAAAATGGCTTTAGAAGTTTAGGACCCAAAAAATGCCAAAAATAGTAAATTGTGCTACAATTAAGGAAACTAAAAAACTGAAAGAAACAATGGTGGGGGTCCAGGTGGAATAGGCGGGTGGCCACCAATATACTCCTGGATCACTCTTCTAGCTTTTCTCTCTCAACATCTCTTACATAAATTTTGTGACTTGTAGAATATTCAAGACTATCTTTTGTCATATGGACACATTAGGTTTTGAATGAAATAATGTTGAAGAAAATGCTATCATGAATATTACTATGTGTGTTATAGATTTTGTTATTTGTGTATACTATATTTTGGTCATTTCATTTATGTTTTAAAATATCCACTAAGTCTCTAGTTATGTACTTTTTTTTTTGTAGATATGAGTTTAGCCAGATCTAAATTTGAAGGTCACGATAATTATTGTAGGAGAAAAGATAAGGAAATAGGAAAGGGGAAAGGGAAAAAAACATGCAATTTCATAAACCAACACTACAAGGAAAAAAACCATGTACTAGAGGTTATATAAGAGGTTTTTAGTGTTACAAGAATGACAAAAATTATAAAAAAACCTCAGCTACAACCTCTACAAATGGTACCAGATGTTTTATCAGAGGTTTTTATGGATATGTATTATAACTAAAAGGAATCGATAGCTAGAGACCTTTGTGGATGTTTTTTTTAGTTTGATTTAGTGGCTAAAATGAACCAGTGCTAACTCACAAAATAAGCATCAATGTTTTCAAAATAATTAATAGCACCAATGCACATAAAAAAACAAGAATCGATGCTTAACAATACATATAGCACTGGTGTGCAACAAAATTTTAAGAGGAACTAATACTTTATAAAAATATATGCAATAGTACTAATTACCTATAAAAAAAAATGGTGCTATTAATATACTAGAGTGCACCATGGAATAATCCTAAAAACATCCCCTGAGAATGCTTCGAGTATAATGTTGCTCTAGGAGTATGTTGTTTTAAGTGCACTAGTGTGACAATTACTTAAACGCACTGGCGCGACAATGTATGAAATAGACCGGTATGATCATAATGATGAAAAGAACCACTAACTATTTTATGTTTGGTGAAGCATTACTATTAAAGCACACACACACACACACATTGTTTAATTACATTATTCATCAGAAATTAAAATATGTTTTACAGTAGTATTCATTTCAATTTTTATTATTGCGATTGGATATGACGTTTGGATTAATTTATTATATCATAAATGTCCTTATCTATTGTAAAATTTAATCATCCATATATTTAATTATTGATCTTACATTTCATGGAAGTGGATAATGTAATAGAATAGAAATTTCCATTTTATTATATATCAATAAAAGGGACCTTGGCATACAAAATGGGAGAACATAGGGTCCAGGAAAAAATCTGACATGCATGTAATTGTTGCACTTATTAGTAACTTGTCTTCTTTCAATTGGGACACTGTGTCATGTACACTATACATAAAAATGTTGAATTCTAATACTAGAAAATTATACCAAAATATATAGCAATTTGCATCAGCATCCAAAATATATGGATCACCATTCTTCACTAGAACTGTTGTTAATGTTCAATCCACTTGCATGACTTGGGGTACTTGGATAAATGTTTTGTTCATTTACTTGATTGTATGTTGAATTTGTGAACCATTGATCTATAGGAAAATGAGAGCAATTGAGAAGGGAAATTATGTAGTTGAATTAAAAAAGAAAATGTACACTGAACAATAAAACTCATGCCACAATTTTCAGATAAAACGGAAAAGTATTGATCAGTTAATCACAACATTAATATATATTCATTAATTAGTAATACAATGGTGTTACAATAAGTAGAATTCGAATCATGTGGATAAGATTTGAATCTACCAACTAAACCTGACTGATTAACTAACTCAGTGTGACTAAATCATTGCATGGAACTCACTAGTCTAACTATGGATGTCTAAATCATTCTGCAATCAGTTAACTATTGGGGTAGGTGGAAAAAGGTGCCACTCTCCCTTAAATCATGCAAAATTGGTGCTAGATTAACTGAAAGAGATCTACTAATTGTAATTGGAGGTGGACTTAGCATAACTTCTTACCAACCATGACCAACTAATGGAGGTTGTTGATGGCACTCATAGTGGGATCCTATATTGTAGGGATTGGCACCAGTGGCACCAATGGAACCAATGGCATCGGTGGTACCCATGGAATCAATAGAACCAATAATACCAGTGGAACCAAAACTACATTAAGGTGATAAATGACCTCCTAAGCTAGGAAATAGGCCAAATATAGTATATTGGACAATGAAGGATTAATTAATCCTAACACACCCCTTAATCCTAACTTTGGACAACTAGGGTCATGGAAACTAGGGAAAAAGTCACCCATACAATCTAAATGACAAAGTAATCTTCTTAATAAAATAAGGAAAATGGGGAAAACCACATGGGAACCCCCCCACCTAAAAATAAGTAGGTAAAATTAGGAAATCAAGTTATATTTAACAGAAAAATTTCCTCTTTGGGTAAAAACTTGAAAAAAAAGTTGTTGCAATATGCAACACTTTGCAACAGTAATGCAATATTTTGGTTCCTCTCCAAACTAAATGATTATGTATGGAGGAATTTTCCTCTTTGAAAGAAGAGGAATATGCTCAACTGAATCAGGAACATAGAGAGCTGGAAGATGAAAACTGAACCCATGTAGAGAAACTAAGATCAACTAATGAAATATCAAAAGTGATTGAGAATTCAAGCCATGTAAGGTAAATCCATGAAAATTATATGTTGCAGCCTTGAACATAGAACCATATGAGATAAAATCAGCTCTGAGTGTTAGAAGCAAGTGTCCAAGCAAATGCAGGATGTCTCCGTCTTTACTAGTATTGTGAGGAGATGACCATGTGATCAAGTAGAAAGGTAGAGAATTCATGGGACCATGGAAAGTGAATGCTTGATATCCATAATATGATATATATTATAAAATGTCCATTGATTCACAAAATCTAATATCAACAAACTCATGAGAGAAACATCGAACCCCCAACAACAATTTTGAAAGAGACTTGAGGTACTTGATTTTTTACACCAAAATTGATGAGAACAAATACAAGCATGACTGGAGGCTCTTGAAAATTAAAATTAGAACCAAATAAGGTCATATCAAATCCAAATAAGCTCATATTAGATCCAATAGTGTGGAACAAATGTTCCAAGTGCTCCACTAAGATGGTAGATGCATAATTTTCTCCTTTTTCAACAAAAATATGAGTATCGGTGCAAGTAATCATGTAGGAATTTGTTGGAATCTCTAGATTAATGAGAGTGACTGGATCACTACTAAAATATGATATTTCTTCCAAAAAATGCAAATTATTACTTTTTTGCACAACAACAACAACATTAGATATAGAGAGAGAGAGAGAGAGAAATCAAATTCCTCTTCATTTTCTAAAGCAATCACTGGCAAACTTTGCACAAAATTTAAAATAGAAGAATCACTAGAGAATTCCTAAGTAAAATGGAAGGAGAGTTTTTCTTCAATAACATAGATTCGAAGTCTTCTTCTGGATCAACTATATGAGAAAATGAGATATTAGAGATCTCATAAACTTCTGGAGCAACAGGAGAAGGACTCACTCCAAGGAGATTTTATTCAATTCGAATTGACTGTGTTGAAGATTCTACTTGTTATTCATCTTGAACAACTTCATCAGAGAGAATAGAGGCCTATACTTTTGAATAAATAACTCTTGTGGTGTTGGGTGTGCTCTCTAAATTGCTAGAATGATCCTCATTGTGCTTTCCAAAGGTTCTATCCAATTTTGTCCAGAGTTCCTTTAGGTATTCAACAGAATCAATAATGTAGCGCAAGCTTGGAGAAAAGGCCAGTATCATTCCAAAATCTCTATCACCATAATTTAGACAAACATTCTCATCTTCATAACACTCTTTACCAAGTCCAATAGATACCTCATAGAGACCTTGTCTCTTTAGAGATGAAATCATCTTCAATTTCCACTTTGAATATCTTGTGAATGTAGTAAGAAGAGAAAATAGTAATCTCAAATCCATATTGAAGTTGTACCTACAAAATATCACTGCAAAACAAACCAGTTCACAATCATATGTCGATTCAAACCTTTCCACCTCGACATGTACACTTTCTCAGAGTCTATCACGCCTAGATAAACTTCTCGGGACAAAATCCATAGCGAGCAATGCTATGATTCCAATATTTATGTGGAAACTCGGCTTCTTCTCGTGTACAATGGAGATCACACAAGACTTGTTGCTTTCCTGAACAAGCCTCTGATACCATGTTAAATTATTGAACTATTGATCTACAAGAAAATCAGAGCAATTGCGAAGAGAAATTATGCAATTGAATTAATAAGGAAAATGTACATTGAACAATAAAACTCATGCCACAATTTTCATATTAAATGGACAAGTATTGATCACTTAATCAAAACATTAATATATGTTCATTAATCAATAATACAATGGTGTTACGATAAGTAGAATTCGACTAATGGGGATAAGATTCGAATCTACCAACTAAACTTGATTGACTAGATAACTTAGTGTGTCTAAATCATTGCATGGAAATAACTTGTCTAACTCGTGATGTCTAAATCAATCTACAATTAGTTAACAACTTGGGTAGGTGGAAAAAAAAACCACTCTCCCTTATATCATGCAAAGCTGGTGCTAGACTAACTAATTGTAACTGGATCTTGACTCAGCATAACTTCTTACCAACTGTGACCAACTGATGGAGGTTTTTTGTGGCACTTAGATTGGCTCCTAAAAAGTAGGGATTGCCATCGGTGGCACCAATCGAACCAATGGCACCAGTGGCACCAAAATTTCAGTAAGGTGATAAATGAACTCCTAATCTAGGAAATAATAGCAAATAGACTAAGTTGGTTAAATGAGGATTCAATAATCCTAACATTGTCTTCCTCTTCTTTAGCTTCCATCTACAAACATAAAAATAAAGTGTAATGATTGTATCTACATTGATGGGAATAATGAAAATTAAAATAGATAATATACATGAATGTAAATTGAAAAGTGATGTACCATATAAATAATTGAGTCCTAAATGATACACATTATTTCAAAACTACATTGCATTCATTCTTTCAACGTCTTCTATTGGCTCCACTCCATACTTTGTTTCTTGCATGTTTTATACCCCATAAGAAATCATAGAGTTAATATAAAGGATATGTGTTGTTGTATTAATTATAAATTGAGAGAAGTAAAACAACATAGATACTTACAAATTCCACAATTAATTTATTGTACGTCAATGTATAGTCACAACTCTTACTTAACCCAATGTCAATCAATTATTATGATATGTCTTCTTTGTATGTTAAGACTTGTTTGAAGACATCCAAAAATGTCTGGTGTAAAAAAAAATTAAAATATAAATATCACAACCAATAATAAATCTTAAGTTATTATAAAGGAAATGGAAATTACTCACAAAATTTGTTATTGATACATTTTTTCCTTATTGTCATGTCTTATGTGTTGAATGAGTGCCATTTTGCTTTTTGTTCTACAACAAAAGAACTGAAATTTAATATTTAATGCTAAATTAATTAAATATATTTACACAATGAAAAAATTCAATGATTTCATACATTTGAAACACGTTGTTGTTGATATGGCTCCTCATGTGATGCAATTATGTCTATTTCCTTGACCATCTTTTTGTACACATTTTTGGACATCCCTACTATCATATTTTGGATATCACCTTATCTATTCTTTGGGATTTTCAAAATCATCTTGAAAATGTAAAATGACATTAAACTATTTTTATGTTGTTATAAAAAAAATTCTAGCATAATTAATATAATAAAGAAAGGATTTGTAGTAGTACATACATATTTTATAAAAACATGTTTAGAAATGTTACTTTTTTGTTGTTGTATTTTTTTTCTATTGCAAGTCTGAAAGGTGTCCTCGACCATTACTCTGGAAATGCCTCCTATAGTTCATATATAACATTATTACTTGAATCATTGGATTGATTTCTATATTGTAAGTGGAAAGTACGTCTATAAATTCTTTCCATTTTATATGTCATATTTATATAAAAAAAATTCCCCCTTTCATCAACTTCCAACACCACTTTAGATGAGCTAAGCACCAATTCAACATCATTTACATCTTCCACAATTTGTTTTTATTATGCCAACATTCCCTTCTATTGTTGTCATTCCCTACATATAAAAATTCAACATATGTGAATTAGATTGTTTGAAACTTATTACCGAATATTCTTATGTACAATATTACTCAAAATTCAAGAAAACTTCATATTGATTTCTTTTTTATTCACCTGTTTCATCCCTTTGCAACTTTTCATCAAGGTTTTATGCTCTTTTGCAATTAGATTACAATGAATATTAATAATATTCCTCATTTTATGGATCTCCATGTGAAACATTAACCAACACATATTAGTTAAATTTACAAATAATTCAAACATATTAATTTGATATACAAATTACAAAGAATTTTCCTTCTTTGTGACTTTAGATGTGCTCCCATCATGTCGACTATATTTTTTATTGAACTTGTATAATTCATTTCATATCAATAAACAACCTATACCATTAAATAAACAAGAACGTAAGTATATTATACAAAAAAAACATATATCTTCAAATTTAAAAAAATGTCATTTCGGTGAGTTACAACGTATGAAACACATTAGTGCCTCCAATACATTATCGCATGGGCGCTTCATACATACACACACAAATAACCAAAACAAAATAAAAAATCATCATATACACATTTTCGGTGTGATTTATTTATTATAAAGAAATGATAATAAAAGCAATGTGCTTTCATTATTAACATGTATCAATGCATTCGAACAACTTGAAGATAATGACAACTATTTTTTTAGATAAAAAAATAGCATCCCCAACATTACCAGTGCGTTGTTACTATAAACACATAAGTGGATTCACACAAATCGAATGCACCAAAAAATTCATAAGCATTTTCTCTTAAAAGAATTAAAAGAATAATATGGCTGACAGGGTTTCGGATTCGATCCAAGAACTAATCCCATCACACCCAATAAATTATGTATAAAACTACTAATCCATTAAATATAAAATCCCTAAAAATAAAAATCTTAATTGTGAAATAATTTAGGGATTTAAACCGTAATATAAAAATTTTCAACCACATAAAATGAAAGGAAGGAACAAGAAAATCTAAATAGGAAAGTAATAGTAATAATCTATATATTTGACCAGGTGCAGTAGGGGTTGCGGGGTTTTCTTTACCCCGGATGACATTATTTAAACTACCTTCTCTTGGGGTGTTGGTACTAAGACAAACAACATGGTCGAAGCCTTAGCCCTTTGGCAAGAACTGGTGATCTCCAAGAACAAAGGAATTACAAGTCTAATTGTGCTGGGAGATTCGAGGATAGTGATCCAAGCAATGGTGGAAGGAAACCTCCCTAATCATCTGCAGCTCAGACATCTATTATATAAGATTCGGTCCTTAGCTCGCTGTTTCCATAAATCCAAATTTTTTCATGTGCTAAGAGCACACAACAAGGAGGCGGACTTAGTGGCTAATCTAGGCTCCATGCTAAGCCCTAGCTCCCTCCAAATCAATAAGAAACTCGATTTCTGCTCCCTTCCATAGGACTAGGGTTGTTCAAGGTGATGTGATCAGAGGATGATGCGTGTGAAGGTTTTCATGAGGAGGACAAGTGTCGTAGTATTGGCGCTTCGAGCTGGATTAGACACGTGGTGTTCACGTGCCAATGCGTGGCAGATCAAGGTAAAGCAAAGGGTTGTTAAATGCTTGTACGAGGGGGTGATTCGTGTAGGCGCTCTCTTAAGCAGTCTCGTCGATCCATTGGGAGCTGGAAAAGGTAATGTGTGATTTAATTAACTCTATGATTATTCCTGGTGGTATGGTTCTTTCATGCGTCAGGAGTAAGGATATAAACTCTAGGAAAATGGAAGGGAGCACTGTTATCTGGTTGGTCTGCATGCAAACTGAGACTATTTTTATCTCTTGTTCCAGGAAGAATCTACGAGTGGTGGCGTTGAAGATGATCAAAATAGTGGTTGTTTTTATGGCTACCTCCAAATCGCTGGGATCTTCCATGCCAGCTCTGGTTGATTTTGATGTTCAGGAGGAAGTGGAGAATCTGAAAGGAACGGTGGGCGTCATTGATTCTGAAGGTGGCAGAGGATTGGAAAATGTGGAAGGAGACCTAGAATTCCTAAGAAGGGAATTCAAGCGCACTATCAGAAAGTCAGTGAATCTACAATTCTCAGGTTTTTAACAAATTTGGAGGTGAAAGTTGACAAACTCAAGCTTAAGGTGGTCAAATTGGAAAGTGCGAGCAAATCAGGTTCTTCATCCCATCCCTTTGGGGATTCCGCATAGTTTATGGTTTTCAATCTGTTTTGTCTCCTGTAGGCAGCTGAATGATTTCAATATGTCTTTGTCTGAAGTATATATGTTGTCTTCCTTTCAGTTTCCGTTTACTATTAGTATTATGAGGTTTGGGTGCACTTTGTTAGCATAATGATAGGCTAAAAATTATGTTAGATCCTGTTTCTTGCTGTGATTCTTTGACCCTCTAGTAAGGGTGTTTTGGACCTACTTTGCCGCTTCCATAAGGGTGTTTTCAAGGATGACTATGGTTGATGACTTGCTTTGCAGATTCCACAAGGGCATTTTGAAATCTGAACCATGTTTCTATGGTTATACCACCTCTAATTATAACATAACCATTTGTGTCAAAAAATAATTTATATATTTGAAATTTCTACTATGCATGGTTTTGTTTGATTCAACACACCTTATAAATTTTGATCTTCAGAATAATATGGTTGTTCCAAAATCATCCCCAATAACTTCGTCTCAAAACTCTCCCCTTGAAATTTCAGAAAAATAATGAAATAGTGATTAATTGTTTTTAATACCTTGTAGAATTATTTTTAAAATTGAAATTCCTACTCATTTTTTAGTTTTTGGGAAAATAATTTATCAATTTTTTATTTTTTTATTTTTCAAACATTGATGCACTCTATAACTAGACATACCATGGAATCATAGCTTGAATCACACTATGAATAAAGAGTTTTAAACACTTTTTAAATGGATGTGCACACTACATATATGAAATCTCCACTGCAGCTAATTTGTTACGACATATCCTTTTGACATACAAAGAAAAATAAAAACTATATACTATGGTCCATATAAAACAATTTGGATGCACTAGTGCATCTTTATATACTAAGCACACTGGTATCAACAATATCGAAAAGAACATAGATAACCATCCAGTATCAAATCTCGCAGATAGTTCCTTTTCGGTTCTTTTGTGTGGATGTTCCACCATGGTGCATATGTGGTTTAGGGGCATGGGTGTGCTCATTCACTCGGGAAACAATGGTGCAAGTTGTCATTATACCACACCGTGTAATTTAAAAAGCGTTATTGTAATATTGCATTCCTTATTTAGGAATCTCCAGGTATATATTTTTTCATGTTTATAAAATTTAAATTTGGATACCATGATTGATAATGAGTGGTGTACAACACCATGGGTTGCATCCTTTATTGTGTGTAAAATAAATGGGGCACTATTCCAACTCCTAACAATGAGAAAAATATTGATAATGACTACACTTTTAAATGATAGCCACCATTTCTATGATATGGAAGTTCATTGGTTGGGTTGTTGAATAATATGACACCATTTATAGAACTGAGTATATACAAATTTTCCTTTCTCTAGACAATGGTAAAGTAGGGTTTGCGGCTTAGTTTGTCTATGGTTTATGATTTGTACACAAAATATATTAGTTTGAATTTTAACATTATTGAATTTCAATTGTGAATTTATTTAATTGCAAACCCAACTTCAAAGACCTGAGTTATTATTCCCTTCCCTTGACAATGGAAAAAGAATAATGAGACATTTTTCAAAAATGAAATTTAATATAATTAATAACTTTATTTGGAAATTCTTGAAATTTTCAACAATATTAATTACTTTGTATTTATGAATTATGTAAAAATGACGGACGTTTTTGTTGAATGGATTTTTTTGGTAATTTGATATTTCATCATAGTGGTATATATATATATATATATGAGAGAGAGATTTGTTGTTTCATAAATATACATTAGCAACAATGGGGAAATACTTTGAGTGAAAGTTTGATACTCCAACATAATCCCAAATACATTTATTATTGAAGTTAAGTTTGTGGTATTGTCTCTAGGTGACACACAATATTAACAACAATATTTAGGCATGGTATCACGATTCTCAAAAATCACTCTAAAAAGGGGATATGCCACATTGTTTGACCCATCATTTCCTTTATATGGCTTGAAGCCTTCTCTTATTTAGAGATATTGAAGGTTATTGAGGGGATTTGTCATTTTGTTGTTAACACTATGGGTTCCTATCTTTGTTTTCATTACTCAAAAGACACGATGTTCTGTCCTACCTTCAAAGATACGGAAGTGGAGAGAGAGGGTTGGGAATATAGTGGGAGGTTCCCTAGTCATGGTGCATGGCACCCACCCTAGGACTGAAGCAACTAATTGAAATTAACCACTTCCAGATTAACAATATAGACATGAATAATAATATTAAAATTCACTATCAACATTTTGTACATGAACAATAATATGCAAATGAAATTTTGTACAAATCAAAGAACCATCATATCGAGAAAAATTGGCACAATTAAGTTAATGTTGAATACTACTTCATAGGGCCCATTTTTGCTAGTGATATTATTTAATCATGGTTTTTGTACCTTGTGACCCTCAACCACATATGTTGAAAATTATAAATAATGATAGTTGAATGTAATCCCTTCAGAACATCCAAGTGTCCTTTGATGGCATGTGAAATAAAATGTACGAGAATTTCAAAGAATGGGGACAATTCAGTCAATAGTTAAGGAACACAAACAAGTGGATCTATATGAAAAGAAGCAATATAAGGAAAGTATATGTAAGTTATAGGAGGATGTGAATAAATAATTAATAATATTAAGAAGTAGGTATCAAGTCAATTTTCGTCCCTGAGTTTCTTGAGACTAAGTTTGTTAGAGAACTAAATTTTTTAAACATAAAACTTTGCATTTTGGGTGATATTTCAATAAAGAGAATAGCTTAATACCCCCATGAAATTGAAGTGTGTACTATCTAGAAATTTAATGTCCCTAAAGATTATTCAGGCACACTAACTCAACCACAAAGAATCTTAATGACCAATCCACCAAAACAAGCAAAACTAGGTAGTACAAATGATGCTAGAATTGCCTAAATCAAGTTTAATGCACAGATGAGATTGTCTAACTTCACATAAGCTCAATGATTAGTTCTAGAAGTAAATTTCTAGGTATGCAAATGTAATATTAGGGGCTTAGAAATTATATGTAATTGTACTATAATTCACCCTTCCAAAGGTTACAACAGAAATAGTGAAACTGATGGTTTAACTGGTCATTTTAACAAGGAATCAAGAGGGAAGTTAGGAAGACTGTAAAACAAAGGATGTGTAATGAAAAAATATATATAAATAAATAAATAAACATTAATAAATATTAATAACTAAATAAACTAAATACTTAATGAAGAGATGCCTTGATGAAAGGTTATGCCTCTTTACTAAAGGGCACCCAGCATGGGTATTTATACAAGCAAACATTCTCATTGTAATATCATATCTTATCTTATCAATCAAATATTATATTAATGGGTTATTATAATATGGCTTATTTGTGATGGTTATTTCATTAAAGAAACAATATTGTCGTTTCAGTGGTATCAGAGCAAGTCTGCTCCTGCCTTTGGCCATATCTCTCAGACCTTGTCTGACTTGGCCTTTGGCCACACTAATCATCAGTTAATGAGAGTTTCTCTAATTACACTAAGTCTTTAACCACCACCAATTGGCCTTTAGCCATTTTCAAAAGCTTGGTTTGAAAAAAAAAATTATTCCATCACATCACAAATTTGAGGAAACACCGCTGCAAAAATAATAACTAAAAAGGGGTAAAAGAATACTACACTGCAAACAAGGAACTCCACAAAATATATCAAAAAACATTCATTAAGGATTCATACACAGGGTATTAAACCAAACAAAGAAAATCTCTTAACATACGGTGGTATCAGAGCCGAGATAGGGTTCCGTTGAATCCGTTGGAAAATACTTGAGACAAAAATTCACTGCTCCCATTTTGTGATTAAAACGAAAATATTATTTAGTGGAGAAATTAATATAGTGGGATCGATAACCACCAACTCAACATTTATGTTGGATTGTGAAGCTTTCAAGAGCCGGAAATTTTAGTTGTGACAGTGTGACGGGTGAGAGAAAACTGTATCAGAGCAATAAATAGGTTTAAACAAACATACAAGGGTTGATACAAGAGAATATAGGGAGTGCATATATATTTCATAATTAACCCCAAAGCAAAAAAAAGGTGTTCGCCGAGAAATACATATCATCAGCTTGTATCCATTGAAAGAAGAAAGAAGAGAAATTCGTAGAGACAAGTCACGTAGCCGCCAACCCACCTGTGTTGCCAAGAAAAAAGAAAGTGTTAAAGACACAATCTCCCCTATAAATAATCCTTGGAAAAAAAAATTGCAAGCCAATCCACTGATCATCTTTTGAAATTCGAAAAAAAAAGAGTTAGATTCCTTGGTTATTAATATTACACACCAATCATTAATCGTAGTCACCAACAAAATTCAAATGGTGACTTTTGAGAAATAATTAAAAAAAGAGTACTATTCATATAACATTTAACTATTGGGTGAATCGGCACATTGTTAAAAGAAAGGGTGACCTTTCCAAGAGTCACTTAATACAAAAGTTTATTAATAAAATAAATAAAAACTATTAGCACTACAGAGACTTAAGAAAAGACCCCATAAGTTTGAAAAGAGGAATATAAAACTATTTAATATAGTTATAAAAGATTATTCAAAGTTATAAAGAATCATAACCAAAGTTAAAACAACGTAGGAGAGGAAAAGTGGAACTCATATCTCAAAACTTTATTAAAGGGTAATTCAAATTAAAATAATTATAATGTAATATAAAATATTGAATTACTTTTTTTTAAGTTATAAAGGAAAAAGATTCAAAGGATATTTATATCAAGTTATCAATTAATTTAAATTATTAAAAAAAAAAGTCTTGGGGCGAAAAACAAGGAAGAATTCCAAGCAATTTCAAAACTTATGTTTGAGTGTTATTCTAAATAAAATGAATAATTAGAGGGAAAGAAATTACTATTTCTATTGCTTCTGGCGAACATAATAATTATATTAGTGATGAATTTGCTAATGGGTTAGTGATTCCGGAGTCAAATATAGGTGAAATGTTAGACTTTTGGAATAAAAAAGAATATGCAATAAGCGATTTACATTGGAACATTGGAGATTATACCGATGTCTCACTATTTATAGTTAAATCTGTGTGGAGTAGTGACGGTGGCCTAATCTGGGGATTACTATGGTTAGAAACATTGGGAAATTTTATCTTAAATGCTGAAAAAAAGTCTATGACATTTCCCTACAAAAAGAAGAAAATAACATTGCAGGACATTAACATAAAGTCAAAGTCAGAAGTCGCCTCATCTGAAGACTTCAGAAAAATATCAAAGGTGGTTTAGCAAGGATATGGGAAATCAATACAGACGATACACAATGATTTCAACAAGGTTATTGCGAGTAAATAATAAACTAAATACTTAATGAAGAGATGCCTTGATGAAAGGTTATGCCTCTTTACTAAAGGGCACCCAGCATGGGTATTTATACAAGCAAACATTCTCATTGTAATATCATATCTTATCCTATCAATCAAATATTATATTAATGGGTTATTATAATATGGCTTATTTGTGATGGTTATTTCATTAAAGAAACAATATTGTCATTTCAGTGGTATCAGAGCAAGTCTTCTCTTGCCTTTGGCCATATCTCTCAGACCTTGTCTGACTTGGCCTTTGTCCACACTAATCATCAGTTAATGAGAGTTTCTCTAATTACACTAAGTCTTTAACCACCACCAATTGGCCTTTAGCCATTTTCAAAAGCTTGGTTTGAAAAAAAAAATATTCCATCACATCACAAATTTGAGGAAACACCGCTGCAAAAATAATAACTAAAAAGGGGTAAAAGAATACTACACTACAAACAAGGAAGTCCACAGAATATATCAAAAATCATTCATTAAGGATTCATACACAGGGTATTAAACCAAACAAAGAAAATCTCTTAACATACAGTGGTATCAGAGCCGAGATAGGGTTCCGTTGAATCCGTTGGAAAATACTTGAGACAAAAATTGACTACTCCCATTTTGTGTTTAAAACGAAAATATTATTTAGTGGAGAAATTAATATAGTGGGATTGATAACCACCAACTCAACATGTATGTTGGATTGTGAAGCTTTCAAGAGCAGGAAATTTAAGTTGTGACAGTGTGACGGGTGAGAGAAAACTGTATCAGAGCAATAAATAGGTTTAAACAAACATACAAGGGTTGATACAAGAGAATATAGGGAGTGCATATATATTTCATAATTAAAGCCAAAGCAAAAAAAAGGTGTTCGTCGAGAAATACATATCACCAGCTTGTATCCATTGAAAGAAGAAAGAAGAGAAATTCGTAGAGACAAGTCACGTAGCCGCCAACCCACCTGTGTTGCCAAGAAAAAAGAAAGTGTTAAAGACACAATCTCCCCTATAAATAATCCTTGGAAAAAAAAATTGCAAGCCAATCCACTGATAATCTTTTGAAATTCGAAAAAAAAAGAGTTAGATTCCTTGGTTATTAATATTACACACCAATCATTAATCTTAGTCACCAACAAAATTCAAATGATGACTTTTGAGAAATAATTAAAAAAAGAGTACTATTCATATAACATTTAACTATTGGGTGAATCGACACATTGTTAAAACAAAGGGTGACCTTTCCAAGAGTCACTTAATACAAAAGTTTATTAATAAAATAAATAAAAACTATTAGCACTACAAGACTTAAGAAAAGACCCCATAAGTTTGAAAAGAGGAATATAAAACTATTTAATACAGTTATAAAAGATTATTCAAAGTTATAAAGAATCATAACCAAAGTTAAAACAACGTAGGAGAGGAAAAGTGGAACTCATATCTCAAAACTTTATTAAAGGGTAATTCAAATTAAAATAATTATAATGTAATATAAAATATTGAATTACTTTTTTTTAAGTTATAAAGGAAAAAGATTCAAAGGATATTTATATCAAGTTATCAATTAATTTAAATTATTAAAAAAAATAGAGTCTTGGGCGAAAAACAAGGAAAAATTCTAAGCAATTTCAAAACTTATGTTTCAATGTTATTCTAAATAAAATGAATAATTACAGGGAAATAAATTACTATTTCTATTGCTTCTGGCGAACATAATAATTATATTAGTGATGAATTTGCTAATGGGTTAGTGATTATGGAGTCAAATATAGGTGAAATGTTAGACTTTTGGAATAAAAAAGAATATGCAATAAGCGATTTACATTGGAACATTGGAGATTATACCGATGTCTCACTATTTATAGTTAAATCTGTGTGGAGTAGTGATGGTGGCCTAATCTGGGGATTACTGTGGTTAGAAACATTGGGAAATTTTATCTTAAATGCTGAAAAAAAGTCTATGACATTTCCCTACAAAAAGAAGAAAATAATATTGCAGGACATTAACATGAAGTCAAAGTTAGAAGTCGCCTCATCTGAAGACTTCAGAAAAATATCGAAGGTGGTTTAGCAAGGATATGGGAAATCGATACAGATGATACACAAGGATTTCAACAAGGTTATTGCAAGTAAATAAGAAGAGGTCTCTTGTTTAAGAGATCATAATCAACAATTACTTCTGCAAATCAAGAAGGAAAAAAGATAAATTTCAAAGCAGTCAAAAGTTAGAAGAGAAGATTCAAGCGCTCCAACAAAAATTAATGGGAAAGGGCGAAGAAAATTCCGCAATGAAGAAGGTTAATCGAGGAATAGAAGAACAGTTAAAAAAAGGCACGCAGTCGCAAGACAAAAGGTTTGAGGAGATTCAGAATAATAATAATCTATTAGAGAACAAATTAGTTCAAATCCAAAAGGAAGCATCTAGACTATCTGGAAAACTAATTGCAGTTGAAGAAGAAGAAGCGAATACAGATTTGGCTCCCATCACAGTTCGAAAGGAAGTCAATCTAGCATAAAAACAAGCAACAAGAACTCCTTACCGACACCCAAGCTACAAAAAACATTTTGACCAAGTACAAGGTCAAAATGAACATAAACAAAGGGGTTTTAAATTCAAAAGCAAAAGAACACAAGATCTACAACCTCAGCAGAAAATGAGAAGATTTATCCAACAAGACGATCAACAATCACCTCCAATAAAAATAGATCTCGGATGGACCACATCGCACACGATACAACATTTTTTTCCTTGGAATTCGTAACTTGTATCGTCTCATTTCATCAAGTGTCACAAATACTAAAATAAATGGTCAAAAATGACATTACAAGCAAAAAATTAGGCGTAATCCTTGTCTTCAATAAAGATTTGAGGACAAAGCTTCCCTTAAGGGGAAGGCAACGTAATGAATAAAATATATAAATAATTAAATAAACATTAATAATTAAATAAACTAAATGCTTAATGAAGAGACACCTTGATGAAAGGCTATGCCTCTTTACGAAAGGGAACCCAACATGCATATTTATACAAGCAAACATTCTCATTGTAATATCATCTCTTATCTTATCAATCAAATATTATATTTATGGATTATTATAATATGGCTTATTTGTGTTGGTTATTTCATTAAAGAAATGATATTTCCATTCCAGGATGCCTATGATAGTTTATAGATACTTTTCACAATGTACTATGATCGTTTATGTTTCAAACATCAGTGAGGATAAAGTCTACTTCAAGGCTCCAGGGCACCCCAACATGTGCAAACTAGATCTTTCGTTGTCCACTTCCCAAAAAACCAAAGGTGAGGGATTTGAACTTAGGGAGGATTGGATAAATCCTATTTACTTCCATACATCAGTTTTAGTTTGAATCCGTTTGTTTAGATATGTTTTGGCATGGTTTGGAAATCATCCAAACAAAACTAGCTACTGGGACAACTCAACTAGTTTCGGTTTAAGGCTTCCCAAACAACCAAAGGGACCATAGAATTTGAAGGTAAAGGCATGGAGAGTGTTCATCATAGTGTTAAATAACTTCAACATCTTAAAGAGTCCAAATCTATCAAGTATAATTTAGCATAGTGACAAAATACTAAATACTAGTAAATTTTGGTGCGATTCTAGAGAGGCATGGAAACATGGAAGAAATATCATACTTCTGCACTTATTAATCCCAAAACTTATGGACCATCTTCAGAACATTACCTAGACTTCTAAATGTATCCTAGAGAATCCTCGCATACATAAGAGACTAGAAAATTTTCATGGGATTGAAGAACTAGAAGAAAGAAGGAGAAATGTAGAAATTCAAACTAGAGACTTAGCAATGCTCCTTTTTGAATTGTGAATCATCTTGAAGGGACTTCAGGACCTGCAATAAACACAATGATAATGGTTGAATACCATTAATTATTACCTCATCTCACTGGAGGAGGCAGTGGGGGCACATCTCTCTGTTGTGACTAGGGCACATATCCTAGCCTGAGTAGCTAAGAGCTCTCAATACAAAAAGTTAAATTGTCAAAAGATGTGATAGTGATGTGATATCATTATTTTATAGGAAATATTGATTCTAGGTCAAATTTACTTTTCATGTGTCCCACTTGCCTCAACCAATTTTCCCTCATGAATTGAATTGGTCATAATAGAAGGTTTAAATCCGTTTTCTTTGTCTCCCTAATAATGGAGATCAATTTTGCACAGATATCCATGAAAAGGAGGTACCAAAATTTTAAAAAAAGCATAATGATGCACAGTTTGTTAAAGACAGCAAAGAAAGGGCGACAAACATACTCGATCATCTTCAAAAGTTTATATATAAATGTGGGATTCTCTTCACTATAGCTCAGTTTCTGCATTTCTAAAACATGTTTACAACAATGAATGAAACACCACTATGTTACAAGGGGCCAAACTTGGAGAAAGTATGCATCACCTTTCTATGAAAGGAAATGTTGATTGTGCAGAGAGTTTTGGAACTGGGGCATTCCAATTGGAGCAACTACGACACTACTAAGTAAAGTAAAGGACACAAGGAAGACAAGTCCATGTAACCTACTATCATAAACTTGATATTAGTTTTTAATACATTTCTATCACCAATTGTAAATTGACATAAAAATGTGTTTCTGAAATATTATTGTTCCATCATGGTTGGAATATGACGCCTTCTACTGAAATTTTAAAGGTGATTTGGAGTTTGCTCGGAAGTTAAAATTCCAATAAAATTTCTACCTATATCAATACGACGTATTCAAGCTTGAATCTGTCTCGGCATCGCATGAGTCTAAATTCAATCCTATAAAAAAATAGTTTGAATGAGTTGTGGCATCACATGGAAATGAAATCATTTTGGCATCTTAATCTGATTACTTATACAATAAAAAAATTTGATATTTTAATATTTTTTTACTTTTTGGCATTAAATGGAAATAAAAGTCAACGTGGCTCCTTAATCTAATTTTGTCTCTGAATTTATGGATCTTGTTTTGATTAATTGAATACAGTTTTTTTAAGGAATAATTGCATAAAGTTTTGTTTTATGAATCTTCTTTTAGAAGAGAATAAATAAATCATTAAAAAAAAAAATACCAAGGATAAATCATTAAAAAAAACAGAATACCAAGGAATTTATGTGACTAGGTTATCTCTCCCCTTTAAATTTTATGTGATTTGCTTTGAATTATTGATTTGAGCGAAATTTCTAATCAAGGTTATTTTTTTATATTTTTCTTAAAATAGAAAAGAATGTATATTTTAAGGCAAGGGTTCATTTTTTGAATGGTTAGGAGTTTTTCATTAAGATTTCAATTAGTCTTATTTTCTTTTTAGTACAAATAAGCAAAAAATCAAATCTATTTAAGTATTAAATTAAGCATCATTATTGGAACCAAGTTATGTTGTCCATTCAATTAATTCATAGACAAAGAAAACTATTTATAACTCAAATTGATCTCACTGACAAGTTAGCTTCTTAACTTAATTAAATTAGGATTGGAAGCTGGTGGCCATCCACATTTCCCTTTGCCGTCGAGAAAGACATGTAAAGTGTTCATTATCCACCAATACAAGTTTTGGTGTTAACCGACTTATAACATAATGAGACAGACAATACGGCATGAGAGAAGAGCATTCCATGTGTAGTAAAGTAGAATAAAAAATGCACATAACGATAAAAACTAATAAAGTACAATGAAAGTATCAATACAAATTCAAATACATTAGAGTACAGAGGTCTCAAAGGATTGAATAAAGTCAAAAAGAGAAAAGGATTTGGATGGAGGAACATATCAATAAAAAATAAGAAGTGTCATGCCACCTTAATCTTTGAGTTGTGTCCTCAAGCAAAATACGCTAGTGGTGAGAAATGAGAGTAACTACACAAAATAGTTAGTGGGTATAGACTAGATACAAACATATATGTATGGATCCATATGTGTGTGTTGTATTCAAACATATTGTATCCAAAATTTCCAAAAATCTAATTTCTTGTAACAATATCCATATCCATGTTAATATAACATTCTATATTGTGTAGCAAGGTAGACAGAAATTCAAGAATGATTAGTATTTCACATGCGTAACTATACAAATTTGGGATATATAAAATATCTTGACCTAGTGTAAATCCTTTCAAAAACATGATAATATATAAGAAACTAATAGTTGAATTCTAGTTAGACCTTCTTTCCTGATAGAAGAGAAGATAAGGAAGGTGGGAGTAGCTTAAGGAAGAAGATAGATTGTTTGGCTAATTACTAGGCTCTATCATCTGATTATGAAAATTTACATCTATATATGATGCTATGAATAAATCTTTGAGATAACTAATGCATTGTCTTACCTATTACGAAGAAGCATCTCTAATTAATGCAATTGGTGAAAATAAAAATGAACCCAAAGAGAGTAAAAAAATGAGAAGATCCATATCTGAATCTTCACAAAAAATGAGTCAATACATATGTGATTGACTAGATTGAATTTAATTGGATTCAGAGAAAGATGTGCAGTGGCCACAATTATATTTGGAGACATATGACTTTCTCAATTATCTATGAAGGTGAGAAGGATGAGAGAACATAAACCTTCTCTACAAAAATGAGAATCATGACTTATCCAAACAAAATAGATGATCCAATGATTGAGAACATATTGAGAAAAAGCTAAAACAGTTTCAACTAAAAAGTAGATCCTTTAGGTTTTTATTGGGTCTTTATAGGATTGTAGAGGAACTACAAATGCACTTCGTCTAAATTTCTCCACTTTCACCTTAGGATACTACATCTCCACACATTTCGTACATGTTCACATTTTTCATTGAGACATAAGAGTGAGGGAAACAATGGCAATGAATAAAACTTTATTTTTGTCGCATATCTGGAATTCAACTAAACTCCAATAAATTTAAATTATCAAGTTCACATTCACCCTTTTGCTAATTCTTCTCTTTTTATTGTTGTTATAAATGATTTTCCAAAGTATCTATCCTAGAATATTACAGATGTAAATAACTATTAACATAGAAAAAAAGGTATTCAATCTAATAATCATCAATGCTAAGAAGTTAAAATGGGTTCCATTGAATGACAATCTTCGAGTATTTAGGGATTTTATGGTTTGTAGGTAGTTTTCAAATCCTTTATTGATCATATGGAATATCGATACCCATATATCATATAAGTAAACAAATATGAACATAAAAGACAAAATATTCAACCCAAAAACTATGAATATTGAGAAGTAGCTAAAAAGGGTTCCATTAAGAAACAAAGCGTTCATTATTTTAGGGCATTTACAGTTATATATAGATCCTATAAGTGACCTGGTGATCACACATCAAACATTATTTTCTCCAAAAATTGAGAAAGCAAGTAGAATTAATATTCCCCCTTTCACTTATAGAATACAATCTCTTCTCCTTTAGAGATGAAATTATCTTTAACTCCAGAATGAGAATCTTCATAACCGTTCCAATTTGAAGGTAGGGCTTGTGAGGGTTCTTGGACTTGGGATGTTTTTGTTCATTTTGGGTGTTGGGGTTTTTGAGATTCATTCATTTTTTGTTGTGTTGTTGGGAAATGAGGATGAGAATGTTTTCTGTTGAATTTTTATTTGTCTTTTTGATATTTCTCTCTCTATGAGAGAGCAAGGGCTTCGAAACCTATGTTGGGTAGAAACAACATCCAACAACAAGAAGACTAGAAATGTTGGAGTCATGGATCTTAATTTTGAACCAAGATCATATGACCCAAATTCACATAGAAAACAATTTTAAAAATCCAGGTCTTGACCCCTTTTAAAAAAATTAGAAACCCAATTTGAAATGAATTCCATTGGACCCAAATTCAATGTCTTACAAGTGGCATACCATAAATTGTTAGATTTTTATCAATTAGACAGTATGATCTTAGGATCTTATATGAGATAATAACATGCACAACAATAAATCACAAGAGATAATGGACACAAATATTTTCCTCAGGGAAACAATAATGGAGAAAACCCCACAACTTCCTCAAAGATAGAATGAGCACCACTGGCAGTAGTAAAACCCAAAGACAATAAGATGATATACAACATCTGTTCTCTCTCTTATCCCAACTCCTTCTCTCTCACTCATGCGCTACAACTGAGTGTGAGTGACTGCGTGATAAATAGAGAGGCTCACTCTTTATTTATACTAGTTTTCGACTTGAGAACAACTTACTAAGGCTGACTTCTCTAGGAGAGTCTAATAACCCTAGTGCCCTAAAACTGTGGGGACTTTGACCCCTGATCAACTAGGAGGGTTAACCTCTATGAATTTACATGGCTTGTTTACATTAATGATTCTCCTAATAGGAACACTGGGGACCAATGAAATACAATATATGAAATATAGAAGTGAATACATTCCGAAGTAACAATTACATCAACACTCCCTCTTAACTAGGAAGGTATTCTCTTGACATAATTCATCAACACAAGTCTTCTTCTTTGGATCAATTATGGATCATCATCAAAGCTGGATCATCATCAGAGCTGGATCATCATCAAAGCTGGATCATCACTGGATCATCATCAAAGTTGGATCATCACTGGATAATCATCAATGCAATATTATCACTAGATCATCATCATTGCTTTGCTATCTCGATCAAATGGTGCTATCTCTCAATTCTACTCGTCACAGGAAGTTCTACAGAACCATCCCTTTTTAGGCTAGTTGTAGGCCTAGCCTCCATGTAGGTATTCATCTTATTTAACACTTATATCTGACCCAGTCAGAAAGGTATTCCCAACACTTACATCTGACCATGGGAGGGCCTGACATGCCCCCATGTCAAAATTTCCTAGCCCTTACATCTTACCATGGGAGGTTCCATCCTGCATTCATGTTAGAATGGCCCAGCCCTTACATCTGACCATGGAAGGTCCTAGCCTGCCTCCATGTCAGAATGGTCCAACCCTTACATCTGAGCATGGGAGGGCCCAACCTGCCCCCATGTCAAAATGGCTCAGGCCTTACATATGACCATGGGAGGGCCGGGCCTTCCACCATGTCAGAATGGAACAGCCCTTGCATCTGACCATGGGAGGGCCCAACCTGCCCCCATGTAAGAATGGATCAACCCTTACATCTGACCATGGGAGGGCACGACCTACCACCATGTTAGAATGGATCTGCACTTACATCTGACCATGGGAGGCCCTGCCTACCACCATGTCAGAATGGATCTGCACTTACATCTGACCATGGGATGCCCCACCTACCACCATGTCAGAATGGCTCACAGACTCATCACTTCCTCTTCGAAGGAATCTCTATCTGGAGAACACCAAGCTTCTCCTAGAAGTACTCAAAATTCACTCTAGCTAATGGCTTAGTCAACACATTAGCTATTTGTTTGTCCATCGAAACATATTGGAGCTTCACTGCTCCCCTCTACACCATATCCTTGATATAATGGTATTTGATATTGATATGCTTTGATTTTTCATGGAACACCGGGTTCTCTGACAACTTCACACAACTCTAGTTGTCACAATATATACAATTAGCATCCAATTGGAGATCAAACAAATCAGATAGTAGCTTCCTCATCCACACTGCTTCACAACTAGCCAAACAAGATGCGGCATACTCTTCTTTTGATGTGCTTAGTGCCACACAGGATTGTTTCCTGCTAAACCAAGAGATCACACCTGATCACATACTGAAGCAGTACCCTGAAGTTCTCTTCCTATCAATGGCACTGCCTCCCCAATCAGAATCCACAAAAACCTCCAGGTTAATCTTTTGATTCACCTCATACTTGATCCCATAATCAATTGTACCCTTCAGGTACCTCATAATTTGCTTTGCAGCAGTCAGATGAACATGTCTGGGATCCGTTAGGAATTGGCTCAATGTGTTCAATACAAAGAAAATATCTAGTCTCGTATTCGTCAGGTACGTTAAGGACCCAATCATCTGACGATAGATCGTAGCATCAACCGACTCTGATGAAGCATCACTCAATAGCTTCAAGTTCGATACCATAGGTGTGGTCATGGACTTTTAGTCCATCATCTTGAACCTCTTCAATATCTCTACTCAATACTTCCCTTGTCCCAGGGAGATTCCCTCTGCATTTTTCCACACATCCATGCCTAGAAAGTAATGCATCATACCCAAGTCCTTCATCTCAAATTCGGCAGCAAGCTTCCTCTTCGTATCAACAATTAACGCATCCTCACATGTTACAAACAAGTCATCTACATATAATAGGAGTATCATTGGGTTCCCTTATTCAACCTTGTAGTAGAGGTTGGAATCTTCTTTACTCTTGGTAAAGCCCAAAATGGATAGGAAGCTGTCAATTCTGTCGTACCATGTCTTGGGTGCCTGTTTCAAACCATACAGGGATTTCTTCAATTTACACACATAAGTCTCCCTATCATGTGTCTCAAAGCCAAGTGGCTTCTCCACATACATTTCCTCTTCCACTACACCATTCAAGAAGGTAGCCTTGACATCCATCTGGTGAATCTTCCATTTCATTACTACGGCTAGAGTAAGTATTGATCTGATCAAAGTGTATCTGGCTATAGGTGCAAACGTTTCTTCATAATCTATTTCTTATTTATGGGAGAATCCACGAGCCATAAATATTTCTTTATATTTCTCTATGCTACCATCTGCAGCATGCTTTATTTTGTAGATCCACTTGGAAGTCATAACAGACTTCCCCTCTAATATGGGACAACATCCCAGACATCATTCTTCATGATTGACTGGTACTCCTCGATCATAGAATCCTTCCACTCTTTCTTTTCTTCCACTTCTTCATAATTGGAAGGTTCTTTATCAATGATGTCACATAATAGAGCTACATAACCGGAGCAGGACCTGGTTCTGTTCCTCTCTTAGTGTATTTCTTTTGGAGCCCCATAACTTTCTGCACCTTCGATAGCCTCTTGTACCCATGCATGTTTCCTCTTGTGAGGATTCTTCTCTTGGGGTGGTTTTGAGGCCTATAAAATCGCAGGTAATAATAGTAGGGATTCTCCCTAATAAACATTCCCAATTAGCTCGTTATTGTTTGGTATGGGGAATCCGTTCGGTTTACGGTCCGGCTACCATAGGTCAAGTAATGATTAAAGTGTTTTACTGGTTACAGCCCGATCCACCGTGTATATATATTTTTATTTTTTTAATATTTAAGTATGATGTGCAAATGCCTAACTAAATGTAGGTGATAAAGATAATGAGGAGGGTCACAACATGATGCACAGGTTCTTACCTCTCATCTTACCTCTCTCGCTTCTAAATCACAAAACAAAGAGAAACTAACTAAGACTCACTAACCTATCCCTAGGGAGGAAAAATGTAACTAATGGTGAGTAATGTATTGTATTGTATGCATAAAGAAAATCATAGATAGCTGTTAACATTCCTGAACACATGAATATCAATATAAATATGAACAATGAGATAGCTTATTGTTAATTAAAACATTCATTACTCAATCACAAATGTGGAATATTCACAAAAATAAACAGGAGTACATTCATAACATGAAAGAATTCAATAGATTAGAATGATCTCACAATTCATGGAAACAAGCTGAAAAAAAAATAGTTCATATCCAACCAGCCGATGGAAAACATTTGAAACTCCACAAAACTTTCTCCAACCGAAAACATAGAACTCTTTATTATAAGATGAATTAGTTCTTCTTACAATAAACTTCCTCAAGACAATCTGAAAAAAGGCCCTTTACTATCTAAAACTCTCCTATACTTATACAAAAAGCAAAAATCTCTTGGGCTACCCCTCATTGCCTCTTGAGATTCCTAAACCTTTCCTTTACAAAAATGTGTCCTATAGCTTGTGCACAAAAATTGATATAATATAATATTAATCAATATTCCCAAAAAATTTCACTAGGAAGGCCCAGCTTGCTCGTTTGTGAACTTTTTCCATGCATTAGCATCTGTTGCTATGCTTTCAAACCCAGAAGGCTCAAGGAATCGAATGTTAATCTCATACTTGGCATCTTAGGTCTTCACACCCTCTATTCTAGTAGGAATCAAGCACATCTGGTCCTCCAATAAGTGTATGCTCATGGCTGCATGTGCTACTTCATTTTTAAATATCCATTCATCCAAATCCTTCACCTGCTGGATTGCTTGTTCATCGTCATTGTATCTTTCCTGTAAATGATTTAAAAATAGTTCATGTTCAGGTAGCACCTCCAATCTCTTCTCAGCAGAAGTCTGACACCGATTATAGGTGAAGAGCACTCTCCTACAGAATTCGACACAAGCAGTCTTTGTCTTTTTGAATGTTTTTTTAAATTCTTCTGCGATATTATTGGTGAATTCAATTAACTCATATTCTTGCTTCAATGTTTGCTGATCTTTGATGGATAGGCCCACGGGAGATTCTTTCTTGGTTTCTACCCAAACCATTTTTCCCTTTAGAATTTCCAATATATCTTGAGTCCTATCCAGAAAATATGAAGTGGTACTTACAATCTCTTCTAGCCTGGTGTCTATCTGTTGAACTTTACATATTTCATCTTCTATCTATAGTTGTATCTAATGGATATTTTTTATAAGCATCAGAGCATGCTCCTTTAAGGGTCAGATGTCATCTTTCTGCTCCATAGCACTCTTTAGCGATGCTGTCAATGAATTCTTCTATTCTTCTAAAGCTGTTATTTGCGTCTGATATTGCTTCTCCTTATCTTTTGTAGTAGCCTTCTCTATTCCCAGCTCAGTAAATTTGCTTTCCAATTGGTTCTTTTCCTCATTTAATTTTCCAAACGATAGCTGAAGATGATATTTCTCAGTCTTTGAACTCTGATACTCCAGCTGTAACTTTTTCAACTCCACCAAGGTAGCTTGAGAATTCTTCTCTATATTTTCTGCAGATATTGCTAGAGCATCCTTATCTTCTTGCAAATTTTGGCATTCCGTCTTCGAAACCTTGATTTCACCTATCATGTCATCATATTTTATTTTTAGATTCTGGCTTTCATCCCTTTCTTTCTTCAAGGTTTCCTTCAGTTGAGCTACTTTCTTCCGTGACTGCTCCAGATTAGTCATGATCCTGTCCACGTCACAGGGGCTTCACTTGTTGACCAATATCCTATCATGTTAGTTCATATTGTGGGTTTTAAAATTATAAAAAAATCGAACCAATATATTGCAGGTATTGGGGGGATGAGGGGTTTAAGGTGGGGGTGGGTAGGGTGGTTTATAAGGATTGAGGTATAAAAAGGGGTGGGGAGGAGGTTTTAAGTATTGGGAGGGGGTTTCAAAAAAAAGATTTTGGGTCAATATCTCTTGAAATTAAGGGTATTCTTTAATATCCCACGATCACACGTGCTATGTGAGAGGTTCACTAAGTGAAGTTCCCATGGTCCACGTTATCTTCATTTTCTAAGGTTAAAGCTACCCTATCCCTTGCCATTAAGTATGGATCCTTATGCGTACCATGTACTACAGTCTTGTCTGTCACCATCTTCCCTATATTTCCTCCAGTATCTACTTTTTTCTCGGTTCTTTTAACAATTCTCTTATTTTCTTTGTCATAGAATATAGTATTAAAATTAGGTATTTCCTCCCTTCAGTAGGCATGAAAGGAATCAAATCCAATTCAGAAGTTGAACGTTCTCCTAACATGCTTCCAGAAGGAACAACAGGCTCCAATGGATCAAGATCGGACTGTCCTTGTTCTTGATCTGTAGGATCTTGTCCTTGTTGTACATCAGCTTGCTCTGTGGGATGCTTTTCCTTTTGCGGTTCTGTTAACCTGAAGCCCTCATTTTCTACCTGTTTCTTCTTTATCTCAACTTCCTCTTTTATTTAATTTTTGTCTTCTTCCTCCTTATTTGCTTCTTCAATGACTCATTTCTTTTCTTCTTCTTCAATCCTCAACCAATTCTCTGCTTCTTGCACCAATCTGCTAGCATCCTCCTCTCTTTTCTTGGCCTCCTCCTCTTCTAGCTTCTTAGCTTTTTCTTCAGTCTTTCCTTTTCCATCCATAGTTGTTATCTTTTGGTTGAACCTTTTTTTGAGGGTAGTCGTGTTCTTAGCATTGCAGAATGTCTCCTCATCTTTGTCCCAAAAGTCAATGTACTCAAAATGAACTCCTGCTTCTTTGCAATAATTAGCTACTTTGTTTTGGGAATCATTTCTATGAAATTTCATTTCTCCAAAGCAAAAATATTCTAATTCTTTAACAAACTCTGCTGCGTTTTTTACCTTTGCAAATTTATAACTTCCAACGAAGAATGGTACTGCAGGGTACACTGCCTTTTTATGTTCAACCAAAAAATTCCCTACTCCATCAATGTATAATTGTCTAACAACTTCCTTGCGGAGTACATAATGGGTAGCATATTTCAGGAGCAGAGAAGGAGCCATCAAACCACCATACATCCTCACATACAAACCATCCTCGGTTAGATAATAACTCCTGAATTCTTGTATGACCTTGAATGCTTCCTCTGACATGCAATCACATTCTGTTAGGAAAATCAGAGTATATAGGGGCATGATGAAATGCTCACAAATTTGCCTATAATAACTGTAATACTTATGAGTCCAAAACAATTTATAAACTGTGTACATTGGGGTTCAGTCCTTCTCCCAATTGTATTTTAAGGTAGGGAAAGGCTGAGTGCACAATATGCAATCAATTAAGATAGAACTCATGTAGAATTCAGATTTCTTCTAGGATACTCCTCCCAAGGCTGCAATTATACATGCTGAAAGACTATTTGACACTATACTAGCCCCGTTGAAAATAGTTCCTTGTGTAGCAACAAAAAATATGATCGGTATCTAATCAATATTGAAACTTTTTCCATTGGATCTACCAAAAATCTTATTAAGCATCAAAGCAATAAATCTGTAAGGGGCATGAAGAGTTGAGGTATCATACTCTCCCGAAGGTCTAGTCCTGAAATTCTTCCCTGGGATCATCATCTTTTTTATTGTCTCTACCAGGTCCATACCTAATTCCTTTAACCAACTTTTCGTTAGATAGGCAGGGCTGTATGCAACATAGCCTTGCTTTGCAGTATTTGCTAAGATCATTCTCATCACATCTGGCCTGGGAAGAATTGAACCTATTAATTCTGAGCACGGAAACAATTCAGGCCTAGTAGCCACTTTCATCAAAGCTAACCTTTCAATGTTAGCATAAATTGACATTTATTCAAACCTAGCATCAGGGATATTCTGGCTTGAAATCATTCTGAAAATTTCACCCCATTTGTAATCTGTTTCTATTCCAGTAGTGGCTTTAGTGTCCTCATAGATGATTTCTAACTGAGTTATTACTTCTACCTCAGGCTCCTCTTCAGCCACCTATGCTTTCTTCTTCTGTCTCTTTGGCATGTTGCTGTAATGGCAATCGACTTGTAATAGTCATGCAACATGTTTTATTCTAACTAACTCTAACAATTGATACAGTAATTAACAAGAAAATATACAGATCTATTCACCTCTTCAACATGCATGCTGGTAAATTAGGTTAAACACAGTCTTTCAAATGAGTGATTTAAAATAGAAAACCTGATAGAATGATGCCTCCTAAACCTGCCCAAGCTTCACTCTCTCAGAAACCCTAATTGACTGAAAGTCCTCTAGAGTCCCATGGGAAAATATGGCTATAGGGAAGATGACTTCCTAACCTCACGCTGCCCATAAAATGATCAAGAAAAGGGTGGTGCAGATGGCAAAATGCATGTCTGCACCATAACCTAAAACCTCGTGCCCAAGATGCAGGTGTACTCATAATGCTTAACATCATATAGACTCAACCTTCCCACCAAATGAAAACTCAATCAACAAGCTATGCCCTTAATGAGGTAAAATATTCATAAGAAAAACCATAAGAAGGCAAAAACCCTAAATTCTATGCAGAAAACCTAACCTCCATCCATGAAACGGTTCAACAGTAAAAAACACCACCCAAAAGACAAATTCATGGGTAACCTACCTGGAAATGGCGACATGGATGACCCGGATGGGAAAATCTTTCCACAGGTACAGAGGACAACAAAATAGGTCTTAACAGCTATGTGCACACCTTCTCCGGACGGTTTTGGTAGTGCAAAAATGACAAATCATAAGGCATGATATAACGCATATATATAACCTTTTACTGGGCGGGAAACCATCGGCGGGAAAACATTAAAACCATCAGACAAATAGTCTGGAAGATATACACAATAGTAGGTGCGAAAATAACTATGGACCTAGCATTACATAGAAAACAACCTCAGACGTCAGAGTTACTATTCACTATCCTCGGAACCAATTATTGATAGCCCTCCGCAATGTCGGTGTTAGACTCTTCTACTACCCCGATGATTTCTTCGGGAAATGAGTATCGGCTACCGACAAAGTTAAGCTCTTTGGAATAGACAAAGAAAAGGTAAAGATTTCGGATCGTTTCAGGACTAGCTTTCTGCAACGTCGGGTGGGATAAACACTACAACTTCGGCATTTTTCAGTCAACCAACACGACAGCAGGAAAACATTTAATTGGATAACGGAAACACTAAGGTGAAAGAACACTCAGTTCATCGGATAATTCATGCACTAAAGAGCTGGAACTTTGGCAAACAAGCTTTGAGAGGTAAAGCAAATTAACTCCGATGCATCGACAAAGGTTTCCAAAGGCTTCCGATAGACCACTCAGCAAGCTAGATGACTCTACTTACACAACGTCGAAAGGATAGTCCACTACTCTTCCAATATTGGAAGAATAGTTGACTAATCATCCGATACAAAAAAGTAAAAAGACCAAGTTTTTTAAGAGAATTTTATGAACTCAGGGCAAACTTTGGCATTAATAAAATACTCCTAGGCCATTTTAAAGAAAACCAACTAAAAAGGGGGCCCTAAAATTGAATTTTTTTGGGGAAATAGTTGCAGCTGCAACAGGTGGATCTCCAGGTTCTTGTGGTTCTTCTATTTCTCGATCTTCTTCTTGGGTTGCATCATTCATAGTTGTATCTCGAATCCTGGGTACTTCTGTTTCTTCAGGGTCTTTTGCTGGTCTCTTTCTAGATTTGTTGTAAGCCGAGTCTTCGTCGAATGTTACGTCTCTGCTAATGTTGATATTCTTGAATCATGGGAAGTATATTATGTAAGCCTTCAATCTTTCACTATATCCCACAAATATACCCTTCTTTCTAGAAGGATCTAACTTTGTCCTCTTTTCTTTTGGAATGTATATGTACACTGGACAACCAAATATTCTGAGATTGTTGAACTCTGGTTTCTTTCTAGAAAATACTTCTTCAGGTGTCTTATTCTCGAGTACTCTATGTGGAGTACGTTTGGATACATACACAACTGTCCTGGAAGCTTCTACCCATAGTTGCATGGGAAGATATTGATCATGAAGCATTGCCCTTGCTGCTTCCATAATCATTCTATTCTTTCTTTTTGCAACCCCATTGTGTTGCGGATTGTATGGAGTGATCAACTACCTCTTAATCCTTGAATCTCTGCATAATTCTTTTAATTCATTTAATGTGAATTCTCCACCATTGTCAGATTGAAAGGTCTTTATTTTATTTTCTGTGTGGTTCTCGATCAAGGATTTGAACTCTTTAAACATGCAGAATACTTCATTTTTGTTCTTTAAGAAGTATATCCATGTCTTCCTAGAAAAATCATCAATGAAATAAACATAGCATACATACCCACTCAATGAGTTGGATGACATCAGACCGCTTACATCAGAGTGAATGATTTCTAGGATTCCTTTTGCCTTGCTCTCACTACTTGGAAATGTCTTTTGTGTTCTTTCCTTTCACACATCCTTTGCAAACACCATCATGTTTTGTCTAGATTTTTGGAAGACCTTCAACAAATTTCCTTGCAAGTGGTAGTTCCCTATAGTGCACATCTGCAAACCTTCTATGCCAAAGTTCATTTGGTTCTACTGATTCATGGGCCAAAGCTTGTTCTAGTTGGCCCTTCAATTTGTATATTCCTCCCTCTTTCTCTCCAATCACTACTGCATTATCTATAGTCTTTCCCTTTGGCCACACTAGGACTTGGCCATCTACAAATACAACCCTCGTTCCTTTTGCATCCAATGTAGATATGGAGAGGAGATTCTTCTTTAGTCCTAGTACAAACAAGAAATCCTTCATCTTCATAGACTTTTTAGAGTCTAGTTTATAGGAGGATTCACCACTACCTTTTATTGGATACTGGTAATCATCCCTAAGTTTCACCTTGTTAGGTGACTCATGTTCGAATAGTTTCACAAAGGATTCTTTGAATCCTGTCATATTCTTGGAAGCCTCAATGTCTATAAGCCAATCATTGCTTTCATATGTGATAGTTCTCGTGAGGGTAGAAATCAGAACATACTCTTCATCACTTGAAGAATATTCACTTTCTTGTTTGACACTTTGCCTGGGAGGATCATCATCCTCTGCAGTGTGAGCATGTTGTTTTCTTTTGTCCTTCTTCTTGTGAGAGTTTCTTTTGTTTCTAGGACAATTTCTGGCATAGTGTCCTATCTCATCACAAGTGAAACATCTAAGTTGAGTTTTTCTAGAGTGAGAATACTTACCTTTAGGATGATGATAGTCCTGCCTGATTTTCTTAGAGTGTACTGTGAGAGCTTGATCTTCACTTCCCATCTTTTCTTCTCAGGATACTATTCGAGCTTCTTATTGTGAGCATTCCTCCCATAGTCTATTGAAGATGACTAGCTTTCTTCTAGCACAAATCCCTTGAATGAAAGAGTCCCATGACCTAGGGAGACCATTCAAGGTAGTCATCACAATTTATACATTCTCCACTTCTTTATCCACTTCTTAAAGTTTCTCTTTGATCTGGGAGACCCTTGTAAAGTATGACTATATGGTCTTTGAATTATGGATATTCACACTCTTCAACTGGTTCCTCAAAGTCATCTTTTGATTTATGTTCTTCCCTTCAAATCACTTGGTCAGGGCATCAAACATTTCTTTAGGTGTCTTTAGGGAGGACACCTGTGGTATGAGGTGATCCTTGATTGAATCAGCAATAATCCTCTTAGCCATGGCCAATTTATTTTTGTGTAATGCCTTAGCCTCATCTCCCTCTGGAACTAGAACCTCTTCATTGATGTAAGAGTCCAACTCATTTTCCTCTAGGACCAAGGAGATCCTATAGTTCCAGGCTCTGAAGTTATCGGCTCCCTTAATATTTTCATAAAGCTTGGTGTGATGAGACATCTTAACTGAGAACCTCAAATGGAAATACAAAATATTAGGACTTACTAATTTGAGAAGCTGAAAACTGGATCTGGAACTGATCTTTTGCAGTGCTAGTTTTCTGGTTCTAGGGAAAATTAGGGTTTAAATTTCCTGTAGTTCTACCCAACCAAAAACCTCGATTTTTGTCTCTAACTTCGATTTTTAGGAGGAGAGCAATCCTAGCCTGGGCTCACTCAAAAATTCCTCTTTAGTGAAAAGCCCTAATTTCTCGATGTAGTGGTAGGTCAAAAAATGAATGTGCTCAGAATCAGATTCTACTTCAATAGAAAGATGCACCCTTCAATGGAGATTCATGCTAGCCTCCTTTTGCTGATGGATTATGGAAAGAGACCCAAAAAGTAAGAATCCCTAGCTTTCGTAGCTGCACAATGTCTTCTTCTCAGGTTAGCTCTAATACCATGTTAGATTTTTATCAATTAGACAGTATGATCTTATGATCTTATCTGAGAGAATAACATGCACATCAATCAATCACAAGATACAATGGACATAAATATTTTCATCAGGGAAACCATAAAGGAGAAAATCCTGCAACTTCCCCAGAGATAGAATGAGCACCAATGGCAGCTGTAAAACCCAAAGACAATAAGACATTAGAGGAAATTTGGGGTCTAAAATGGGCCTTATAAGAAAACGTGCCAAAATAAGTTTTTGTGAGTTGGAATTCAAGAACCAATAGAATTTCAATAAAATAAGTCAACCATAATGGTTGAATTGAGATATTTTTCATTAAAAAAAACTACTTTTTTTGTTCGTATTTTCGACATATCTCATTGTGTTTTTAATCAAATTTCGATTGGGAGAGCTTGTTGGATGCGGAATTTGATTCCGCATCCAACGAGTACCCACACTGCATACTTTTTACGGACCCCGCTACCCCAAAAACAAGAAATACTTGAAAAAACATGATGATGACATCATCATCAAGTTTTTTCAGGTATTTCTTGTTTTTGGGGTAGCGGGGTCTGTCAAAAGTATGCAGTGTGGGTACTCGTTGGATGCAGAATCAAATTCCGCATCCAACGAG